>CM056599.1:43464014-44064014 GCA_029721355.1 Tegillarca granosa | reverse complement strand
CATCGTTGAGGCACTAAGTAAACATAGTTACGTTAACACTTCATTCATATGCGTTTTGTGAATGAAACTAAACGCCATATTGCCAGTTGAAGGCATAAGGCATGACGGGAGTAGGCGTGGCATAGTAAATATCTCCCCAAACAGCATATAAATCTTCGGTCAAAGGTCAAAGGTTACCGCTAGGAGTCGCTTTGACCTATCACTTCCTGCAAGACACGATGCCAATAAGCGGTTAGCGTATACGCTAACCGCTTAAAAAATTCTAAATAAAATAACTATGATTTAGAAGTACCTATAACATTTTATACCGTTTCTGGGTACAGCATATATTTTTTTCAACCGTACTTTCTGTTATGTCACACGATTGTCCTATCATTGCTAGTGTAAATTAATTTTAAGTGGTTTTAGAGAGTGATTAATTTCGTTATATCAATGTCCAGACACATCCCTGGATATTTACAATTAATGGCTAATTTTGTCAGTTTTATTTTGTTCGTTTGTTCTGCCTTTATCTTGATTAATTTCGTTATTTGTCATCAGCTGCATATCTCTATAGTCTTATTTCATTTTGTAACTCAAAATGTTTAATTTTAGAGCATCCCAAGAAACTCGAATAAATCCTGGAGATGTTATGGTTGGCCAACAAGTAGCTAAGTAAGTTGCTGATATAATTGTTCTTAAATGAATAAATTTTATATGAAAAAATAGTACAATACTTAATCAGCAGATATCGTGTGAGAAGATGTCATTCTCAAGTAATTCAGTAATTGGGTATTGAAATTATATTTTCCTGACTACTTGATTCTTGTGCAATGTGTGTGTGAGAGAGAGAGAGAGAGAGCGCACACACACGCTAAAAACAGATAGAAAAACAACATGGTTTCTAAATTGATTTTTGCTACTGAAATGTGAATGAGAAACGTATGTTAAAGATACACTTCTCAAAGATGAACTACCGAGTTATGAAATGTGTTATAAAACGTGTAATTTCAAATAAATTGTTTTCAATTTTTATTTAAATTTTAGAGTGTTAGCCAGTAAAAATCCAAAATTTAAGGAAGGACAACTTGTACTTGCCTATGCTGGCTGGAGGACACACGCCATCGTATCAGAAAGTGGCACAATGCCATTAATGCCCCTACCAGATATGGGTCCCCTGTCGCCATCACTTGCTCTAGGCGTATTAGGTATGCCAGGGTAAGCATTGCATTTCCTCAAAATATGTTTTAGCACTATAAATAGCAATATAATACAGGTATTTTAAAGGAACTCGTTTCATTTTCAAGAGTTCACGTTGAAAGTAAAATGATTTTTATGACTTTAAGCTTTGTAATTTGGTGAGGCAAATTTCATTTTCAGATATAAAATGAAGCCATTTTGTGAATCTAAGTCATTTGATAGTTTTAATGACAAAGCAACGTCCCTATATTATGCAAACATGATTAGACACCTCATTATTCTTATAAAAAGAGCACATACAGTCTACTGCAATGTGATTTCACCAAATTGCTTTCAACATATTGATAATACCTTAATTGTCTTTAAACTCAAAAGAATAAGTGACAACATTAAAATATACATAAAAACAACAACAACAATACTATACTACTATTAATAATAATTATAATAATTAAGTCCCTTAGCCCTTTTGGGTATTAAAGCTTTGCTGATGGCTAAAACAAAGCAACTGTGTTGAATATTAAATAGAGAGATTACTTGTTTATAATCAGAATGACAGCGTATTTTGGATTTTTGGAGATCTGTTATCCTCAACCAGGAGAGACTGTATTAATTAATGGAGCAGCTGGAGCCGTTGGTAGCCTTGTTGGTCAGATTGCTAAAATAAAGGTTTGTTGAATGTAACGTTTTATAATTTAGACTAAGGTTCTTATTCAGGCATTGCATTAATATCAATTTTTATTTATATGAAAGTTGAAAAAATTGGTTAAAATTTATAATAGATAAAAGTTAATAGATATTTTAAACATATACAAATACAATTTGATAATTCTATAAAAACCCAATATTCTCATATAAAAAGGCAAAAGTTTTTTACATTTCACGCGCAACTTATTGATAATCTTTTAATGAAAATCAGATTTAATGCTTTCAAAATTTAAGGATTTGCAGCGTTAGCTCTTTGAATATAAAATTAGGTGCGTAATGAGTAATGAGTATAGGGTTCTTTTTTAAAGAAGTTAAATACAATGTCAAACATTTTTAATGTCATTTTAAAAACCTTGTTTTTTGATAAATTGATTTAAGACTTTATGACTCTGTACATAGTAATATTAAGCAGTCTAAGCTCGTACATATTTAAAATGTTTATTTTAAAATATGTATAAGTCAAAGGGCAACAAGAAATTTTTTGTTATTTTATTTCAAAATATGTTAAAGTTAAAAGGTGATATGAAAGCTCCGTTATTTTTTAAGGGTTGCAAGGTGATTGGATATTGTGGAACAGATGATAAAGTAAAATGGTTAAAAGAACTTGGATTTGATGCCGCATATAACTACAAGAAAGTAGATCTGAACCAATCCCTTACAGAGGCAGCACCTGATGGTATAGACTGTTATTTTGATAATGTACGTACCTCTATAGAATAATAAATCTAAACCAATCCCTTACAAAGGCAGCACCTGATGGTATAGACTGTTATTTTGATACTGTGCGTACCTCTTTAGAATAATAAATCTAAACCAGTCCCTTAAAGAGGCTGCACCTGATGGTATAGACTGTTATTTTGATAACTTACATAACTCTATAGAATATAGAACATAACCAATTTCTTACTAGTATAGACTGTTATTTTGATAATGTACGTACCTCTATAGAATAATAAATCTAAACCAATCCCTTACAAAGGCAGCACCTGATGGTATAGACTGTTATTTTGATAATGTACGTACCTCTATAGAATAATAAATCTAAACCAGTCCCTTGCAGAGGCTGCACCTGATGGTATAGACTGTTATTTTGATAACTTACATAACTCTATAGAATATAGAACATAACCAATTTCTTACAAAGGCAGCACCTGATGGTATAGACTGTTATTTTGATAATGTACGCACCTGTATAAAATAATAGATCTAAACCAATCCCTAACAGAGACAGCACCTGATGGTATAGACTGTTATTTTGATAATGTACGTACCTCTATAGAATAATAAATCTAAACCAATCCCTTACAGAGGTAGCACCTGATGGTATTGACTGTTATTTTGATACTGTGCGTACCTCTATAGAATAGTCGATCTGGACCAATTCTTTACAGTCTCTCCCTGATGGTATTTACTATTCTTTCGTAAATGTTAAATGCCCCTATAAAAAAGTTGACATGAACAAATGTCTTACAAGAAGGTATCAAATTGTTAACATTTGTTTAGTTTAATTTAGGATGAAAATGAAATCGTAGGTATTGATTTTTCACAGTTTGTCTCATCTGATAAGGCACTATATTTTCTTTCTTTTCACATTTGTTAATTTTTTTAACATCATGCAAATTATGAGCTTTTTGATTATCAAGTTCATATGATAAAACCGAAATACATATGTAAATCTTCATTTAGTCTTTTACAACGAAGAACATCTCGATGTGTGAATTTTTTTGAATGGGACGTATATCCTCATTAACTCAATCAATAAATCAACCACAAAGATAGATAAAGGTGTCAAAAGCGTCTATTTATTTCATGATATAACTAACATTTTAGGTTTTAATTTTTATTTTTTAAAGGATAATTTGTGATAAAGACTCTGTATCGTATTTTCTGAAATAAGAAAAAAATCATCTGCAGTTGAAAAATATTTTGGCCGCAACGAACGCATAATACAAAACAATACATGTTAAAAATCATTCAAACAAGACTTTGCAATAAAAATAAATACTAGGACCACTGATTGAATTTAAAATTTCCTACTCTGGACGGGCATCGAAGTAAATGTTCACTTGGGTGGGTACACTACTTTTGGAAGGCGCTCAACCCTTTTACTCACTTCTCAACAACCAGTGATCGAAAAACATTTCAGCATCTGTATCTTTATTTCAATAATTTGTAACGCAGCTTATTAAATGATATTTCTCTGTATTAAAGTGGTACAAAATTAGAATTTGTGAATTATGTCATTTTCTTCTATTTATGTTTTTTTTGATGCGCATTTTGTTGTAAATATAACACAGACTACCTTTTTATGTTTACACGTTGTGTTTTGTGATAATCGAACATCATACAAGTTCAAGTATAGTGTTTGCGAGGCCAGATTTAGCACTTTAAATGCAAACCCTGTTTAACGACAATAATGTTGTCATATGCAAACTTTTGAATTTTTATTAGATATTTAAAATTTTTAATATTTTATTTTATAAAAATTAAAAATTTGCATATGACAGTATTATACCGATATTTGTCTTCATAGTAGTCGTTCAAACAATTTGGTTAGAAAATATCATATTTTATATTCGTGCATTCCAGGTAGGAGGTGACTTTTCCGTAACTTCAATTAAACACATGAATCTTTTCGGAAGAATGTCGATATGTGGCTCTATTTCTGGATATAATGCAACCTCTCCTCCTCAAGGTAGGGCATAAAAGCACAAGATTAAATGCAAAAATGAAAGTTTTTCTATTATTTTCAATTTTACGAGAAAATTTATATTTCTGTACTTGATTTTAGTAATTGGATGATATATATATATATATATATTTATATATATATATATATATATATATATATATATATATATATATATATATATATATATATATATATTTATATATATACGACCACTGATAAAACTAATGATGGACACTTGAGGTCTGTACCATATCACTCGATAACATATTAAATAAAACAATATTGAAATGTATTCTATTCTTCAGTTTTAAGATGATGAGTATTTATTTTAAGTGTATGACTAACCGATAAATATTTCAATCGGATAATTTTATGCTGTTTTGTCTACTTTGAGGGTAGTCAGACAACAAGCTAAATAAATAAATAAATAAATAAATAAATAAATAAATAAAATTGAAGTAAAATGCATTTGTTATTCAAGTTGTTGCCAGTTACAGGTCAAGTATGCATGAGGTTAAGGTAGCCTTTAAACTTGTATATAAATAAATAAGTGTGTGTGTGTGTGTGTGTGTGTGTGTGTGTGTGTTCTGCTGATATTTCATTACCGAGTTTACTACTCATTATTTCTTCTACAAAAAAATGTAAACGTAAAAATGCCAAACATCTTCGTTAAATGTTTTGAAACTTTTAATTGCAGGTGAATTACCATTCTTTAATATTTTGGGTAAGCAGCTGAAAGTTGAGGGATTTATTGTTTTGAGATGGTTACCAAGGTGGTCTGAAGGTCAAGCAGAAATGTCTAAATGGATAAAAGAGGTACATTTTCTTAATGAAAAAAATATTGCTTTAAATTAGCAGTGAATAATACTAAAAGCAACTGTATGTCGATGCACAATGAATATATCAAGTAAGTCGTTATTGCAAATTATACTGGTACTTGTATCAATAAACCGTGACCAAAATCATTAACCACAATGTCAAGCCTTGTTCTTTAATTGCTTCTTAATAATAATAATAATTATAATAATAATATATATATATATATATATATATATATATATATATATATATATATATATATATATATATCATAAATTACGTCAAAAGACTCTTTAAATAAGAAATATGTACATAGAAACCACACTAACGTTTCTTCTATTGCAATTTTTGGTGGTATTGGTATATGAATATTTGTCCTATATTCTTTCTCTCAGGCATTATTGTATTTTAACCATTCTTTATCTGTCAAAAAAGTTGTGCAAAGTGTAACTAACGTAAAAATGATTACAAATTGTACAAGAAAGAAGACCTGGCCGTGATAGGGAGATTAAAACATGATTTTGTCGCTTCTATTCCGTGTTGTTATCGCTGTTACTTTAGTTATTTTAGTATTTCCTGTTGTTAAGTTACTAATTTATATATTTTTATTAACAAAATTGAAGGGTAAAATAAAATACAGAGAAACGGTTACAGAAGGGATTGAGAACATGCCTGATGCATTTATTGGACTTTTTGAAGGCAGCAACACCGGGAAGGCTATCATAAAAGTGTAAAGCAGCTTATTACGTACAATGACATTAAAAAATTTTTTTTCTGATAATTCATTCTAAAATATTAAAAAAAGTAAATGAAATTTGTTTATTTCTTGTATTTTTTAAATGCTTATACTGTAATACAATGACCAAATCAATTGTATGTGCAAAAAGGTATAATGTATAATTAAAGCAAAATGCAATATACAGTGTATTACTTACAGTTAAACAGATGGTAAGGACATGTTCTTGTTAAGGAAACTTCTAGTATCCTTCAAAAATTGTAGCACTTAAAGTCCATTCAAAAATAGTTTTTAAAGACTTAAAATGTGGAATAAAACTTAATATTTGTTTATTTTAAGTTTTTTATTTATGTAGAGTAGCATATATATTAAAATAAGCCCATTTAAGACGGTTTAGTTCCAATTTTATGGTAAAACAATAGAATTCTTTTCTGCCATATGTGCACATTTCGGAAATTCATTCCTCATCAGTGACACTAGGGGCCAAAAAGTTTATAAATAAAAAAAATAAGCAAAACATTTTAAAATTAACGTATATAATATTCCAATATTATATGAATCAAAATCAAGCTAAGGAATGCTTTGCATGAGGGAACAAACATTAGTTTCAGATAAACTTAAAAAATTAAGGCAGTTTAAACTTTTGCTACATAGTACATTTTCTGACAGTACAAAGTACTGCATACTAGTTACGGAAAACCTCGGGAAGTTGTTTCTTAACCAACAGCGTTACGCGCTCAGGGCTAGTAAATATTTAAAAAAAGACATGCTTAATTTTGATGTGCCATATGTTTAAGTTTCGGTTTAAGTATTGTTGTTTATTTCACAACGATTAAGAATCAAATTATAACCACTTATATTTATTTAGAGGTTTGACCCAGATTTTCTATATGCGAGAGGGGAAATGTAAATCCGGATGATCTCTGTCGCATTTATAATCGTTGAGATTGTGAGCTACCCCGTCTCATTATTACCAACATATAACAATAAGCACCACAAATAATATTTTATTTTTATATCGTGATAATCATTTCATATTAATGTTTTAACACTTCAGATTTTAGTTACTTTTTGAATACTGAATGTTGAATGTTGAAAAAGTAACTAAGTTTAGAAAAGGTAGATAATATATAGATAAAATTTGAGAAACCACGTGATTCTTAAAACAGTGCTATTTTTAGAAACATATTATTTACAGAAAAGTTGATCGAATCGTACTTTTTTGACAGGGTTATATAAATGTCAAATACGTATTTGGTTGAGCTGCTTTATCAAGCTATTGATAATGTTTTCAAGGATTTTACCTCTTTATTACAGTATAAACTTGCTTTTACGTCTCTATTTGTGATCAAATATAATCATTTTTCACGGTCAAATTTCTAAGAAATATGTAAATAATCAATTTTGTATTTTAAGCCGAATTACCAAATTACAACTTCATCAGATTTCATGTCTTGTTTTATATAGAAATAAAACAAATATACCAGTCCTTGTCCCTATCACAATCCCAGAAACAAAGTAAAAACTTTGCAAACTGGCAAAATATGTTATACACGTGAACTTCCATCAAGGAAGTGAGGCCGGGTGCTCCGGAAGGGTAAGCACCTCCTGTCTAGCTAGCTACATTCGTCACGTGAAAGTCAATTTTGAGAATGAAAGGAACAAAGAACTATGGTAAGTCAAATATACCCAGTATAAGTTTGAATACAGTAACTACATTCTTATCAACAATATTGTTATGACGGCCATAAAACTTTTTAAGGGCCTAGATTAGCCAAGGCTTGCAATATTCTTTCGTCAACAATTTAATTGTAACCAGTTTGCTTCGTTGTAGAAAGTCACCATAGTGGGTACAAGCTCTATCATAACATATTAACTGTGAAACATATAGTAGCAGGGATATTACTGCAAAGAAACGGAAAGTTGACAATAGAAAAATTGAAGTCATCACCTTTGTCGTATAGCTTCAGATGTAACGTTTCGTGGGTGTCATAATTGAAGTATAAGTCCAAATATGAAGCAGAATATAGAGAATCTTTCGTGTCTTTTATTTCGAGCTCACTTGGATAGATGACATTCACATATTCTCCAAATTTGGGATTATTTAGAAATAGAACGTAACTATATATCTGTATGTGTAGTTGAATGATTTAGCGACAGTCTTTTCTCCAGATTTGACAAGGTTCTGTAAAAAATCTGATTTATATGAATAAAGAAACAAATCAGCAAGCAAAGGTGCACAGTTTGTGCCCATTGGTATACCGATTCTTTGTTGAAAAATTATATTGCCAAATCTATGCCGATCTAATGGTTTTTATTTACAATATTGTGATTATTTGTATACTTATAACGATAAAACATCAGCAGAATACATCTGTCCGCTTAATTTTGGTTTCAAAATATATAAAATAAAATCTCCTGGTATCAAATGCATATAAAACTTGTCAAAAACAAAATGTTATTTTACAATAACATTTAATTACAATGAAATTTATGTGTTTTAGTAGTTGACAACCAGTAAAACAAGTCGGGAGTAAAGAAGCTCTAAATCGAAATCACAATGTATGCCCGACATAAGTGATTGAATTAAGGGTTTCATTGTGATATTATCAGTTGGAGAAAGAAAGAGATAGGATACACAAGACGGAAAAGTCATGAAAGAGGGTATAGATTAAGAAAATGTCGTTAGTACCGTTTAAACATTGAAATATAAGAATATAATTGTTTATAATTTTCTAGAAAAAAATTGGTCTACTGCTTTAGTAAATATATTGTTTAATAATGCTAACAAAATCAGCCTTGCACTAATTTTCATGACAATGAATTTTCATTTCCAACGTTGAGGCTTTCGTCTTTGTACTTATCTTTTTTTTTTTTTTTTTTTTTTTTTTTTTTTTTTTTTTTTTTTTTTTTGGATGAGGAATAACTTTCAGATATGTGCACATTTGGCACATTAGAATTGAACAGGTATGAAATCGAACATTAGCACACGAATAAGAACTGAGTTGAGGGTAAATTATTAACTGATTTTTATAATGGTGGTTATGCATTCCTATCAGAATTAGTAGATAGCTCTAATTGTTATAACGCTTTCTTACGTTATCAACACAATAAAATTACTTAACTACATTTGATGCTTATATTAAATCATAAAACCATGCACGACAAACTTGTTTGTACACGTCTTTTGTTTGATGTTTATTTCCAGTTATGGAATGGATTTTGCTACAGCAGTAATAACAGCACTAGCACTTTTATTGATATTAATCTTAATCATATTTTGTGATCATGAAATAGTTGTTACGAAGAAAAGTATAATAAAAATTATCCTAAAGGGTGTTTTGCTAACTCACACGAATTTTAATATGAGTTTAGACGGATATTTTTAATAAAATTTACGATGAGATATTAAAGCGTCAAAAAAACATTAGTTAGTATCATCTACCTAAAATGGCTTATAGCGTACGCACCCATTGACGGATACAACGTTGCTCGTGTCCCATTTGGACAAATTCCTGTATGAGAAAGTCCGTTTGTGCCCAACCTGTTTGTTTTGCAACCAAGACCCAATAACTTTGCTTCTTACACGTAAAAAATGGAAAATGTAATGGAACGCTGACACATATACCAGAATTTTGTGTGATAAATGTAATCTCAATCACACTTATTTGTAAATCTGTTTATTTTTATATCTTTGTCTCTTTAAAAGCGGTTTATTATAAATGATGTCGGTATATGTTAACTTATCTTGTTTAGTGATGTGGTATTGTGTTGTTGTTGTAAATGCTAACTTATCTTGTTTAGTGATGTGGTATTGTGTTGTTGTTGTTGTATATGCTAACTTATCTTGTTTAGTGATGTGGTATTGTGTTGTTGTTTATATTAGCTAATGCATTGTATTTCATTATACTTAGTAATATTAATATATGTATATTTTGTTAAGTTTCTTTATTTCTATTGTTTATTTTTTCCGTTTCATGGTTGGTTTGGCTATTAAAAATATTCACTTCAAACATAAGAATGGAGAATGCTTTTAGGTCTTTTTGCACTATTAATCAACTTAAGTCAGAGGTTCAGGTAATCTTTGTAAGAAATTTAACTTTATAGTATAATGTGAATAAACATTAATCCCTCATTAGTGCATTTCACTTAACCGTATACAACTACAGCTAGAAAAGATATTTGTGCTTTAATAATATTTTGAATACGTACTTTAATTAGAATCATGATATGATATCTTCTCTGAAATTTAATTAGCACGGAAATGTTTAGAACAGATGATTTACCGCAGTGTATTGTATGAATTATTGTAAAAAGGCTTAGCTGTAGTTTATTGTCAGATTTGGTTTATCCAGTTGAATATTGTTTTACGTAACATCATTGCTTTAGCTTTTCGTGTATAGAATCTATTTAATTAATCTCGAGGATTAAACAACACGTGCAAGTGTTTCCGATTTGATTGTATAAGTGCGCACTTATGGGGGCCGTTATTGTGCTATTACACTCGTCCTTATAGTCACGGATAAACACAAACATTTGAGTCAATTTTACTAGTACCGAGATAGACATAAAATTTAAAATTTATTCAAAACTAAGGTTTGTTCCCTCATGCAAAGCATTCCTTAGCTGGATTTAGATTTGGATTTATATAGTTTTGGAACTTTAGATGAGCATGAGGGAACGACATTAGTTTTAAATAAATTTCAAAATTGAAAACGGCTGAAAATTTTGCTAAATGGTACATTTTCTGACAGCACAAAGTACTGCCTACTGAGTTATGGATACCCTCGGGGAGTAATACAACACCAGCAGCGGTACCCGCTCAGGAGTAATAAATATATATAACAAATACAAGTTAAATTTTGATGTGCCAGGTGTGCACATTTTGGAAATTCATTTTAATTGATACATAGTATCATCTTCAATCATGCTGGGGATAGTAAAATATTTTGTTTACATTGTTCGTCGTTGTTCTAGTATATTAAACATTTCAATGTAATTTCATCTTATATGTTACAGAATCACTGTATAAATATTTGATCATACTTTGTGGTTTCATATTTGGATTGGTTCAAACTTGTACAAATAAAGGTATGTTATCCTGTAAATAGTAACATAGGATATATGAGACAGTTTTCTTTTGTTGAACGTACGTTAGCATTCTCATAAGCAAAACATATTTTGTATAAAAATTACGATGAGATATTTTATGTAAAAACATAGAATTTCAATTTACACAAAATTTAGCGGTGTTTTTCAACACTGAGTAATTTCGTAGAAAAAACTTATAATGCAGCTTTTTAAAAAATCGCAAAAGCCTAACTATACGTATTTTTAATGCACTCATGTTTAACTTGTCTACTGGATATGTAACTGTATGGTAAAAGTATGATTTTGGTAATAGTTTTCTGTGTTTCTTATCTCGTCGTTATATATACAGGTCCGTCCACCAAGTTTTGCACCCCATAAAATTTTACGCATTGCTGTTTTTTTAATTGGGTTTTCAAATATGAAAAATGTATTTATCGAAAAGAATTTTTAGAATACGACAGAAATACGTAATGTAATTTCTGCTTTTAGCTATTTTATGCTTTATATTAAGATTATAATATTTATTCAACATTAATTAAAAAGGTAATTTTACCATAAGTTGGAAGAAATAATAAGTAACCCTCGAGAATATTGCTACATGATCTTATTATTTAAAAAAAACATGAAAAATAGACAAAATTTCTTAAACACTTAAAACAACTGAAAACTTGAAGAACCTAACTGCGTCTGCGGTGAATGGATGTTGAATTAGTCGTGTAGAAGAAAGTTCTAAAAAATCAAAAGAAATAGACCACGAGGCCATGAAACAAGGAAAAAGGTAAGTTTTGATTAATTTTTAGCAAAAAAATTTGTTTACTATTGAATCTATTTTCAAAGCTAACAACAGTTTATGGTGTTATCCGCATGAAAAGTGCCTCTCAGGATGCATTCAAAGTCCATGTATTGGGTATTATCTCGCCCAATGGGTGACTAGAACTTTAAATGGCGATATGTACCAGTCGACTCTATTAAATGAAATAGAAGTGTTTGGTATTTCCTTATAACGAATACATTATGACATTGCCCCTTGCCATTCGTCTAGGAAAAATAAAGGCGTTAAAGTTAAAAACTCCCCGAGGGTATCCATAACTCAGTAGGCAGTACTTACTGCTGTCAAAAAAAAAAAAAAATTAGCAAAATTTTCAGTCGTCTTAGTTTTTGAAATTTATTTAAAACTAAGGTCTGTTCCCTCATGCAAAACATTCCTTAGCTGAATTTGGATTCACATATTTTTGGAACTTTAGATGCATTAATTTTCAACTGTTTTGCGTATGTTTTTTAATCTATCAAACTTTTCGGCTCCTAGTGTCACTGATGAGGAATGATTTTCCGAAATGTGCACATCTGGTACATCAAAATTTAGCAGGTATTTGTTATATATTGGATTCGGAGTTCTCCAGAAATGCCTCCGATCGAAAACGTTTAGGACAACACTTGTGAAAGAATAGCCAAGGATGTGCCAACATATACTCTTGAATTGTGTAAGTCTAGGTTTCTATTGGTACAATATTGATAAAACTTACCTTAGAAGTATTTAAAGAAGTATGACTAGGAGAGTCACTGATTTTTATAAAATAAGAGAAGGCCAAACAAAATATTGATGCATTGTCAATGTGACATAATGATTAAAGCCATTGCTTAAATCAAAATAAAATATGTCTGTAAAAATTAAAATGTTGTTTTTTGATTAAGGTGGGTGCAAAACAACATGGACAGATATATATATATATATATATATATATATATATATATATATATATATATATATAAATATATATATATATATATATCTATAAACATACGATAGCATTCTCAAAGTTTATAGTTAAAGTACCTTTGTGGACAACGATATCTTTTTAATTTTTCTTTTCTCCTTCTGAATTATCAGTAGAACTTTTAAAATTCCCAGCCCTAACTACGTGTTAGCCTTGTGACTTTGACCTTTGACTTTCACAAATAAAGTCTAGTAAGCAACGAATCTTCTTATAACAGTATACATTCGTGTCAAGTTTGAACAACGTCAGTCAATAGATGTAATAGGTATAGATTGGACTCGAAAATGCAACGTCACATAGGAAATCATAATGATTTCATTATACCCTCCAAAACAAAGTTTGTGGGGAGTATAATAAAATCGAACTTCATAATTGAATTAGACAGGAAAAAATAAACAGTTCTCTAAACATTTTAATATAACTCCGAATGACACAGGGCTTCTTGATGATCATTACCGGTTTTGTGGCTCCATCCGATAGTCTTCTTTCCACAGTTAATGAGCATTACAACTAAACTGTTTACTCTGTATAAAGAAATAAAAAAAGTTTAAAAAATTGAAACAGAACAGAAAAAGGTGTTTATACATTTTTTAAATATTGAAACCTAATATTTCTTGAGCCAATGTCATTATGAATTTTGTCTTTAGGATTCTGATGAAATATAAACGTTTTAAATTAGGTCAGTGAATACATAAATAAGAAATAAGTCTTACCGCTTTTCTTTCACAAACGTAGCGTTGAGTCGAATTACAAGGGAGAGTCGCCCACGTGAATGCAGTCTGATTAAACGCAACACAATCGCTAGTCGCATTATTGCCTCCCATATTAGCCGTGAAATCTGTAAAAGCGCCGGATTGTAAAGCTTTTGTGAATGGATCCCATCTGAAGGTACCTTCGGTGTGTATATCATTCAAAGCATTCCAATGAGCTGTAAAAGAAAACACGATATTAAGGCGTAAAAAAGAAGCCGAAAGAATATTTTGCTGAAATCGGTTTATGTACATATTTCAAAAGCATCACAAAAATCAGATATGACCATAAAATCAAAAACCCTCCGGAATTAATACGTTATATAGTTTTATTTTTTTAATATGTTGAGTTATTTTTATCTTACCTACTGCAGGATTTATTGTACCCAGTTGTGTTTTGATGGCAGTATTTTCATTTGCATTCTTAACAATTGTTAAATGAGCTCCACGGTTAATGCAATCAATCTGAAACATAACAGTACAAGATATTTTTGTTACATGAACGTAATTCAAAAAGTTTTTTATTTCTGTTTGATTGCGAATTACCCATTTAAAATTCACCGTTAACTTTGTAAAAAAAAAATAGAATTTACCAAAATAATATTGATATTTTTATGTCATTTTCAATTTTTATATACCTTGCACCGTCAATAATACTTATCATCACAACAAAAAAATTCATGGCAAGAAACTATAAAATAAAAACTACCCTTGCTTCTTCCCAAGTGCGTGCTTCTGTACTGAAAAAATAACAGTCATTCTTGGAACATCCTTGTAGAGTCATAAAACCGGTAGGGCATGATGGATTACCGAACAACGATCCTGCCGAAAATCCTGAAAAAATTACAATAAAAACAAATTGCCGAAACATCATACAGCATTTAGTTAATTTCCATTGCTCACTACGTAATTGTTTATTTCAACGAGTTATTTTAATTCTAATTTATAAAACCCCTTCATTATGTTTGTTTCTACAATTTTAACATTTGTATCAATAATACACAATGTTTTTTTTAACAAGACATGACAATGTATTTTAAATGTGTTATATTTTATAAACTGTAAACTTACACTTGCAATGGTATTAAAAAAATTAAATTAAATTAAATATAATTAAATAAATAATAATAATTATAATTTCAAAAAATAAAAATTAAATTACCAATATTAACTTGATGTCCATAGATAATACAAAAAAGTAAAAATAATAATAAAAGAAAAAAGCTGTATATATGTCTTATCTTTTGACAAGGTTAGGTTTATTATTTTCAGAGACAAAAAATTGCATGATTAAAATCAAACTTAAAATATACGTCATGTTACATTATTATGTTTTTTGTCTGATGATAAATTCCGAGAAACATTTTTATTTCCGGGTTTAAATTCAAGATAGACAGGCTAAAAGATATGTAAAACTTGTGCAAAGACAAAGAATGTGTACTTACCGTCTAAAGTGTTACCCAACAAAAACCCAAGTAGAAGTTGTGATTCTAAAAAAATAAATTGTAAAGTATTAAGAAAATTAAATTTCTAGTACAAGTAATAAAAATTTTTAGACAAAATCATTCAATTATCATTAATATTAATTAAATTTATTCTTAACTGATGGAATCAAATTTTTTCTAGAATAGTACCCATTCCTGATCGTTTGACAATGTTCATGCAGTTACATGCACTCAACCTCTTCCATACGGTAGCTCAGTATGTAGAGTGCTCGCTAAGTGTGTGGGAGCTTGGGGCCCGAACCCCGATTGGGACTCACAAAACTTGAAAATTGACTGATCTTTCGCCAAGCACTCGGCATTTAGAAATGAAAGTCATGGGGTCATGGGATCCTTCGGAGGAAACCTTAAGCACCGATGCCCTGTATCAAGGCAGGCGTCTCATGCAAAAGAAACCTCTCTGCACATTGCCCTAAGCGCACTGCAAAGGTTAATAAAGGTTCACTTAACCAAATCAAATCTGTACAATATTTTATCGATGCATAGGACTGACATTAGATATAATGGTAAACGGTAAACAGTGGCGTGGTTCAAGTACTTTGGTCAAGCCAAATTATTTTTCGATTCAGTTTACAAATAGGTGTCCATTCATGTTCGAATATATCCTCGTTTAATTCAATGATCGACGTGATTATATTCCATAAATAATGTAAATGTTATAATTTAATTGTATACAGGAAGCGGTCTTGTTGTCATTAATTGTTTCTGTTTTATTCTTTTTATTAAGTATGAACATAAAATACCGCGTTTTTTCTCTGTGACACTTGATTCACTAGGAATTCATTTCTTTTATAAAGATAAAAATCTCAGACTATTGTAATAAACAAAAAAGTTGGTATAACAGGGAATTATTTCTTGTATAAGGATGTATCTAATTTAGATAAAATGGAAAATGTGACCTTGTAAAAATCGATAGTCATAAATCACGCATTGCATCAATTTACAAATAGTATAAAAAAGTGACTTAAACACCTTTTTACATATTTTGTAGAAAAAGGTAAAAAAAATTTAAAATCTGGTTGAATATGTAAATTAATGAAACTTAGATATTCATACCAAATACAGTTTTAATTATAAATCGTCATCAACACAGGGCTGTTCATTCCAATTTTGGCTCTTTTTAGCACATTCCATTTCGAAGAAGAATGTTTTTCAAAGAATTGCATAAAAATGACTCCTCATTTCTATAAATCGAATGTTGGATAACAGACAACATTTTTTTATATTAAATTGCTTTACTTTATATTTTATACACTACAAAAACATAGAAAAATCCTTCTTTTCAGTGTAAAATAACAGGGACCGTGTAGGATTTTGAATGGTCATAACAGAAACAATCTATACAGTAACAGCAAGGGATTTTCCAAGTCAAATATGTTTATTTTCACCCTATCAGGTTCAAGTAGAAAATTTAAATTGATGAAAGCAAAAATGTATGATTACCATGCAAAAAAAACCTGTTTTTTTTTAAATTCTAAATAACCAATCAAAAAAGGTCCAAATTTACAAATTAAAAGAAAGTAGTTTTATGATTTATTCTTTTTTTAAATTAAATTTTATCACCCTAAAATTTAAAAAACTTTTTATAATTTAAATAAAGTCAAGTTTTTTAAAACAAGTTTAATTTACCAATAATAATAATAATAATAATAATAGTAATAATAACCTAAAAATAAAAACATGGTTACTTACCACAACCTTGACCAAAATTACCAAAGGAGTTAACTGTAAAAGGAGACAAAACCAACAACAAAAATATCCACATGGTGCTGGTTAAAGCTGAAACACAATTAAATATTAAAGTTATTGTACAATAAAAGGAGCAAGTGAAAAGGGAGCATTGAGACTGAGAGCGGACAGAGCGGTTCACGTCTTTGAACTTAAGAAACAAAAAGTTTTTTTTTCTCTTGTCTATAAGTTTGAAGTATCACTTTTACAATATAGTTTATAAAAGAATACTTCACCTTGTTCAGGTAAATATGTATCCTTTTTAAGTGATATAATTATTCTTAAAAAATAGCTTACTTTTCCAATAAAATGTAAATTATAGTTATCTGTAATCTATCTAGTATTTGAGGTAGTTTTCGATAACTAAGGGAACAATCCATAACTAGGATTGAAAAAAGTACAAATGTGAGAATGTGCTAGGCTAGATATTTCCTCAAAGGTATGTTTTTTTTTTGGTTGGGTGTTAAACATATTACTCTTAAAAATTCCAAAATATCCAAAGGAACACGTTTTTATTTTTGTTTAATCCAAATAAACGAAGGACATGCAATATCATTTTTAACATATTGTTACATTACAAACATATTTTGTTACAGCGGCGTGTGCTGAAATTGTCATCATTTTCGTTCACTCTTTACCACAAAAATCGACAAAATGTGTGACATGTAATTTGGAAACTACACAAAAGACGTTTTCGTATAAACAGTTTGAAATGGCAGTTGGAACATTATAATATGACATCATGTATAGATAATGTAAAATGAATATTTAACCGGTTCAAAAAATACTGCTATTCTGAAAAGCTATATATTGTAATACATTACACAAAAACCTGTTTAATTTTGATGTTCACATTTCGGAAAATCATTCCTCATCAGTGACACTAAAGGCCGAAAAGTTTGATAGATACAAAACATAAGCCTGACAATTGATAAATCTAAAGTTCAAAACTTAAACGAATCCTAATCCAGCTAAGGAATGCTATGCATGAGGAATGAACCCTTAGTTTTAAATAAATTTCAAAAATTAAGACGGCTGAAAATTTTGCTTAATGGGACACTTTCTGACAGTATAAAGTACTGCCTACTGAGTTATGGATACCCTGGGGGTTTTACTCCATCAGCAGCGGTACCTGCTTAGAATATCTAATCTCTAAAGTAAATTGTCTATTGTTTTTTAAGTTTTCGCAAAATAATATCAAAAATAAAATTTTTATATAAATTAATTCATACCTGGCTGTCTAACGCTTTTGATCAGGACTGATATCCGCAGTTACATGTGCTTTAAATATCAACTGATTAGTAATTGCCTGTGGCATCACTGAAGAAAAGTATACACATTTCCTGTCAATCAAACAGCCAATATCACGGCAATATCGACCAAAACACTTATTGACATAAGTTATCAATCATATACATACCCTTCTATCTAACCAATAAAATTAAGTATTTTTTAAGTATAAATTATTTATTCGAAAAGTAAAAACCCTGTAAACATCCTTCTACATGAGTGATGGATGGCAAAAGGGTGTGTTAAACTAAACACGTTTTTTATTGCACCAGTTAACTTTCTCAATATGTAGAGCTTCCTTGTTCGAATTTTCTATGAATTGTCTAACCTGTGTAAAAAAAACCACACCAAATGTATCATGTTTTAACCTATATTCCTCTAAACTTAAAAGTTCATTTAAAAAAAACAGCTAAATAAGAAACTTCTTTTGTTTTACTTTCGGTTTAAGTGCTTACAACTTGCTTACAAAATGTACATTAGCTAAGAAACACAATAAACAATACAATATGGAATTCCCTCTAATCCTTGTTTGTGATTAAAGAGCAACATTAATTTTTATGCTAAGTTTGATACAACAGACGTAATGTTACGCTCTTTGCACTACCTTAAAAGATTAATCCATCAATGTATTTTGTATCAGCAGTGAATTTTTTTTACACATTTTTAACTATTAAAAACATTTAACGTCATAAACAACAAAGAAAATACAACCAATTAAAAACACGACATTCAAGCGATTTATATACACAACACGGGTATTTTTGTTAAAATACCAGAATTGCTTTCATTCTGTATATAATGGTAATATTTTACATAAGTTTTTGTTTGTTCTTTTATCAATTGTAGAATTTTGATATTCCATTTATTCAGTCCAAGTTTCAAGATATAAACTTAACTCGGTGACCGAAAAAGAAAATAGATGCATTGAAAAATCATGCCCCTTTACTGGAAATATGCAAAATTCCAGAACAGGTAAAACTGATCAAACCGAACAAATGTTACATAACTACAGGAATAGTAGTCTTGAATCGAGATCGTGTAACAAATCTTGTATCACTATATCAATATCCTGTCAACCTTGTGTATTGCTATCAAGAGGATACTGAGAAAATTTAATCAATTTTTAAACAAGGTCAAAGTATCCATTTCGACTTAAAATCGGATGGGTTACAGTGACACCAAAAGTTCCCATTTCGTTTTAATTGTAGGCACTTATGCGTTTTATGATTTAAAATGATTCATTGTAATATTAGAAGAGGTGAAATGTGTATGAATATTAAGTAAGCTATTGTTGGCAATATTAATGCAAACCTGAACCATTCGTTTTACTTCTTAAATCAATTATAATTATAGGGTCAAGTAAACCCAAAAATTCAAAGTAATGTGAGCTTTTTAATGCGACTTTAGTTGTACTGTGTATGTATTTCTTTTACTTTAATCTTTTATTATAGATTAAAAGTATCTACATTTTTGACAAATTATAGAAGGGGTAGACAGGTGGTTTGGTCATTCCCCGCCCTTATATTACTTATACAAATCTATTCAGAATGACTTTGTCAAAAAATATATAAAAACGTATTCTGACAGAAATTCTTAAGGAACTACATCATATGAAATCCAAAAGTTAACTTTTATCAAGTTTTTTATCTTGTTGATTACAAAGTCTTAAATACTAATTATTATTAATTCAAACATTATAGGTTTACAGCAGTTAAAACTTATTCCATTAATTTAAAAAAAAACAACCGTAAATGAGAATCCGTCGGTTTATACAAATAATATCAAATTTAAAATATTTTTAAATTATCAAAACACTAGAAAATACTAGTATTGCATTTCCATCAAATGGATTTTTAATCCAGGTTATCTGTAACTGTTTATACAAATTAAGCATATTCATTGATTTTGTCTTAAAGCCTGATCTTAACATTATAATATGGTAAAATTATATAAAATCAATAATTACCAATAAATAAGTTAATTACAAATTACTGCTGTGAATATATTCTTTCTTTATTTCCCCCCCTAAAAAAGGCTTACAATAGAAACTAACCATTCTATCACGTAGTTAGTTTAAGTTTCGTGAAAACACTATGTACCTTATGAGTATTAGTACACCAAATAATAAAAATACCCAGAGAAAAAGAAATTATATACGACCTGCTACTGTCAAATAACTTAGGATTGAATTTTACAATCGAGCAAGTTGCCTTAGACCAAATAATTGAGAGATAATAATAATAATAATTATAATAATAATCATAATCATAATAAAAAATTATAATAATAAGAAGAACAAGAAGGGAGATGAGAAGAAGAAGATTTATGGTTGTGGATAATAATAATAATAATATTATTATTATTATTATTAATAAAAAGAACAACAACAAGAAGAACAAGAACAAGAACAAGAACAAGAAGAGACATGACAAGAAGAAGAACAAAGTCAAAAAGAAGACTGGTTGTGACTACACAACAATAAGTCTTATACTTGCCAAACAATCCCAGTCAGTCTTTACCGTTTCACCAAATTGTTGAATCCTTAAGGCAATATTATCTTCCTGTTATAAACAGAAATTCACTCAGTCGTAAAATATTCCACTTAAAGCGGTAAATATTTGTAAGAATATATATATATATATATATATAAAATATGTATTCAGCCAATCAAAGCTCTTTATTTGTCATTTGACTTGGTACCAGAGAATCATAAAACAGTAAACAGTAGGTGCCTACCAATCCAGAGCACTCGGCCTCACCTTTTAATGGTATTTCACGTGTATAGCTGAATTAACCAGTTTTTATTTGTTTTTAGGATTGTGATTTAGAAATGGACTGTATGTTTGTATTTTATTAAATCATTTTGTCCCTGAGAAACATTAAGTCACATATGTCAACAAGCAAACAGACATAGCAGTCCATGTCCAAATCGCAATCCCAATTAGCAAAGTAAAAACTTTAATAACTGGCTTATTCAGTTTAACATTCAGTCAAACGAGGGTTTGTTCCGGAAGGATAAGCATCCTCTTTCTAGCTAGCTACAACCTCAAAGGCAAAATCATATTTGAGAATTAAACGAACATGGAACTATGGGACGCAAAATATACCCAGACTAAGTTTGGTACAACAACTTCATACTTACCAACACTAGTTACGATGACGGTTCTCATACGTTTTGGGTTGCAATATTTCTGAGTGACTAATTTATTTGTAAGCAGCTTGCTTCATTGTAGAAGATTCTCGTTGTGTAAACAAACTATATAATACCGTATTTACTGTTAACTATTACACCATACGAAGGAGAAACAGGAATATTGCTACATACAAACTCAAAAATGACAATAAAAAATTCACTCAGTTTCAATTGTAGACTTTCTTGGATGCCATAATTAAGGTAACAACCTAAGGCTGAAGCAGGACACAAAGAATCAATCTTATGTTTTATTTCAAGTTCACTAGGATAGATGACATTCACATATTCTTTAAACTAAATCATCTGCTCTACAAAAGAGATAATAAGGAGCTATGTAGTTGTATTGACTTGATTTAAAATGTTTTTATAAGAATACTTTATAAAAAGTATGTAATAAACAACATTAAAAATAGAACTTTTCGGTCATCCGGTATTAGGCAATAGTCCCACTGTTTTGATTTTGATTTACAAAACATCCAACACCATTATCAGTTTTTGTGTTAGGTTTCTATAACCGATTCAGTAGTGTATTCATTAAATACTGAGTGTAAATGTCATAGATCATTGACTTCTCCATGTACACTGTTAAAGGTGTAAATCATAGCCCTTGGTCATAAGTGAGTGAACTTTCAAAGTGCTGTTGATTGTTGATTGCATACTGACGACGTTACCTTTTTTAAAATAACATACTGTTTTATTTGGTTTTCATTTCCACAAACGTTTAAAACTGTATGCAAAGATCACTGCGAGACCTCATAATTATAAACTTTGGAGACAAGTTGTTTTCATAACGAAGTTCTTTGTTCGGATAAAGTATCAATTTAAAGAAATTTTAAATACTTGTCTCTTTATGGAAAGGTGGTATTAATACAAAGGTGCTTTACTGTACGTTTACTATACTTCAAAAGTTCTATTGCTCAAATTATGCCTATGTTTTTATTGGAAAATAAATTAACCAGGATTTTAAGATGTTTATAGTAATTTGACTATCTAAAACAAAAAGACATTATTTGCTTAATTGAGTATTGGTAATAAGTCTTTTATTTTAAGGCTTAATGTTTCGACATTTTAAAGAAACTGATATTAAAAGTTGCACTAAGAAAAAAAAGAAAAGAAAAGAAGATGCAAATCAAAATGTAAAGGTGGTGATACAAATGCTATAAACGGTTTATAAAAATTCAATCAATGTAATTATGGAAAATTAGTGTTTAATTGCACACCACACGGGTATAAAAGTATAAAACAACATTTGTGAGATTGACGTCTTATAAGTGGAAATATATCATTTGTCCTATTAAAGCAAGCTTATGAATAAAACATTTACTGCCCAGAGCAAAATTAACACCATCCCATAAATACATTAATATTTTTAAATGATATGATTACCAATCCTAGTATATATATATAGAGAGAGAGAGAGGAAAAAATTTGTGAACTTGGGAATAGAGAGTGGAGTTAATGTCTAGTGGCGAGGTTAAATAACTATAAGAGGGACTGTAACTAGCTCACTGATTTTACAACCAATGGGCAATAATTACGCTCATTTAAAAAATAAATATTTTGAAATAAGCCATATTTTAATGACTCATGAACCAAAATATAGAAAAAATATATTTTGAATTTTATCCTTATTATTTCGAAATAATATATGAGATACATTTCTCAATATAGTCATTTCAGGAACATTGTTTAAATACATCCATACGACATCCAGATGGAATAGTTATCAGGGCCAGCCCATTATCTTTGCGCCCTCAGATAGGTCCACCAATAATTTCAAATGATTTTCCGAAATGTGCACATCTGGCACACAATAAAAAGTATTTTTCGTATATATTTACAACGTTACCTGTCACTGTTAAAATAGTCCAATGTCAAGATATTTTTATTTAATAAGTGATATTAGTCTTGTAAAATATTCTTCTCTTAAGTCATTAAGACTACTTATATAGCATATGCAAGATTTTGAATAATATTTAATGATCGTCCATCCAAAACTAATCTTAAGGTGACAATACTATGCAATAAAAAAGCAGAAAACATACTAGTGAGGTCAATTAATTATTTGTTCATATTTGTTTGAAAGGCATATTGAGAACAATGGTGAAGTAAACTGCATCTTCGCCTTACATACTAATTCGTCAAAAAAGTGTTTTTGAAGACGAAAAAATGGTTCATCAATTTCCAAAAATAATTTGAAAAAATAAGAGATAGTGATTTGCAAATAGATTAAAATAAATGGGTAATCAGGGATGGTTTTTGTCATAAGCCAATTCAGTAGAAAATAAAGTGTATTATTTAACACATCAAATATAATGCATATGGTTTTTGCAGATGTTATATAAATGTTTTGAACTTTATCCCATAATCACCAAAGTATAACACAAAACTGACACACGAGCGAAAAACTACGTCAGGGACATTGATCAATCTAAGAATTCTGCCAATGTAAGGTTGCTCTGTAAATCGATCCACTCAACGTGTGCTCGTCGCGGTTTTTTATTTTTTTTTTTTTTTTTGAATTTGAAAGTACTCCGCTGAAAACAATACTACGCATTGTTTTGATTCAAACACATGTTCTTCTCTTAAACATTTTCAACATTGTATGCTAAAAAGACTTATGATCAAAGGGTATTCTGTCAAATCGTTTAATTATTCTAAGTTATTTTTATTTTATTTTTATAGGGCTATCATTGCTATTTTGCTATGGCCTAATATTTATCTGCTTAATCGTTTAAATAATCTTAATAATAAGGATAATTGTTGTTATTTTGTTATAACTGAATAAAAACAAAACATGTCAAAAATGTTTTGGTACTTTGTTGTTGAGTTTCTGTGACAGGTGATGTATAATACCGTATTCCTCATGAAAAACATGTTTTTGACTCTTTTACGCTTCCGTAAAAATACCTTCTAATTAAAATTACAAGTTTAAATAAAAAAAAGATAATTGCCGTTAATCAATATATAATTATATAACCTTTTCCTCTATTTAGATATATTTCTAATTCATGTAAATAAAATAACACAATGTACACTTAAAGGACTAATATTCAACGGTTTACAATGTGTATTGCAAAACAAAAAACCGTGACGTCATATACTTTAATTAACCAAGCGTTAACCTGTTTTACAATAACAGAATCAAATAAATAATAGTCGGGTTATCGATATTGATCTGCATTGTAAAACAAGTTTATTCTTAAACAAGTTACCTAGTAAATTATATTATTTAAAGTCAATTATCAATGTATTTATCTTGTTTAAATGTTTAAGCTATTGCTTGATTTCGACACGAGTCAATATGTTATCATTTAAAAAATCTAGATAATTAAAATTGGCCCGCAAAGGTCATCACAGTACATCGACAAAACACCATCTACAAAGTTAAGAGATATATCCGTGCTTACATACCGTCTAACCTGGTTGTCGTACGCATAAATATTTCACAGCAGTAATTCATCAATACAGACTTTTTCAACTTTTTTAAGTTTAAAGGATAAAGAGCTTCGTCAACTTTTTAAGTGGCTGCAGACAATACGTTGGTTTTGTACTTTCGGCAACACTGTTCTACAATTATGCTAGCAGTAAAATAGTTGTCTAACGTGAGAAATAAAATAAGAACAAATATATGGTTTAATTTATAAAATTGCGGCATTGAAATTCGCCATAATGGAAAAGAAAATTAATAGAGATCAGTGTAGATCCAAAACCAAAATTTCAAAACCGAGAAGGTTATATTGAAATGTTCCGAGATGAAAAATAGACGTTAGTATACGAAATCAACCATGAAGTAAGTTGGATATCATAAACTCTTCATTTAGACGTCTTCTATTCAATTTCTTTTCTTTTTAAAAATTCCTTTAACTGCAGTTGCTTCACTAACAGTTTTGAAAAATTCTGCAGATTAATCTAAATAATGACGCACAGTTCATTATAAACTACATATTACTTTTTTAAAATACCGTAAAGGCGTTTGTTCGCGATTTATTTGAATTCATATAAACATTTCATTTCTTCGTTATTTATGTAATTATTTCCATTGAATAGGCTAGAATACCAAGTTCATTTTTGTAATATATTTATAACAATAATTGAAGAGAATGTGTTTCAGTTACAAATATCTTTATGTTTTTATTTAGTTAATCAAAGTTGCTTTACCAATATTATTATTTTTTTGATAATGATAATACATCTACAATGCAAACGTTGCAGATACGTAAATTGATAATGATAATAACATTTCTAATAGTAACTGTGAAGTAATTAGTTGTTGTATTATCATTATTAAAAAAATAATAAAACAGTCTAACTTGTGTTAGCGGCCACTTATATAAAGCAGCCACTTGTCTATAACGACCATATCTTATTCCCCCCCCCCAATGAATTTTGTTCTTTATTTCACCTCTTTATAGCGGTCACTGTCTTATGCGGCCAGCGGCCACCATTTTTCCGACCCCAAGCTTCAACAGAACTGTCTATAGCGGCCATTTGCAATGTTTGCGAAACTTCTTCAGTTTCCGGAAATTTCTGGAACCAGTCGACATAAAACAAAAAATTCCATAATGCAACTCTGTTTATATGTATCTAAGCGGCCATATTGGGTAAAGCTTACATCCCGCTAAGACATTGACATTTTAAAATTTTATAACATGCAGTAACATTTGATATTTTTTCTTTATATCATAGTAAACGGAATGCATTGACTTTAGAACAGCGAGTAGAATTGTTTAATAAGTCTGAAAAGGAGAAATTAAGTACTAGGAAACTCGCGGAAGTTATGGTGTTGGACGAACCCAAATCAAAGCTGTGTTATCAGATTGTGAAGTGAAGCAAGTGTATCTTGGGAAATAAACCGTTAACGGACATTAATTTCGTTAGTTTGGAAATCGTACCACGATGCGATATCAAGTCATCTCGGCACCAGTGTAAAAAGTCATTTCGGCAACGATATGTTTTTGGCACACATTTAAA
Organism: Tegillarca granosa; assembly: GCA_029721355.1. NCBI lineage: Eukaryota > Metazoa > Mollusca > Bivalvia > Arcoida > Arcidae > Tegillarca > Tegillarca granosa. Next base: position 44,037,578 of record CM056599.1, on the reverse strand, counting down.
TTCAATTCGGCACCGACTACGATTAAATTCGGCACCAGAAAAAAAATATTTATTATTTTTTTTATGTTTGTGTACGATTTTTATATTAAGAATTATTAGTTATTTTTAATAAAGATATGTAAACAGTTAATTTGACAGTTACAAATGACACAGATAAATCACTGCTCTGATCACTAAACCGTGTAATTCATTATGTAACAACTTCCTTTGAAGTCTGAATTGTGATATGGGTCTGCAGTGACCTAATTATGTTTGTATAGGTGTAAGTAAGCGTGATAAGAATAATACTTCACTATGCAACACCCCTATACCTAGCAAAAAAAGAGAGAGAATAAATCATTTAGACATATTAATGTTACCAGGCCGGTGTGGTGAAAAGGATTTGTATATTCCTGAAAATGTTGAATAAATTGATGGTAAAAAAATGTATTTTTTTCTTTGTATATCTCAAGTTATAAAAGAAACAATTTCATGGTTAGATATATTCAGTTTAATTTGGGTACTAAAATGAATAAAAAAAGAACGGTTCAAATAATAATTTTTGATGATCCTTTATCAGAGAACTTGTCTATAAAGGCCACCTGTCTATAAAGGCCACTTTGGCCGCATCCCTTGAATGGCCTTTATAGACAGGTTTCACTGTATTGGTAATGTAACTCAGTAATCAGTACTTTGTGCTGTCAGAAAATGTACAATTTAACCAAATTTTTAGCCGTCTTAAATTTTGAAACTTTTTAAAACTAAGGTTTGTTCCCTCATGCAAAGCATTCCTTAGCTGGATTTGGATTTATATAATTTTGGAACTTTAGATTCATTATTTTCAACAGCTTATGTTTTTTATCTATGAAACTTTTCGGTCTTAGTGTCACTGATGAGGAATAAATTTCCGAAATGTGCACATCTGGCACATCAAAATTTAACTGGTATTTGTGTTATATATTCACAAACATACTTGTCCATGTTCAAATTCCATTTCCAAAGAAGAGTTAATACAAATTAAGTTTTACACGTGAAGTTTTACCAGGAAGTAAAGCTAATTATGAGCTTTGCATTTATAGTGTGTATGAATAATGTCCTCTTTGTATATTGGTCGTAGCTATTCTAACAATGTTCCTTTATTTGAATGTAGAACAATTGGTCCAACATATACGTCTCTTGATAAAGCTGAACTGCATTTTTATAATAACCAATACAACAAAAAACTTAATTTACGAAAATGTAAATAAACAAGCTATATGAAACATAATATTGGGATCGCTGAAAATAATACTTTTAACTTAAATAGGAAAATAAGGTAATTGCAATAAATAAATAAATAATAAATAAAAGCACGGAATTGTAAAAGTTTACTTATTGCAATATGGGGTTTATAAGCACGCTCATTTAACATATTTACCAACCCACAACCAAAATTATAAATATATAATATATAATTACACAAGCGTCAATAGAATTACAAAGAAATCATGCATTTGTATTTGAGCGTTTGTATTTTTTTAAACGTTTTATTTAATGATTAAAATACAACATGCATTACATAGGTTTATGCTATGGCTCAAAGATCACTTATAAAATATTCAATATTATACAAGTGCGGATTTATAATGTATAATGTTGTTGATTGCATATCTTTAGTACTTTGATGAAGAATACAGTGTTATTTCGTGTCTTGAAATTGTAAAATCCATTTTTCAGTAATATTGGTCGTTTGATTAAGGTAGAAATCGTATGCTTAAAAATAATACATACATCGATATTGTTGAAAATACTTGATTTTTAATTTTATTTTTGATATGAAATTGTAACAAAAACAGGTGAAATGGTGAAAAAAACATATAATTTTTTTATTTTATTTCAGTGACTCTTTTTATTTGGGCACCGGTATATTAACTGCCATTGTTTTCCTGATCATTCTGGGATTCATGTTATACCTTATATGCAAAGCCTGGCATGCACCACTTAAGCCTGTTCCAATGGATACAGAGTTGGGAACAAAGGCAAATCCAGCCGCTCTCGGAAAATTCTTTTCATGATCCTTACCAAACATGGCATCATTAGTTAACTGGTCATGATAACAGATTTCATTTTTTGGATGTGACCTGTTTTGTATTCATTAGCCGATATCAAATATTTCTTTGAATATATTTATGATGCAGAAACTGATTGAATCATTTGTTTACCAGGTCATACCAGAGAACATTTGGGAGGACACTGTAACAAATGTCTTAATGGATACAGAGAGTGACAGTTATCATGTAAAATTAAACAAATGGGACGGACTTTAAATTTTGAAGTACAGTACAAAAATACACAGAGACAAATTTAGCTTTGAATTTGATTGATCATTTTTAAGTTATTTGATTAAAATACTTTAGAACACCACTAAGTATTTTCAATGCTACACAGAAAGAAGGTTGCGAAAAGTGTAAGGATTTTTTTTCGAACTGTATTATCAAATATCGCTTTCTTTTAAGTAGCATTGTCTCTTTATATGTAATTCTCAGCATACATCTGCAAACTATTTATGATTGAAAAGGTACAACTTATGCAATTAAAGCACAACTGTTTGACAGTAGAACAAATACCGGCTTGTATGCCTTAATTTGAACAACAACAACAACAACAAAACGGATTCTGTTCAATTCAAATAGTCTGTGATACAATAACAATCTTAAAATAAGTTTTACAAACTGAAAGTAAATTGCTATATTTTTAAGACCACCATAACATAATGTTTACAATGTAATGTTGTATCAGACACTTTGACATCTATGGACATTTTGTTACCGTGTGATATTACATCAATATAGCCTTTTGTATGCATCAGTAAAATTGCTCAGATAATACGTTTTTTTCAACACAAGGCTACTAAAGATCATTCATTACACAAAAAATATCGTGATTATCTTATACACGTTTTTTTTAATTATGGTCATGTTTAGATATTTTCATCATTTCTGTTGCATAAAAGAGCTCTTTTAAACTCATCCATGTGATACAATGTAGGAAATAAGATAAAACCAACAGTTCGTGTTATGTGTTTTGTAAACTGTCTTTAAATGTAGTGTTTTAACAGAAATAAATCGTTTTTTGTTATCATTGTATTTGTTATATTACACATTGAAAATAGCGATTAAATTAAAGTTTCTTAAACATTTTTTAATGGTTTAAAGTTTAAAAACGTCTTCTTCACTTCGAAAAGGCTGTTTTCTTACTCCCTTTGGTTCTTTACACCTAGTTGGTGTTTCTGTCGAACGGTAGTTTTTTTAAAACAAGTAAATATATCATTTTTAAAAATTATTTTTGCTCCAAATTAAGCTAACACTTAACCTTTCTAATCTTTAATAACAAAATGCCCAAATTAGACATACTTGATTATCATCACAAATAAACTCTCTGGGTTAAATCATTTGTTCAGCACGTTAAGAATTTTAGGTTTTTAGAACACATTTAAAATTTTTAAACGGATAAAAGCGGTAAATTGTGAAAAAAGTACAGCTTTAAAACCAAGCCTATGATATTACAGTATATAACCCACTTCATACCCCGCATCAGGGCTACAACAATTTCTAGATTGTCCTATACCACCTGGTGTCTATTAACCTCGACTGATATGCGAATGATTTGTATTACAAAGTAAATAAACATCTAAAGATGTCATCACCGCTGTTTTCAGAATCGGCATTAATTTCTTCGTGTTTGTTTTTGTCGATGTCTTCATGAATGTTCAAACGAGACTATGTCATATATCGCAAACTCACACATTCAAATATTTTGGAAGACTAATCATTCACTTATCGATTGAAGTTTTGCTACAGTTCCGCTAATATTTGCAATCTAAAGTAAAATCTTACCACATCAATCAGTATCAGAAAAACCATGGGTTTTTATTCAAAAATTGTTCTGACCCTACATACAGCCTCCAATGCAACAACAAATACAAAAAATATACATTTTAACAACAGATATAGCCAATAAAGCAAGAACTAAAATTTAAGACATGATATTTTTCCTGTATCAGGAAACATTTTAGTACCAATATCTTTACGACTTTTTCTTTTCATTAATTATGTATTTTTATTACTTTATCGTTTAAGAATCTCTATTTTTTGTCAAAACATTTGAGGATAATTAGTTTGTCCAAAGAAATCATGTTCTTAGTTGTTCATAAATGCATTTGGTTGTTCATAGATGCATTTGCTTATAGAATATCATAAAGGCAAGGAGTCTCTGACTAAAGTTTGCTTCCACTTTTATTTTAAAAGACTTTTGCCTATTTATTCCAAAATCCACCAAAATAACAAGAATATTATGATAAGTGGCTTAGTATGTTGTTTTTGTTTTTTTATTATTATCATTGTCTTGTTTGCTTGTTAAATCATACGCTTGTATTGTTTCTTGTTCTTGATTGCGTTAGGCTTTACTGATTTTCGTAGAAATTTCTCTTCATCTATTCTTTAAAAATAGATAAATGAACTAACACGATAATTACTATATATAAAAAATTGTAACTACTAATGGGTTTAAAACACTATTATTTCAAGCCATAAAAAGCCAAAACAAATACATCCATACAAAAATCAAGTTTTCATGGGTAGAGACATTTCAAAATACTAGATATATTCTTTAGGTCTGGGTTTGTTCTTAGTGTTAATTAATATCAGCTATTTAGAATAACTTCAGCAAAACTATCTGATTACTAACAATACCTCCCTGGGCTTTAGCCATGCTATGTGGGCAGAATGGTATTAAATTATTATAATCAGCTTATCAAAAATACCAATTATAAAGATAATCGTTAAATAAACAGAAAAACTGACCTTTATTGTTTAAAACTATAAGTCCTAATTACAGATACCCATAATTCTCGCCTAGCTTTAAGGCGAGTGACAGGTGGAGCGCTGACTAAAACATTTTGCGGTTTAAATGTTGCAAAACAAATCCGAAAGATACGGAAAAAGTTTGAATAAATTAAGCTGATTGAAAAATATCAAATAACCACTGTGCTGCTGGCATGATTATATGACATAGCGAGTATCAATTAGCTAAACAAAGTATTCTTACCCTGAATTTTAATATGTCACTAGCATTGCAGGTTGCAGGGGGTATATACATGTCAAAAATGTTTTAAACAGTCGTTTGACAGGTTGAATATCGGTAACGATGGTCCCCCCCCCAAAAAAAATCCTCATTCAGTTACAATGTGGTCTTTTCTGTAACTGATTGAACCCTTCTGATAACGTTCTCCAATATTGACTTGTTCAAAACGTCACTGCTTTTTCAAGTGATGCTCATATAAACATATAAACATTTTATTTTTATTAATACCATGTTTATCAGATTGGGTAAGCTTGAGTTGCGTGATAGCTTTAAATATGGAATAGATGTTATCATTATTAATAACGTTCTTCAAATGTTTTTTGTAAAAATAATGTTTTGTTTACCTGTTGATAATAGTCGCCAATAATACAATAATACAAACGCCTTGTTCTCATTAAAGATTCGCAAACAATCGTTTAAGTCCGGTATAGAATTTATCCACGTATATTTTATAATAGAAAGAAATGAAAATCTGAAGTCCGTGATGCTTGTTCTATAAATTATAAAGGTGGTTAGTGTTGTTATTTGAAATTGTATTAGCTCTTCCTCGTGAGTTTTAAATTCAACAGACATTTCTTACAGTTTGATGCGTCTCTGAGCCAAGCCAGACATAACACTATATACAAAATAACTCGGTGGTTACAAGAAAAAAGTAATCGATAATACAGAAATCAATATTGCACCAGAACAAAATTATTGAACGAGAATAACTTAAAAAAATAAATAAATAAATAAAAAACATAAGACATTATGATAAAATAAAACGTCCAGAACTAAAAAAAACCTTTAAAGATGTAACTACTGTATTTATTTTACATAAAAAATTGTAATTAAACAGATTTAACAAAATGTGCGTATCCATAAATATCCATATTCGCACCTCTTCAATTTTTATCAAATAGATGTAAATAATGTAAGATTAAAATGGGGTCCAAAATAACACCTCACCTTTTGAAATATATTAAAAGCGTAAGATAAAAGTGTAAAAATACAGTTATTAAAGTTTTACCATTAGCTAAAAAACATTAAACCCTCTTTAGAAAAGAGTAAGCCTAAAATGAATATAGACGTATACAGTTGAATTAAACACTTACATATTGATCCATGTCCAAATCAAAATCCTAAAAGCAAAGTAAAAACTTTAAAAACTAGATTATTCAATTGAATGCTTTATAATTGTACGTCAGTAGAATAAGGAAGAAAACGCTTTTATATATATGACATAAATACCAGTTAAATTTTGGTGTGCCAGATGTGCACATTTCGGAAATTCATTCCTCATCAGTGACACTAAGACCGAAAAGTTTGATAGATAAAAAACATAAGCCAAACAGTTGAAAATAATGAATCAAAAGGTCCAAGGTATATTTTTATATGAGAAATATGACGCTTGTTTACTCAGTATTAAAATATTAATCCATCACTCTTGTGTGGATTAATTGCTAAGACGTTCGTAACAGGTTTAGTGATAATCAATTATAAACTGTATCAAATACATTATAAAATTACAAATACATTATACTCTCTGGTGAACATGTGCTTCCTTATAGTTGATCGTAATAAAACTATAGATATAAATTGTTATGTCTTATACTGCTTGTGTAATGTTGATATCGGATAAAGAAATAATGACTAGATCAAGAGGCTTTAAATTTACAACTAAAAACTTAGAAAGGCAATACAACCGACTGCATCAATGTCCAGCAGTTTGGTAATACTACTACTAGAGGACTCAAAACCATCTTACTTCTTTTTACCAGTTAAATCTATTACATTTAAAACCAGATTTAACAGTGCAAGATAAAGTGCTTCAAAATTCGGATGACACGAAAGAAATTGGTCACGTTAAAATTTTAATTGTGCGATATCATGTGAAAAAAACTAAAACAATTGACAAAGAAAGACTTCTCTTATTGAACATATGCAGTCATTTAAGACATCCAAAAGAATCATGCAAAAAGGTTTGTTAGACAAACAGTCTAAAAAATTATCTCTGTAAAAACGTTATTAATTTGAGTCTAAAACTTTTATCCAAATCAAGTTGGTTAATTTGATTAGATCAAAATAAATCGACACTCACTATTTTTATAACTTTATTACTGTTAGTTTTGTTATTAATGTAAACAGATATAGCAATTAAAATAAAACAAACATACCAGTCCCTGTCCATATCACAATCCCAAAAACAAAGTAAAAACATTGCAAACTGGCAAAATATGTTATATACGTGAGCTTCCATCAAGAAGTGATTCCGGATGCTCCGGACGGGTAAGCACCTCCTGTCTAGCTAGCTACACCCGTCACGTGCAATAACTAATATAAAACGCCTGGTCTCCTGATGATCAGCAATGTGGAATTTAACTTGTATTCGGTAATAGTTGAAGCATCAATAAAAAAGACAAAACAAACGAATTAAGTAAAAAACAAACAACAGTCAAGATCAATATAAAACGAGATCGCTGGCTGAAAAACCATTTGTCTATTATGGCAAATGTATGATTTAAAAAAATACATCTGATCCTTTACGACAAACGTAATGACTTCACTTTTTCTATTGTCAACTTTCCGTTTCTTTGCAGTAATATTCCTATTCTCCTACGTATGGTGTACATGTTTCACAGTTAATACGGTATAGCAGAGCTTGTTTTCACTATGGGGACTTTCGACAACGAAGCAGTTGCTTACAATAAAATTGTTGACTCAAGCTTAGGTAATCAAGTCCCTATCAAAGTTTTATGGCTGCCATCCGTTATATTGTTAACAAGTATGAAGGCACTGTATCCAAACTTATAATGCATATATTTGATTCCCCATAATTCCATGTACCTTTCATTCTCAAATTTGATTTTGCATGTGACGGGTGTAGCTAGCTAGACAGGAGGCGCTTACCCTTCTGGGATGTATAACTGGATTAGCTAGTTTTCAAAGTTTTTAACTTTATTTTGTTTTCGTTTTTGTGGGGATTGTGTGTGTGGGGGGGGGGGGTGTGTGATTTGGACATGGGCTAGAATGTTTCTGTTTAATTTGAAAGCCATATGTGGAAAATAAAAATGTTGAGTTTCACAAGATCCGGATAAAATTTTATCTCCTATGTCAACTCACACGCACAAATATCAAAGTAGTTCATCTTTGTATAAGTCCTAGCTACGTTCATCATTGTGTTATAATTGTTTTCAGTTCTTGGTTAACTTTCGAAACCGTTGCATCACGGTTTGTTAAAATAATGTTCATATATGAATTTAAATGATGAACGTTATGCATATTCACTAAATGTACAAATGGGATAACAGGTCGTAATTAAACACTCTTTTAGGCTTTATTTTTCAACATATCATTTTTTTACTTGATGTAAAGAATTATGACTATTTATCTCAATATGAACGTAATAACACATTTTTTTGTTTTGAAAGATCAAAAATAATTTCAATACACTTCTTTCTCGCTATGCATAACCATGTGTAAATATATATGAGACATTAGGTATTCATTTTGATTGTCTTTATTATAAACGCATGAGTTATCACATTCAATTCATATGTGTTTATAATAAAAGACTTAAAACTTTGATATTAAATAAAACATGACAATATACAGAACTAAAGAGGTTCAATAAAAATGATTAATATAACATAATATATTAACAATCTGTTGTTATATTAAAAACTTTTAATAATATAAAGAGTTTTAATGACGTTCAATAAAAATTTTAATAACACTAAATGCAAAAATATATTAAAATAAAAACAAGTCTCCATCAACAGAGATCCGAGATTGTTTAGCTTCGTTCAAGTATGGAACGTGTTTTAACCTAATTTTTACCTCTTTTACCAACTTTTGGAATACACCTCAATTAGATCATATATAAATACATAATTATGATGGATAATGTTGATGGCAACTAAACATGGCTGATTTTGCTGCTTTCTGTTTATTTATCTTGGTTTATTTACAAAGTAAGTAGAATATAAAATGATTATTTTACATTGTAGTATTTGTTTTGTAACACCATTCACTGAAAATCACGTGTTAACTTGGCTCTAACTCAAGAACAAAGCACATGCCTTAGAATAATACAAAAGCAACAACAGCGGAAGTTTCTATTGTCTAAAATGATCTGAAGGTAATTCTCATTTTGTGTTCAATCATTACGTTTTATCGAGATCAACTTGTCGACTACATTTTCTGAAATACGTATGCTTAAGAGGTGATAAGTACCAAACAATGGCTTTTTGAGTTATATACAATATGTGTATGAATTTTCAGTTCGTTTCTTAATAACTCGTTACTCTATCTTCCATCAGTGGTTCTAGTTTCTGTTTCACCTAACATTCTCATAACACACACACACACACACACACACACACACACACACACACACACACACACACACACATATATATATATATATATATATATATATATATATATATATATATATATATATATATATATATATATATATATATATATATATATATATATACAGTGTAACTTGTGAATACTGGACCCTGTCAAACCCGTACATAACTTCCGGTCCCGAATTTAACCCTCTTTATTATTAATGAATAAAACCTTAATAAACCGGAACCTGCGAACTCTGGAAACCGGACAAACTTTTCTGACCAAAATAATATATTTAGCATAAAACAACCTTGGAAAACCGGACATCTTTTCACGATCGAAATGGAAGAAAAACCCGATATCTTTTTCTTTTGGAAAAAATAAAACGGAAAATGAAAACTCAAATATATCTGTAGAAGCCATAATAATTTCATGTCTGTAATGAAACATGCCACTTATCAATAATTGTTCTTTTGTTTAAACATCAGCCCAGATCAGTTAGTACTCATAGGTGATCCATCGTTTTTGTTTATAATCAATTAAATTGTATACCCAAGAGAAAAGAAAAAATCCAAGCAAGTAAACTATTAAATGTGTCTCCAAATGCGCAATGTATTTGTCATAATGCCTAGGTACACACTTCCTAGTTGAAAATATAAACCCGTTAAAATTCCTGACAATTTTTTTGTTGCATTAAATACAATGTATGATTCATATTTTCTTTGAAGAACTTTCTGTGAATTTTCTCAAATATTAACGCAGGTCGTCGAAAAGGATATAGCAACTTTTACGGTTTTATGGTCAGTAGTCAAGGACAATTAACTCATGATCAAAACCTGAATAAACCGGACACCTGTGAAAACCTGATTTATTCTGTTGTCCCGACCCCGTCCGGTTTTCACAAGTTTCACTATATATATATATATATATATATATATATATATATATATATATATATATATATATATATATATATATATATATATCTTCCATCAGTGGTTATATATATATATATATATACAGATCTTATACAACGTAAGAAACATGTTTGTACACTCGTTCATGTTATGTGTATATATAACATTTTATGTTATATAATTCACCATTGATTAATGTATAGGTTCTTTCTTAGTTATTTGCTTTCCTGATTGTCTAAAGATTTATTTCTATACACGTGCCGTTTTATTTCAGATTACCCCGCCTTAGCATCCTATTGTTTTGGCACCTATAATACATATTACTATAGTTTTTACTGTTTAGGAACATGCTGTGGAACCAACATAAGATATTGTTGTAATGATACCAAAAACTATTCGTGAGTATTTTTTAATTTAATACACCACCAGCATACATATTTGAAATTTCATTAAATTTAAGCGGATATCCAGCAAGCATGTTTTTAGGTGAGCGTTAAGGACATCGGGTCTCATTAAGTTCTGAATACATATGTTTATAAAAAAAAGCAATCACACTGGTGATAAACAGTAAACCGATATTCTGGTCGGGTTGCAGAGCACAAATCTGCGATATAAGCGAGGGTGGACGGAATCTTTGTGAACTACAGGATATAAAATATGAGGATGGTTAAAGTCCTTCAAAGCTTTTTCAAACCACACCAGAGATACTAACAGTTCCAGACATGTTATTAAACTGTCAATTTTAAACTTTCAATTTTTAACGTTGAAATATGTCCTAGTATTGTTGTCTTGTCCTTTTTTTATTTTTCGGTTTTAGATTTTTAGTTTTAACTTTACATATAAATTTTTCAGGGATGCTATAATTGCTGCCGTAGTTGTTGCTGTAATGATTGTTATACTGGTAATAATTACCATATGTCTCGTGGTGATTAAGAAATGTAACAGACAACGCATTCAACCTGGAATCGTCATTAGTACTACGCCATACATATCACGTGATAATATGTATCCGGTCAATACACGGTTTTCAAATTGTAAATATAAATATAATTTGATAAATTATTTCATAAATTTAGATAGTAAATATTGTTAATATATTGTCTACCGCTAACTTGAGTCGCAACACTGGATTAAAAAGTTGTCGTGAGGTTTATAATGAGTTCTTTAAATATCTGTATGTGCTTCTTATGAATGGTCTGTCCATTTTTGTATCTCTTGTTACGTTTTTTGTTCATAGAACTCAGTATTAAATAGTATAACTGTAACTTACAAGTTTCTAGGTGGATATTCAAGACATTCGACTAACAGTTTGGAACCGTAAGGATTTGGAACTCTCAATATCAAATGGTCAATATTTACCAGCACAAGATGTTATTTTTTAAATGCCAAAGAATATTTATTTTTCTTCTTATGTAAATTTCCTTTTTCTACTCAATAACATTTTGAAACAGAAACACAAGTATTTTCTCTTAAAACAATTCTATCAAACAAAAAAGTCAATTATGCTTAAGTATTAGTCAGTTAATCTTTTTGTTACAGCATTTCAGCTACCTGCCTACAGCCCAGCAAGAGATCCGCCTAAATATGTGAGCACGCTGAATTTAAGAGCGCCTATAGAAGAAAATATTTCACAACGTTGCCCTGAGAACATACAAAACACAAATACAAATATTATAACGAGTGCTCCTCCGTCAGATCAAATATTGGACTCCGAGTTATGATGCTACCATCTGTAAAAAGACCATTGCATTTAAAGTCTAGATGTAAATGAACTATACACTATGCTGTACGAGTTCTCCCGTGTTATATAATAGATTTATTTTTGAATCTCCAAATCGCCTCAATAGTTTCTTTTTTTATATCAACACAGCACCAGTTTGCGCAAAATGTATTTTAGTTACTATTATATGAGGTAATATGACACAAGTTGTTTGTATACGTTATTAGTTAAACATGTCATAACATGGATGTACTTGTCACCAAAGAGAAGCTTCAACAAAAAAAAATAAAAAATAAAAAAAAAATAAAAAATAAAAAAACGACATAGTTACAAATAAATTGCTCAATTTATGATGTCTTTCATATTTCATTTTGTTTAATTTTGTTTGTTTGTTAATAAGGCAACATTAATAAAGTTTTTTAAGTGAAATATTATGATTTTTTTTGTTAATTTGACAAGGAGCTGAACCATCAGTCTTGTTTCTTTAGTTACCGATGTCCCGCAAATCTCGCGAGATTTATTGTACCGCATACGTTCCGCATCTCTTTCATTAATTAAGAGATTACTAAAATGGGTAGATAACAACGATTGGACACGATAAGGTGTATTATAGATAAAAAACTAATTTGTCAGATTTTAAAGGTTTTTTTTAATTTTATGCTAAAAACAGATATCAAGATGTTGCTTAATAGTTTGATTAGTTCAGTAAACAGAAAACTGGTTTTGTTGGAGTGAAAAGTGTTACATATATGGTTGTTTCATGTGTGAATTCGGTTTATTATAGATAAAAAAATTTGGCATATTTTAAACAGTTTTTATAAATTTTAAGCTAAAAACAGATATCAAGATGTTGCTTAATAGTTTGATTAGTTCAGAAAACAGAAAACTGATTTTGTTGGAGTAAAAAGTGTTACATTCATGGTTGTTTCATGTTTGAAATCGGTTTCAAACAAAAAAAGTTTTGATGCTTGAGTGGCAACATTAGATAATCCGGCTTGTTTGCAGAAATCAAATACAGTCGCCATTGAAATAGGCTAAAATACATTTTACCAATTTAACATCGTTTTCTATATGCTTTTATAAAGGGTCTTTTGCCTAATATATTTCCTTTTTTTCGAAAAAAGACCAAGCAAATCGGTGACTCTAACATATTCATAGCTTGAACAATGAGCCCTCATATGCCAAATCGAGTACTAGTTTTAATTTACCCAAGATTACAAGACTTACAAATTTAATTTTATTTTAAATTTCAATATATTTTCAGTATATTTGATTGCATTTGTAAAAACCATTACTGAATTAGTCCTCATTCTTTAAAACTTCTTCAAGATGTCTATGTATCTTAGGGGATATTTTTTTTTTTTTGCGGATAACGCCATACTCTGAATTTTCCGACTGCTGTAAGCTTTGAAAATATATTCGTCTGTAAACAAATTTTTTTCTCCAAAAACAATTGGTTTTGGTTTTATGTTCCCTTGCCAAAAAGGAACGTTTCTTTTTATGATTCTTGTGTGAGTACGTGTGTGAGAGCAATTGTTTTCTCTCTGGTGCATAGCTACAGATGGAGACTCTTTCGAATTGTCTCTCTAGAAAATGTATTAAGGCCATAATAATGTGACAGGTGCTCTATGGAGTTATATAGTAGAAAATTTGGTGGAAAAATAACCCCTTAATTTAAACTTACTTTTTTCTTGTTTCTTTGGCATCTTAGTCTTTTTCTTTGGATTCCTTTTTAGAACTTTCCTCGCCACGGCTAACCCAACAGACGTACACCTCAGAAGCATTTAGATTCTCCTAGTTTTCAGTATTATAAGTGTTTGACCAATCTTGTTTATTTAGTTTTTTTAAACATAATAAGATCATGTTGCAATATACAAGAAGGTAATTAAATATTTCTTCAAATTGATGGTAAAATTGCCTTTTTCAAATAATAATTAAGAATAAATATAATATTAAGATAAAGCGTAAAATAGCTAAAACAGAAATAACATTAAGTATTTGTGTCGTATTCTAAATATTCTTTTAGATATTAAAAATTTATTATATTTTAAAACCCATTTTATCGGGAAAAAAAAGCCAAATGTAAAATTTTATGGGGGTGCAAAACTTTCATGACGGACCTGTATATACATTTAATATACTTATATTCTGTATATCAACATCTATAGACACTTGCAGCTGTTTTTATGAAATTAAACGTACTTAAGGAAACGTTTTCTTTGTTCAGTATCTAATATTGTGTGGACTGGCTTTCCAAGTAAGCAACATGTAAATCATACAATTCTGCTGAGAGGTTGATAGGTAATGTATCAGATATAATGTTAAACATGGTATATCTGAGTGTTTCTGTAACTGAACATGTGTCCACAATATAACACATCAGTCTGTTAAGATATAACATACAGCTTGCCTATAAATGTTGCAAGACATTATTCTTTGGGTTGGCTGGGAATGTCCAAATTTCTGAAATTTTGTATCATTAGGATTTTTGTCTTTATAACGGTTAAAACATTATCGGAAATTTTACGTTCAAATTTCCATATCATTTGCTGAGATCCAATTGTGCTTTGAATCAGTTGTTTCCAGGTTGACGAATTAAGAAACAACCAGTATTTATATAATATTCCAAGTATTGATGTAGGGAATACTTTTCTAAAATACATTTGATATCTGAAGCCTTAATTCTTAAGGTAAAGTTTTTAATTCTGTTATTAAAAAGCCTTTTGTCTGTGGTATCTCCTTCAAGATGACAGGTTTTTTTTTAATTTCTGCTGTGATTGTAGATAAACCAAGCATGCTCTCTGCAATATCTGCTCTTATCTGGGTAGGAAATCCTTGTAGTTGTTTGACAATAATTTTTTGGAATCAATCAATGTAATCTAGTTCCTTTACCGTGAGGTTTTTCCACAATTCAGCGTCGTATAAGGTACATGGAATCGCTATCGTTTTATATAGATCTGTCGCAGTTAGGAGGTTAATGTCATTATTAAAATAATAATGACAAAATAATTATTTCTTCCCTTTAGTTCACGCATCATATGTTTTTTTTATAGCGATTTGACTGTAAAATACCTTAAAATGCTTACAGGCGTCAGTAATCGGGATTATGCTGTGTCGGGTGATAAAGAAACACTACATCATCCGCTTATTCAGGGTTTCCATATTTAAAACCGTCAATTTCTATGGAATGTCTGTTAATTTCTAGTTCACTAAGTAAATTATCTATGTATACCAAATGTAGAAATGTTGACTTGAATTCTTAAAGGTACAAAAACTTTACTTTTTCTCACCCTTGTGACATACTGATTTTTGTAAAGTAAACACTGCTGATAAATATGATAAACCTTTTTGAAAACCTTGTTTAATTTCAAATAATTCATTAAAACTGCATAAAAAGACACAGACCTGTAACTGTTTAAGGATAATTTAATTTTTGCTCCCTCCTTTGAATATAAGATTTATAAGGCCCCAGTTCCATATTTTAGGTATAGCACCTGTGTCCTTGATCGCGTTGAAAGTTTGACAAGAATCGAGATAAGGGTATTTTCTACACATCTTCTATGCTCATTTTGAATTCGATCACAACCCAGGGCTTTTCGTATTTTTAGTCTTCGTAAAAGGTCACTTACTTCTAGGTGCAGGTGTTTTATGTCTAGTTACGTGTATTTTGTTTAATAATATTATATTTGACTTTGATAAATTTGTGTTTTTTGCGTAATGACTTTCACCTTGTAAAGCTCGAAACACATCTGTTTAATAATTTATGAATGCCTTTGTTATGCCTTTTGGAACGTTATAAACTTGATATACACAATCTCTGGATATGTTATACTACTTTTTGGGTGTTGATTCTTAATTCTTGTTTCCTGAAAAGTCGGATATCACATCCAGCTTCATTGTCTATGTCAGTGTATACTTGGTCTATATAACTGTTAAAGGCACCATTTTGCGTTTTTTCTCAATGTTCTTTTTGCTTCTTTATAGTCTCTAAATGATTTATGTTGTCGACCTCTTGGTCGACTTTCTGAAACCTAAATTTCGAAATGTTGAGTAAGCAGACACTTGCAGCTGTTTTTATGAAATTTAACGTACTTTAAGGAAACGTTTTCTTTGTTCAGTATCTAATATTGTGTGGACTGGCTTTCCAAGTAAGCAACATGTAAATGATACAATTCTGCTGCGAGGTTGATAGGTAATGCATCAGATAAAATGTTAAACATGGTATATCTGAGTGTTTCTGTAACTGAACATGTGAGACAAAAGGTCTTGGTAAGATTTTCCACAGTGTCCACAATATAACAATTCAGTCTGTTAAGATATAACATATAGCTTACCTATATATCTGGCAAGACTTTATTCTTTGGATTGGCTGGGAATGTCCAAATTTCTGAAATTTTGTATCATTAGGATTTTTGTCTATATAACGGTTAAATCATTTTGGAAATTTAACGTTTAAATTTCCATATCATTTGCTGAGATCCAATTGTGCTTTGAATCAGTTGTTTCCAGGTTGACGAATAAAGAAACAACCAGTAATTATATAATATTCCAAGTATTGATGTAGGGAATACTTTTCTGAAATACATTTGATATCCGAAGCCTAGATATTCTTTTTTTAATTCTTAAGGTAAACTTTTTAATTCTGTTATTAAAAAACCTTTTGTCTGTGGTATCTCCTTCAAGATGACACGTGTTTTTTAATTTCTGCTGTGATTGTAGATAAACCAAGCATGCTCTCTGCAATATCTGCTCTTATCTGGGTAGGAAATCCTTGTAGTTGTTTGACAATAATTTTTTGGAATCAATCAATGTAATCTAGTTCCTTTACCGTGAGGTTTTTCCACAATTCAGCGCCGTATAAGGTACATGGAATCGCTATCGTTTTATATAGATCTGTCGCAGTTAGGAGGTTAATGTCATTATTAAAATAATAATGACAAAATAATTATTTCTTCCCTTTAGTTCACGCATCGTATGTTCTTTTTATAGCGATTTGACTGTAAAATACCTTAAAATGCATACAGGCGTCAGTAATCGGGATTATGCTGTGTCGGGTGATCAAGAAACACTAAGGATAATTTAATGTTTGCTCCCTCCTTTGAAAATAAGATTTATAAGGCCCCATTTCCACATTTTGGATATAGCAACCTGATTTCTTGATCGTGTTGAAAGTTTGACAAGAATCGAGATAAGGGTATTTTCTACATATCTTCTATGCTCATTTTGAATTCGATCTCAACCCAGGGCTTTTCGTATTTTTAGTCTTCGTAAAAGGTCACTTACTTCTAGGTGCAGGTGTTTATGTCTAGTTACGTGTATTTTGTTTAATAATATTATATTTGACTTTGATAAATTTGTGTTTTTTGCCTCATGACTTTCATCTTGTAAAGCTCGAAACACATCTGTTTAATAATTTATGAATACCGTTGATACGCCTTTCGGATCGTTATAAACTTGATATACACAATCTCTGGATATAATATACTACTTTTAGGATGTTGATTCTTAATTCTTGTTTCCTGAAAGGTCGGATATCACATCCAGCTTCATTGTCTATGTCAGTGTATACTTGGTCTATATAACTGTTAAAGGCACCATTTTGCGTTTTTTCTCAATGTTCTTTTTGCTTCTTTATAGTCTCTTAATGACTTGTGTTGTCGACCTCTTGGTCGACTTTCTGAAAGCTAAATTTCGAAATGTTGAGTAAGTTTGTTTACTTACATCTGAATTATATTATTTATCACATTGATCCAATACTTAAAAAAATCTTTCAAGAAAGCAACAAAAACTAAAGAAGTATTATGAAAGACAGATAACCCCGCCCAGAACATCGACTAAATTGACCTTTTTAATAAATATGTAAGTTTGAGTGGACACGATGATGGGAAGGACAGACGGACGGACGATGATATAGAACAATGATTATTAATAATAAGATACTTTACAATTAGTAATGCCTATACATGTTGGTTTTTTTTCTTGACTCTTTTGTCTGTTTCTTTCATATTTTTTTCTGTTCTTGGTTGAATTGCCTTATGTAAATTACATGATTTTCATAATTTTGGGGTTATAAGTGACGTTGAATTATGGTGGTTAATGCCGGGATTCAATAAAAAATTCTTTAACTTATTTTTAGACGGCTAGTGTGGAGGAAACCGGTGTACCCGGAGACCGCCCACAAATGAATTGACAAACTTTCTTACAATAGAATCAGCCAGAGCGGTAATCGAATCTAGGCTGCGAGAGACACTGTTATCAACTTTGTCATAAGTACATGTAATTTTAGAAATGGTATCTTAACATTATTACCAAACTTTACTCTAGTTCAGAACATTCAAACCCCCGATTCAAAGTTAGATGGAGCATAACGGTGTCATGTGTAGAATTTTGAGTTTTTACAAAAGAAATACTAGTATATGTATATGATTATGATTAAAATTATATTTATTGAATAAGTTTATTTCAGAAAAGAATTTTAAAATATGATGTCTACTTACATTGGTTAAAAGATTTTGCGTTGATTTTGCTGAATACAAAGTGTCTCTTGTAGGTCAAAGTCAACACAGTCTAGCAAAATTGTTTTGAACAGGTTGTTGACATTGACAAGGGACACATAGGGGCAATCGGAACATCGCTCAGTCTTTTCGGTCGTACCTCACAAAAAACCTCGGATGAAGTCGGACTTCATTTTAAACTACTTTTGTCCACGCGGTGTGACAAAATGGTTGTGCCCTTGCTTACTTGCGAAACGACAATAGCTGGAAAATTATACTCTTGTCATAGCCATTGGGTAACATAGCAAAGGTATCCCTCATACTATAGAGGGAAATCAAGGCACCAGTTTGTTTTTGCTTCAAATCGAAATCTATGTTGAGTTCCATCATTGCGTATTGCAAATCACGCTCAAACATGGAAGTCGCCATCGTGAATAAGCATGACAAGGCCACAGAAAATAAAATAGTTATTTTAGTGAAATGCTGCTAAAGTTCAACAAATTTTATTTTCAACAGTTTGTTGAATATAGCAACTTTTTTTCTTTATTTCACTACTAAATGAAACGTTACTGAGGGATTTTTATTTGTCTTATAATCGCGTCAACTTGTCATCTGCCGAAAATCTTGTCACCGATACCACGCCTTCTGTAAGTATTCATGCGACTGCATCCGAGGTGTTTTGCGAGGTATGACGGAATAGGACGAGCGGTGTCCCGATTGACATTGGGAAGGTTGTTATACCTGTAAAAAAAAATAAATTGGTAAAATAACTATGGTCATTTATGCAGCGTCTGAGGACAACACCTTCACGCCTACTATACTGAGACAAAGACGTAAATCCTAGACAAGGTTTAAGTTATTTTAGTCTTAGTTCCATAATTTCGATGTACCGAATACAATGTTAGGTAATTAGGTCAAAGGTTGACGTCATGGAGTCTAATCTGAGATATCTGTATAGGCGTTAATGGGGAGGGTGTTTGTCCTTTAAGACACTGCTCTGGTTAAATCAGACTGCGAAAATTTGTCATTTTGTCTGCCGAAGGTCGGTGGTTTTCTTCGGGCACTCCGTTTTCCTCCACCATCCCAGAACTGACCGCCTCGAAATAATTGAAAGATTCTTGACTGGGGCGTAAAACACCATTACTCCACTCCTTCCAGCAGTAGTTTTAAAGTTTATATTTATTTTATAGCATTTATAAAGTAATAAATGAATTTTGGTGGTATCAACGTTTTTAAAATATAATATAAATATTGTTTAAATATTTCATAAGAATAAATAACATTATTATAATATACAACAGTTTATTGTTTAAAAATATTAATAATGAAAGATGAGAATCTATGTGTCAATTGCCCTTTATAAACCAATAAAACAAAAGTCTGTTGTAAATAACTGTTTCGGATTACTTGAATGTAAGATTTGTATTCAAATGCAAATTGTCTTACAATAGTCAACTCGAAATATTTCCAAAAATGTATTGTTAGTTGTGGTAATATTTGTATCTATTTGTCCGTTTCATAACAACTGCATACTTATTTAAATACCAGAGAACCGGTGTTATATACGCAGTTAAATATTTTCTGCTAGAAACTTAAAACATGGGTTTGATAACGGAAGCGTTTCTCCTTCTGACACTATCTACACAGAGTAAGATATTTTTTATGTATATATATATTTTTTTATTTTAAAAAACTAACTGTATTTGAGTACTTTTATTGGTGTAACTGTTTCTCAGAAATAAAACCCGTATTTTTGGATGTTTGAAATGAATTTCGTGACTTTTAGTGTTGTCATGAAAATCCGAGGAATTGTTTATTTTTTAGACGAAGTTGAAAATTTTTACATTGCTTTACTTCGAGCAATTATAGAAATATTCAAATTAATTATTAACAAGTAATTAGTTATAATTATTTATAAAAAATCAAAGTGTTGTATGAAAGTCCCCAAAACTGGAAAATTTGTAATTCTTTGTTTTACTTTTCAGTCGCTCCTGTCTTGTCACTAACAACTTGTTACAGAAGACGTTACTATTACTACTATTACTACTATACCTACTACTGTTACAGTTCACAGTCATGCTGTGGCTCTAGTTACCGGTACTGTTGTGACGACGACTCTGACAGCAGTTACTACTCTAGCTATTACTACATTACTGACAGGTATGAAATAACCCCATTTATGATATAAAAAGAATGGTTGAAAAACAAAAAGCCACAGGAACAATGAAATGACTCTTGAATGTTACATTCTTATTTCATAAAAGATGAATACATATTGAGACTTCAAAACTCACGATGGTTATTCAAAACAATGACAAAATGGTTTACCTTTTCAGTGTCATAAAATCATTGTTCACAAAAACTCCGGATGTTATATAACTTGAAACTTTAACAAAGAATAATTAAAGTTTAAAATCGCATTATCTACATACAAAATTTCAAAAATAGATATATAGATTACAGATTACATCTAGAAACTAAACGCGTGTTTTTAAAATATCAAGTACATTTATAAAGATGGGATCAGGACAATTCGTACCCAAGACATTTCGTACGCAGGACGTTTCGTACCCATTACGAAATTGGCAAGTCCTTTCGTACCCATATCGATGGTCTTTTCGTACCCACACAGTTAGCATTTTCGTACTCAAACCATCGGTCATTTCGTAACCATATTGAGGCGCATCATAAACGTGTAGAGATGTAACTTTCCGTTATTGGATATTTTCATGTGTATATTTTTAATTTTCTGATTAATTTGTGTTGTTGTGTAAATAGGTGGTTTCCTTGTGAGGCGCATCATAAACGTGCAGAGATGTTACTTTCCGTTATTGGATATTTTTATGTGTATATTTTTTAATTTTAATATAACTAATTTTCTTTCTCACAATTTATCTATTCGCAAACTTTTAAATGTGTGTGTTTTTAATGGATGCGTATATTTTTTTGTCATTTTCGGAAAATTAATTGAATTAATTAGTCAAATAAAATCAAATTTCTTGTGTTTGTTGTTTTTGTTTCAGCATTATCTCTCCAACGCAATATAGATTCCAATTATAGAACTAGATCTAGTAAACAATAATTTAAGACAGCCTGCAATAAATTTATTGGCGGTTTGTTTAAAAACACGTGCATATGGGTACGAAACATCCTGGCAATTTGGTTACAAACTATCTATATGGGTACGAAAAGTCCCGATTTGGGTACGAAAAGTCCTGACTTTGGGTACGATTTGTCCTGACATGTTGGGTACGAAACGTCCTGGGTACGAAATGTCTTGCGTACGGATCGTCCTGTATCCATAAAGATAAATTTATCTGGAAAAATATCAAAACCACCAAAAATAAACCGTTACAATTTAAAATTATTATTATATTTTTAAAAATTATTATTATTATTATTATGTATCGATCTTAACATAAAGTAGGTGACTAAATGAATATCTTCAATCAAACCAGAATTAAGTCATTTGAAGCTTGATTATTTTAATCAATAATAAGCTAACATTTTAAAAAAATATAATTTATGTATTGTTATTAAATCGGTAGTTTCAAAACCACCTGTTTATGTTTTATAAATACATTTCGTCTTTTCAAAAAAAATTAAAAGAGATTTCAAAGTTTAAAAAAATTACTAATCAGTTTAATAAACTGATCGAGCTTTGATCATTTAAGCTCTGAAATGGTCAACTTATTACGTCATAGGCAACGGTTCAGTTCAATCCTTTGTAATTAAGTATTAAAACTTAAATCAACCATCCAGTTTTAGAAACATGATATAGTACAATCGCGTAATTTGTCTACGATAGATTTGAGATAAATTGTTCTTTAAAACGGCAGGTTATTTATGTACCTCTTTGAAACCAACATTTATTACACGAACTACAAACGCTATGTCCACGAAAGCAAGTTCTTAGCAAAATATGTTTGTGTAGCGAGACTCATTTTACAAAAGCATCTTGTGTTGTATGATTTTTGTTTTTCTTCTTTAAAATACAGCTATATCGCTGGACATATCGTTGGTGGAGTTTCAGAAGGACTTTTCAGCCTTGCTGTATTTTTGTTTTTCATCTTTTCTTCTTTCAAATAGCTATAATGTTTGACAAATCGTTGGTGGGGTTCAAGGGGGACTTTTTTGTCTTGTTTGGTTTTTTTTTTTTCTTTTTTCAAATAGCTATAACGTGGAACAAATCGTTGGTGGGGTTCAAAGAGGACTTTTCTGTCTTGTTGTATTTTTGTTTTCTTCTTTCAAATAGCTATAACACTGGACAAATCGTTGGTGGGGTTCAAGGAGGACTTTTCGGCCTTGCTGTATTTTTGTTTTTCTTCTTTCAAATAGCTGTAACGTTGGACAAACCGTTGGTGGGGTTTAGGGAGGACTTTTCGGCCTTGCTATATTTTATGTCTTTTTTCTTTCAAATAGCTATAACGCTAGAAAAATCGTTGGTGGGGTTTCAGGAGGAATTTATCGGCCTTGCTATATTTTTGTTTTTCTTTTTTTAAATGGCTACAACTTGGACAAATCGTTGGTGGGGTTTTAGGAAGACTTTCCAGCCTTGTTGTATTTTTGTTTTTCTTTTTTTAAATAGCTACAACGTTGGACAAATCGTTGGTGGGGGTTTAGGGGGACTTTTCGGTCTTGCTGTATTTTTGTTTTTCTTCTTTTAAATAGCTACAACGTTGGACAAATCGTTGGTGGGGTTTTAGGAGGACTTTTCGGCCTCGCAGTAGTTGTAACTGTGATCTGTATCTGTGTTCATCATAACAAAAAGTCTACTGTCGTCGTTGCACGCAATAATGGCCAACAACAACAACAACAACAACAAACCATAACAACAGTGCATACACAACCACAGTTCCATCCACATTATGCACAACCGGGGCATTCAGGAGGCTACTACCCACCACCAGGACCAGCACCTTGTAAGTTTCCAATACACAAAGACGACTTTTGAAAAAAAAAATTTCGTATGATAAAAAGTAAAGGTGTAGGAGGTCATGACAGAACCATTGATTAACATCAATCCCTTACTCACAGGTTCTATTAGTATTTTGCCCGACATTTTGGAATCTACATCTGGATTTTTAAAAAATGCTTTATAAGACTAGATTAATTGTTATAAATTTTACCGAGGTTTACCGAATGTATTCCTACGCAATTTAAGAAATAATATAAAATATTTAAAATAAAAATTTTGTATCCTTAAACAAAGAGAGAGAGAGAGAGAGAGAGAGAGAGAGAGAGAGAGAGAGAGAGAGAGAGAGAAAAGCACACATTGAAGCATTTGATGAAACTTACTTCAAAAGTCGTCGATTGGGGATATATATATATATATATATATATATATATATATATATATATATATATATATATATATATATATATATATATAATTTTTCTTAATTTTATTCTAATAGTATATATATCATGAATCACCACATGTTATTATTATTTCAGATGATTATGCTCCCCCTGGCGCTTACTACGGTCCACCACAACCACAGGCAGGACAAAAATAGTACAAAAAATACGTTGTTTGAATAAGAGAGAGAGAGAAGAAATAGTAAAACAACTCTATATATGAATTACTTTACGGGTTCATCGATTAGTTGAAGGATTCATTTACATATTGGGGACACACAGAATAATAATTTTTTTTCTTTAAAAGTTAAGTTTCAACAACAACAAGAAAATAAATAAATAAATAAATAAATAGAGTATACAGGTTCAAATGTGAGACTCTTCTGAGAGATAAAAATTGAAGTTAAGAAAGTGTACAACTGCTTTATTTTATTTGTTTTGAAGTAGTATTGTACATTCTGTAATGAAGATAAACAAAATACATTTTCTTTTCTTTCTTTCCTTATTAAACAACATTTTAACAATCCAAATTTGTATCATACAATCTAAACGTTGACCTAACCCGGTTGTTTTAAGTGTTTTTTTTTTAAACTTAATACTTATTTTCCTTATTGCGTGATTATCATATATTTGTACACACCCACTAAACATTGTTCAATTTATTAACTTAATTCATCTTTTATTATTAACATTCCTTAAAAGTACATGTAGCTTCAAAATTATTGTACTTGTTTGGTAGGAGACTGGTTAATATAAGAGTTTAACTCTTGTTCCAGAATCTTAAATGTATACATTGTAATGTGTTATATATTATTATTGATGAATAAAATATTGTTTATACTAAACAAAATTTGTTTTTATTTTTTCTATTAATATTAAATACTTTATTTTTGTATATAGTTTGATACTTGTTGCCAAGGTTACGTGTTCGTTACCAAGTTGAACGGGTCCCTATTTACGCCAGGGCATTATTACCACAAGTACTTATTTCTGATATTGAGAAACAGTATATCTTTAGTAGTTTATAATGTAAGAATAAGTGTCTGCTATTATTACATGCAGGAAAAGTCAGAAATATTTATACTACAGATTTTGTAACAACTGTGAAACACATGTATCAAATACTGCTGTTTTATAAAATGTTCTCCAAAGCAAAGGCGTGATATTTAGTGACCATGTATAAAGCATAATAGGTCACCAACACACCATGTTATGATTATATCCTACCAATTTGGTGTTGAAACTTAAGTTTTGAATAATAAAACTAAACTTTTACATCTACATCAAGGTTGCCATTTTGTTGTGAAACTATATTGAAACATAACGAACATAGTAGCTACATGAACATTGTATAAAAAGTCTAAATAGCATTATTGAGTTGGATGAGTTTCAGAACTATTGTAAAATCAGAAAGGCGATGTAGTTTGTGCAATCCCTTGATAAAACATTCATCTTTAACAAAAATAATTAATTTTAAGATTAATTTTGGTAATTCTTCCAAATAACAATATGTGAATAAACAAAGAATATATAATGTGTGAATTACAAAAAACAAGCTTTTTGTAAATAAAGACCAATTACTTTATCTATGAAATGACAATTGGCAAATTAAAAGATTTAATGGCATGAAATTACTTTGTCAATCCAAAGTAAGTACATTTATAATCAGTGTTTTTATATGGGTTATTCTTTACATATTACCTGTTTTTTCTGAACAATAATGTTGTATCATGTTCTTGAGTGTGTTGTTTCCTAAGTACATGTTTTTAAAGTAACAAACTACTATTCTAACTTTTGCCAAAAAAAATTAAATATTTAAATATCACAAAAAAATAGGAGGTGCACATCACGGATGTGTGCAAAACAAATCTGGGAATTTTTTTTTAATTTGGATAAAGTTCATAAGAGTTATGGATTACACAATCTATGCACCCGTTCATATGTTTTTCTGTGAAAAATGACAAAAGTTCAACAAGCCACAATTTTACTAAAAATCACCAAATGTCACAAAAAAGTCACCAATGTGTGCAAAACAACTGAGTGAAATTTTATTTCATTTGGATAAAGTTTATAGGAGTTATGGATTACACAAACAATGTACAGTTGAGGTGTGACGGACGGACTGACGGACGGAGTCGACCCATTACTAGACCTGCTTTCGTCTCTGGCGACGCAGGTTATAATATAGGGCAAAAAATAAGCACGTAAAGATACAAATAACAGATAAGGTAGAAATAAACGAAATTAAAAAATAAAACAATGTAATAAACATTGAATTTTGTGTTAAAAAAGAAGGTAAATCCATCAATGATTCCGAGAGGAACATTTCTGTTTTTAACAGTTTAATTCATTATCTGCCTCCGATACCTTGTATGAACCGATTGTTTAACTGTACAGCACATTCAAACCGTTTTGTTGAGTCAAGTTACCAAGATAACTGTCCGTCTTCTCTCTCTCTCTGGCTGTAATAGCTCTTGGTCGACCTGAACGAGGCCTTTCAGTAAAACTTCGTGTGCTGGTATCGATTCCACAGCCGTGACACAAACACTTTGTAACACATAATTTAAATATAATGTTGTACAACTGTCCTTTTTCTGTACCCAGATTGCAACATTCCAACTTCCTGGACATTATCAATTGCAGTCAGATGAAGCCGCATAATTGAAAATGAATAAAAAAGTTCACAGATGCCAATGGATTAACAAACTGTCAAGTTTCTTACAGAAGTAAGCATAAACCAAAAAGGGCATACATCGTCGACCTTTCAAAACCCCTGCTAATGTATTCGTTTTACAAAGAGCACGTGCTAACAACAACTGTAACTTCTAAAGCAATAGATTCTAGTATAATATGGAGACATTAAGACGTCGTCATAGTTTAATACACATTATATAATATTTCTGTAAAAAAGTGATCCTAAACCTTTTTTGTCCAATATACTTGCTGATTTAGCCACCGGAACTACAACAAAAATGTACATCAACCTCTAATAGACGACAGGAACAAGAGAAGAAGAACGCAGCACGCGTTCCGTTTTACAATCCCCAAAACCCTACACGTGCTCACAAATGTTTTCTTTACAAATACAAAAATCCTGAACAGTCAAGCGACTTAATGAAGTACTATAATTTGCATTTACATGAATAATGTAAAGATTCCCATTATTTGTCAACACGGATATATTTATGCAAATCATAAGGCGTGAAAATTTTAGTATTACAATAATAAGACAATAATAATAATAGTAATAGGGCAGGGACCGTATAACAATGTTATTCAGTGTCATACCACGATCAAAAATAGGAGAGAAAGAGAGAAAAGAAACATAGGTTCACTGAGCGAGGTTATCATAATGGCTGATTTAGGACATTAAAAATTTTATTTTGTTTTAACACTATCCTAAATCGTTATAACGAGATACTTTATAATTATGACACGATACTTAGCATCACAATCTTTCTGACTGGGTTCGTAAGTCATGACATGGATGGTACTTGCTGCCAGGCATGTCAGATCGCAGATTGGTTCCGATCATTTTTGCACCAAATTTTCTCCTATATTACTCTATGGAACACCTGTCACAACAATTGTGGCTACTATATAACTCTATGGAACACCTGTCACAACAGTTTTTGCTACCGATCGTTGCAACTTTCATCAGAATCTTTCTGATTAGGTTCATTAGTCACGACATGGATGGTACTTGCTGCCAGGCATTTCAGATCGCAGATTGGTTCCGATCATTTTTGCACCAAATTTTCTCCTATATTACTGTATGGAACACCTGTCACAACAGTTGTGGCTACTTTATAACTCTATGGAACACCTGTCACAACAGTTGTGGCTACCGATCGTTGCAACTTTCATCAGAATCTTTCTGATTAGGTTCATTAGTCACGACATGGATGGTACTTGCTGCCAGGCATGTCAGATCGCAGATTGGTTCCGATCATTTTTGCACCAAATTTTCTCCTATATTACTCTATGGAACACCTGTCACAACAATTGTGGCTACTATATAACTCTATGGAACACCTGTCACAACAGTTTTTGCTACCGATCGTTGCAACTTTCATCAGAATCTTTCTGATTAGGTTCATTAGTCACGACATGGATGGTACTTGCTGCCAGGCATTTCAGATCGCAGATTGGTTCCGATCATTTTTGCACCAAATTTTCTCCTATATTACTGTATGGAACACCTGTCACAACAGTTGTGGCTACTTTATAACTCTATGGAACACCTGTCACAACAGTTGTGGCTACCGATCGTTGCAACTTTCATCAGAATCTTTCTGATTAGGTTCATTAGTCACGACATGGATGGTACTTGCTGCCAGGCATGTCAGATCGCAGATTGGTTCCGATCATTTTTGCACCAAATTTTCTCCTATATTACTCTATGGAACACCTGTCACAACAATTGTGGCTACTATATAACTCTATGGAACACCTGTCACAACAGTTTTTGCTACCGATCGTTGCAACTTTCATCAGAATCTTTCTGATTAGGTTCATTAGTCACGACATGGATGGTACTTGCTGCCAGGCATTTCAGATCGCAGATTGGTTCCGATCATTTTTGCACCAAATTTTCTCCTATATTACTCTATGGAACACCTGTCACAACAGTTGTGGCTACTATATAACTCTATGGAACACCTGTCACAACAGTTGTGGCTACCGATCGTTGCAACTTTCATCAGAATCTTTCTGATTAGGTTCATTAGTCACGACATGGATGGTACTTGCTGCAAGGCATGTCAGATCGCAGATTGGTTCCGATCATTTTTGCACCAAATTTTCTCCTATATTACTCTATGGAACACCTGTCACAACAGTTGTGGCTACTATATAACTCTATGGAACACCTGTCACAACAGTTGTGGCTACTATATAACTCTATGGAACACCTGTCACAACAGTTGTGGCTAACCGATCGTTGCAACTTTCATCAGAATCTTTCTGATTAGGTTCATTAGTCATGACATGGATGGTACTTGCTGCCAGGCATGTCAGATCGCAGATTGGTTCCGATCATTTTTGCACCAAATTTTCTCCTCTATATAGAGTACCTGTCACAACAGTTTTGGCTACCGATCGTTGCAACTTTCATCAGAATCTTTCTGATTAGGTTCATTAGTCACGACATGGGTGGTACTTGCTGCCAGACATGACAGATCGCAGATTGGTTGCGATCATTTTAACAAGATACTTAGTCGTTGTATTATTAACACGAGTTACTAAGTCGTTATAACGAGATCCTAAATTATTATATAACGAGATACATGTACTTTCCAATTAACAGTGAAATTGCACTTGCACAATTTATTTACCTATAAAATGCGTTTACTTCAAATGAGTGATACTCCAGGCTTTAAGGTATAAGAAGAAAGTATCTTGTTATAGTCGAACAAAAGCTCCTTAGAGCTTATGTTATTTGTTATTTAAATTTTTCGACTTTAAATAAAGATTTATTATTATTATTGTTATTATTATTATTATTATAACAACTTAAGTTAGGATCTCGTTATAACAAGACAGATTTATTTGTCCATGTCCTAAACCAAACATTTTGTTATATTATTTAAAGTTATTTATAAGACTATTTAAAAACAAAATTGAAATAGTTTAAAAACAAAGTTGAAATAATATAGCAGATTTTCAGTTCTTTGATTAATTTTTCTATCATGTGCATAATTTTGAATTTTTACATGACTTTGGGGGTGTGACCGATTTTACTCATTTGATAGGTCTATATGGTGGGTGTGTTGCAATTCATTGTAAAAGTGGTTGCATCAAGCATTTGCAAACAAAATATTATCGATTAAAACTCACATTAACATTGTTTTTTTTTTTTTTTTTTTTTTTTTTTTTTTTTTTTTTTTTTTTTGTGAATGTTTAAAAGCTCTTAACATTGACAATACTGTTTCCATAACTACAAATAAATAAACAGGTGTCCTCGCGTGTAACAAAACCGGAAGTTAATCTCGTTCTCAACAGAGCGTCGTGGCAAGTTTATTTTCGTTTTGCATTGATAGGTAAACAACGGTATGTATGCCTCTTCGTGACTTTTAGCTGACTCTTTTTCTATGTCGCTTTTTGCTCTTTATACGTTTTGAATACTCACAACGAGATAATCATAATGATCAAGTTGACTAAACTCGCACATCATCAAATAATGCATGTGTGAATGATGAAACATGGATTGGGGGGGGGGGGGTAATAAAAAGGTTTATCAAGCACCATTGTGTGCATTGGGTGATCGAACAACATTGGTAAATGTTATTGTTATTGAGGGACAGAACTCTACAAAGATATAATCATTTGTGGATGAGAAAAATATTGAAATTAATCATGCAAAGAAATTGTTCCCAACCATTACACGGAATACATTCTCAGCAGTGACATTCTCGTCCATTTATTGCACTTTTATTTTGCACAATTAAAGAAATTAGTCAAAACAGCAATGTCCAAAACACACCACCAGATACTCTTACTGATTAGACCCAAGATCAACGCCAAGTTACTTTTTGGACAATATGCTGTTGTCAACTGTTCAACAAGTAAGTTCTTAATTTCATTAGAAATTTTTAGTTAATCATTTAGAATTTGTCCATTATGACTCTGACTGAAATTTGTTTTTTGAGCTTAAATTGTTAGAGTCTGATGATGGCATATTGTCTAAAAAGTAGCTTGTCATCAATGTGGGGCTCTAATAATTAGTGGGAGTAACTACCAGAGTATATTTAGGGCTATCTTGTAAAAAATGACTATTAAGCACCAATGTCCTTTTCATGTAATATAAGCATTTAATTCTTTAACAAAACCTTACAGATACAGATATATATACCAAACATTATTATCCAGTGTGAACAAGGAGGGTATACATGTTGTATCTGTATCCTGTACGTTGTAGAACCCAAGTCTGGGTTTTTTACAAAAGTGGAGAGAGCACCAGTTCTTATTGGCATCATTGTTCTTGTAGGGCGGTCTTAAATCCCTCTACAGTTTGTGCATGCATGACTGGATCTGGTAGATGGTTCGAGTGTATACACATGTCATGAGTTTTAATATTGCACTGTTCTGCTGTTAAGTATTACTGGTCCTTTGTTGTTGTTACACATGTGTTTGTTTACTATATTTGTTGTGTGGTGGTAACTGAATTGTCTTGGTTTAATTTGGCGTCTTGATTTTGATCTTGTAATGAATAAATGCGGAGGCAGTGACAGCATTAACCATGTGTTGCTGAATAAAGGGTCCATTTATGTCGCTAAATTATCTGTTGTCATTGTAGCAGACTAGTGTGAGGCCGCAGTCATTGTAGTATCTGCTGTTAATATAATAAATCATCAAAACAACAACTTGAGTATATGTCAATGCATATATAACATAAATTATAATTATAACGTGACTGGAAAGTTTATCAATTCTGTTATGTTAAATTTTAAATAAGCATTCTTAAAAATGTTTTCCAAAGTGGGAAATTCTCAATGTTGCTTAAATTTCATTTCTATGAATTTTACAGAGCACTATACAGCCAACTTCAAGAATCAAATTTAATTAAAGTTCATCACAGACTCATTTTTTCAGTCCGATTTTCTAGGACCTATAAATGATCAATAGGTGCTTTAACAAATGCAGTGTTTAGTTATATAGAATGCAATTGAGTTTATAAATTTAAAGTTCTGTTTCCATTTTATTAAAAACAGTACAAACAATAAAGTTGGATTTTAATACCAGATATACATGTAATATTTAATTTCAGATATTTAGAGCAATATGAAGGCTTTAATTTTGGTTGGAGGATATGGCACCAGGTTGCGACCTTTAACCTTAAGCTGTGCAAAACCATTGGTAGAATTTGGTAATAAGCCAATGCTTTTGCATCAGTTGGAAGCTTTGGTAGACGTAAGTATCAATTTACTTTAGTGATAAGTTCTGTTTAGGGAAAACTATTTAATTTGTTTTTATTGTTCTATATAAAAACATTATAAAGTCTACATTTCTTTGCTGTCCTTCATAGAGTCTTTGAAAACAAAAGTTTTACTGTAAATGCATATCATTCTATATTTACATTCATCTGATCCTGAACAACGTTTAACTTTTCAGTGGTTTTGTTTGCCTAATATTACTATTGAATAAAGGTAGTTTCCACTGGTGGAATAAGTCTAAAATTTCCCAATTTGACCACAAAAATTTCCCACAAGCCAACAGTGACACACAATTAAATAGTTCAACCAAAACTGTTCTGGCCGACAAAATAATATCAGATATTGTCAAAATATAAAACCTTTGCAGTGAATATCAAATTTTGAAAAAGCTATATTTGACAGCTGAAGAATGAGCTGAAGTATGGAATTGAGAAGGTAGCTATCAATCAAGAGCCAGTTTCTGTAAGATTATTTCTTTCAAATACTAAAAGCAACAAACTAATATATAACACGTTTATTCAAAAATTCCAAAGACAAGTTTTTAGTCAAGAAAAATGGAATAAATATTTAAATTCTGATATACATTGGAAATTGATAAATAGAAATACAATGAAATTCTCTCCTGATACAAAATTAAATTAAAATTAATGTGTGTGTGTAAATGTGGAGTAAATGTTTGTATTCTTGTTACCGTAATTAAGTATGTTAAAAGCAAAATATTGAAAATTAAAAAAAAAAAATAAAAATAAAAATAAAACCTTCAAATTTTGAGAGTATAAAAATGGTCCAGATTTTCCCAATCTAAAAGGTAGAAGGTAGTTTTCAACAGACATGGCAAAAACACTGCTTTTATCAAATCAATTATTATTTTTAAAAAATGCAGATCTCTAGTTTCATTTTGAAACCTGCTTAATTGTTTTAGTTTTAAGATATAAATGATATTAAGATGTAATTTTTTAAAGATATTTTAAGCTTGTGGCATCTGTTTTTACAGTTTTGTTGGAAATTCTTATTTTAGTAACCAATATTGTCAAAAATTTATAAATTTAAGTTTAAGAAATTTAGATAAGAAATGATTGTGAAACTGGCACCATGTTACAAGGTTAAGATGCCAATTATGATTACTGCAATGTGTAGCAAAACTTAATTGTGATAAAGCCAGATATGAGATGGTCAAAAATAGTGCATATAAAAGATCCAGAGGTCCTTACCTAGATCTTCTTATTTAAATTTGTTAAGATATAGTACTTTGCAGTATTGCAAAGATGGGAGGTTCTAGATTTACGCAAAAGTTAATTAGTTGACCATTGCACTATATTGTCCAGCATAAGAACTATAGCAACACAATGCTTTACCTGTGCTGAGACCACATTTTGAATATAAACATTTCCATGTGATAAGCATGGTCAGCATTTCACATAAAAAACTGTATCATAACAACTAAAATCTGATATACATCATTATTTTGAGACATCTTCAATTTTTAACTTGTTATAAGCTTGTCTCTTTATAGTAATATCATATTGACACCTATGTCAGGTCGTAAATGGAAGGTTGTGGGTTCAAGCCCTGGCCGGGTCTGACCAAAGACTTGAAAGTGGGTAGTGACTGTTCTTTCGCCAAGCACTCGGCATTACGAAATGAAAGTTATGGTTCTTTCGGATGGGAACTTAAAATAAATGAGGTCCCGTGTCATGGCAGGCATTTTTGCCTATAGCTGACGACGTCTCGATTTAAGTGAAATATTCTTGACTGGGACGTTAAACGCCATTACTCAACTCAACTCCTATGTCAGGTAGATGTGAACCCTCTTCAATGTTTTACCCTCTGAGACTAGACCTTGGCAGTTCTTAGTACATATTATAAAACATAGTAATTATGTGGAATTGAATTTTGCTATTTTCGCGGGTTAGTGAAGACACAAAATGTAATATCATTGAAAATTTTTAATAACCAATTCCCCCTATGGGATTCATTTTCACAAAATTTAGCTCCATAAAATTTTCTCTCAACAGAAATTTTTAAAGTAGCAAAACCAAGAAATTTTAACCCTCAAAAAATATTAATGATTACAGTATAGGAGCTTTTGGCAAACATAAATAATTAGTCAGAATTTATAAAAGTTTCAGAAGTTAAAAGCCCTTTATGAGACAAAAAGATGACATCATTAGTTTTTGAGTTTCAATCTTGTGAATAATATGGTTTATGGTATGGCACACTCATTTATATTTTCAGGCTGGAGTGAACCATGTAATTCTAGCTGTAAGCTATAGAGCAGAACAAATGGAGAAAGAGTTAAAACATGTCGAGAAAAAAGTTTGTATTTTATTTATACTCCTTTATACTTCTTTAAGGTCACATGATATGTTTAAATTTTTTTTTTTTTTCAAAAAGACTTAAAATTGTCTCAAATGGAATTTTCTGCTGTGGTATCTATGCACTTTCGGTAAAATTTAACAAAAATATTAATTCAAACATATAAGTGATCAGAAGTTATAGAACTCTCATATAATAAACCACTATTGTAGTTCAGCTAGTAGAGTTCTTATGCATGATACTCCATTTGTTGAAGATCAGGGTTTAAACCCAGCTGGCTAGGTCTGACAAGGACTTCACAATTTAGGCAATGATTTTTCTTTCACCAAGTACAGAGCATTTAGAAATGAAAGTCAGTGTTTCTCTGGAAGAGACCTTTTATAAACATATGCTGTGCAACATGATAGACTTGTCACACAAAACAACCTTTTCTGTATATTGCCCTGAGCACACTTTATGATCACAGTATTTGGCATTTAACTTTAGCTGGTGACATACCGGTATGAGAGAAATATTCTTGACTAAAATGTTAAACCGCATTCAAGCATCTAAGTTAAAGCTCAAGTGTATTTTAAACTTTTAGAATCTTTCATGCAAGACTTCATTTTTGTCGAGCCTGGCATCGCCATTAGGCGAGACTTAGGTGTTACTTTTCTTGTGCCGTTGGTGGCGGTGACAGTGTGTCATAATGTGAGTTTATGTTAAAGTAACATATATTCTGCTCGATCAAAAACTAACCAGGTGAGACATTTAAATCTGTGGAATTCTTGTTGTAAATGAAATTTATATCAAATATTGTATTACTGTAGAGTAAATTCCAATCTTTCATATATAGTTCAAAATTTTACCTACACAAAGTCTTTTTTTCAAACAGATTGAAAATGACCAATTATTTGCATATTAAGAAGCTTAAGAGGACATAAAAATGTAAGATTCCTAAATTTTATAAGAAAAAGCTGAAAAATTTGCTAAAGCAGCTTACGGTAACTAAGGGAACAAACTTATCTGAGTAACAATTTTAATTGCTGAAAAAATATTACGTCATTGGTGATCTTTATTACTAATCATATAATTCTTTACCTAAGAAATGATTTGTCATTATTTAAAAATTGGTATTCTATGTTATTTTTAGATGCACCCGTAGTAGAAACTTTATTTTATATGATTTTGAAAATCTATTTTATTTTACAGTTAGGTGTAAAGATATCCATGTCATTGGAAACAGAACCACTCGGAACCGGTATGTCTGAATATTAAATATTTACAGATGAGTTCAAACAGAATTTATTTTTGTCTAATTAATTTATACTTAGCAGGATTTTGAAACTGAATCTTGAGTTATTTCCCTTTTGTGGGAAAATTATTTCCTTTTTCTAAAACATTGGATTTCTCCAAACATAATTAGGAATTAAAAACAAGAATTATGAACAGCAGTTGGTGATGTCATCAAATTCTTGCTATACAGTACAGCAGTGTCATTGTATTCTCAATCAAAATATTAGAATGGCAAAAAAGTACATATATTGGAGTATTTGACTCACTTTTTCTTAGTGTTTATCTTAGTATCTGTGTGACTGAAAAATGAATTTTTCTAAGGTGGTATGTATTTTTTTTTCAAAAATGAAATGCATTAAAATAAAAAGGTGCCAGATGAATCATGAGGCCAATAAGGTCTCTAGGTATTTCAATGAAAACTGTTTCATGAACCTTTATGACAGATTTATGGTTTACAATGTGGTTAAAATACGAACTAAATGTGAATTTTAGGGACACCAGGCTGTTAAACCATTATAGAATGGTTAGATACCTGGATACAAAAATGTTTATATATTTACGTCCAATTCAAAGTTTGAAGTTATAAAAATAATTAGTTCCATTGTGTGTTTATTGTATGTTTTATTTTATATTTTGTGTATTTTTTTTGTGTGTTTTTTTTCTGTTTTACATGTTATGCATCTGCAATTGTTTATACATTGTATACATGTATCTGTTTTTCAGCTGGCCCATTAGCTTTAGCCAAAGATTATCTTATGCAGGACAATGAACCATTTTTTGTACTCAACAGTGATATTATATGTGATTTCCCATTTAAAGAAATGGTCAAGTTCCATAAACATCACGGCAAAGAAGGCACTATTGTGGTAATACAATGGAAGCAATAAAATCACTTTCTTCAAATTGTGTTTAAACATTAGCTTTGACAAGTTGACAGTTTATGATTTTAATTATAAATTAAAAGTCTTTTTGTTAGTAGACATTTTCATAACAATGTGCTCGAATATCTGTTTTAAAAATACAAGATCTTAAATTTTTGATTGTCAAATTTAGTCTTGAAGTCTGATATTTGATAGCATTAGGATTTATTCTCTCTCATTCTTTATTATAAAGTTCATTATACCTCCACAAACTTTATTTGAGGGTTTTCAGGAATCAATATGTCTTTCAATTTGTCTGCCTGTGTAAAATTTTATCAACACAATCACTTTTACACCTGTGGATGGAATTTGCTAAATTTTGGCACATATGTGAACCGTTATAAGAATTTGTCACATGTAAGTCAAAGGTCAAGGTCAGATGCAGATGTTAAGTTGGAGGTTAACTAGATTCTCGGGAGATACATGTAGTTCTATTTTTTAACCTCAGTTTTATATAAAACAAAATCCAGGCCTTGGGGAAGGAACTGTTGTTTTGAAAATAAATTTTATCATCTTTTGAAAAAGGGAATATTGGTTTTGATACAAGAATATTTATGATACAAATAAAATGATTTTAATGTTGACAGGTGACAAAAGTAGATGAACCATCTAAATATGGTGTAGTAGTTTATGATTATGAGAATGGAAGAATACAGAAGTTTGTGGAGAAACCACAAGAATATGTTTCAAACAAGATTAACGCAGGAATGTACATCTTTAACTCATCCATACTACAAAGGATTCCAGTAAGTTACATGTTAATTTTTGTATAGAGTGACTCATCGAGTCATGTTTATCCTGGTTTATGGATACCTAACCTTAAGCAGTTACTCTTGAATTTATAAAGCATGCTGATGGATTGGGGCACTTTTCCTGGTTTTCTGTAGTCTAATCTGAAGCAACTTAGGGTTTGAAAAACATGCTAACAGGTGGTGGCATTTGACATAATTTCCTGTAAACTACCTGAAGCAGCTCTTAGATTTAAAAGCACATTGATTGAGGGGCACTTTCCCTGGTCTCCTGAAACTACCTGAAGCAACTTTGGATTTTTTTAAAGCACACTAATAGATAGAGTACTTGACACATTGGTTTTCTGTAACCTATCCTGAAGCAACTCTAGATTTTTTAAAGCACACTTATAGATTGAAGCCCAAGGCAACTCTGGGTTTATGAAGCACACAGATTGATGGGGTACTCAAGTTCATTGCAAGGTCTGGCAATTTCTTTAATTTTCTACTATTTATGTAATCAGTTTGGTTAAGAAATTTTTATTCTTAGGATGTTTCATGTAGCCTAGCTCAAACCGTTAATAAACAAGAAGTTGTTTGAAAAATTAATAGAATCCTTCATTTCCCATCATGTGAGATCAATATTTTAACATGACACTCTATACTTTTTGTCAAGAACAATTTTCAACAACCTTTAGCTATATTTGTCGAGCCTCGCTTTGCCATAAGGTGAGACTTAGGTGTTACTTTACCGGTGGCGGCAGTGGTGGACGCGACGGTGTGTCAGAATGTGAAATTTCATGTTAAAGTTATGTAGTTTTCTACTCAATCAAAAACTAACCAGGCAAGACATTTAAATGCATGGAATTCTTGTTTATTATGTTCTGTGTTTTGTAGTTAAAGCCTACTTCAATAGAAAAAGAAGTATTTCCATTTATGGCAAGAGATGGCCAGTTATTTGCCATGGAATTAGAAGGTACAGCTATAAAATTGGGATTTCACTCAACAGAATTTAAAAATGTCTTTACACCATTTATGGCACAGATCACCAAATTTGCAAGTTAACTGTACAGTTTTTTAGACTTCAACTATTTTGAACTTAAGACATACACTAGAATTTTATTTATAAAGTTTTATGGATCCATGAGTAAGAGCTGTAAATTGTGAAATATAACCATTGGCTTTGTTTTAAGATTAATTGCTATTTTAAGGCAAATATTTTATATACCGCTACAGTAGCTTGATTGGTAGAATGCTGGCTTTGTATGTGGAAGGTCAGGTTCAAACCCTGACCAGGGTCTGACCAAGACTGACAAGACTTGAAAATAGGCAGTGACTGTTCTTTCACCAAGCACTCAGCATTTAGAAATGAAAGTTATGAGTTCCTTTGGAGGAGACTTTAAAAACCAATGCCCCATTTTCAGGGCTGA
This sequence comes from Tegillarca granosa, assembly GCA_029721355.1. NCBI lineage: Eukaryota > Metazoa > Mollusca > Bivalvia > Arcoida > Arcidae > Tegillarca > Tegillarca granosa. The sequence continues at coordinate 43,999,042 of CM056599.1, read as the reverse complement.
TATGGCATACTAAAGAACCTTCCCTGTACATTGCCAGAAATTTCTGAAACTTCACCTATAGCTGTTGAAATCTTGATAAGGACACTAAACCTACAAAACCCACTTAATCAATCAACAAACATTTTACAAGTAATTTTTTTTTTTTTTTTTTTTGAATTTTAGGATTTTGGATGGACGTAGGTCAGCCCAAAGACTTTTTAACAGGGATGTGTTTATATTTATCGTCATTAAGAAAGAAAGCCCCAGAAACATTATTTTTTGGAGATGGTATTGTAGGTGATGTGCTAGTAGTAAGTATACACAGAATTATATATTAGTTCTACTTACTTCTTGTTGGCAAGGTCAAAGTTCAGAAGAGTGTTTGTCATAAGCCTTGGGCAAATATTTGTATCAGTACCTACTTTAACTCTCTCATCGTCAAAAGTTGTTTGGATGTTTTTAAGTTTTTAGATTGTCTAGATGTACTTCAACCTACACTTTTCTCCAGACAATTCTTATTTTAAATTTTCTTTTAATTCTATACTGTATGGGTACCTAGCTGTTTGACTTGCTTAGTATAGGGGAGCAAGGCCAAAAGAATTGGAAAAAAATAGATATTTCTTTTTCTTTTTTAATTTGAGTATGAAACTTAGAGGCTCATCATCAGGTACTTTGTACTGTAGTAGTTATTATACATGGCATAAAAAACACAAAGTGTGATGTACTATATACTAGAAAGGTAATCTGCATTTTCATCAAGCAGAATCACATCATATGTTAGCATCTGAAAATAGTAAAGCATTGAAGAAGAACAGGCTGACATATTCTTGAGATGATATTACAAAAAACAAAAAAACAAAATGCTATTTAGATATGAATATGTTGGATTCTAGATACACTGAAATTTTGGTAACTCTGAGAACATTCCCCAAGTTATTCAAGATCTACTTTGTGTCATTTAACAAACTGGTTTATGTACAACATTTTTATTCATATATACATGTATAATAATGTTCACCATGTAATTTTTACAGGATCCAAGTGCAAAAATAGGAAATAATTGTAGAATAGGACCCAATGTAACGATAGGACCTAATGTTGTAATAGAAGATGGCGTTTGTATCAAGAGATGTACAATATTAAATGGTGCACATATAAGGTCACATTCATGGTTAGACTCCTGTATCATTGGTTGGAAATGTGTTGTAGGCAGATGGGTAAGATGAATTTAATAATTGCTAAACTTTTATATGGTTGTATCTTATATAAAAAATACAAATATATTCATGTATTACTTTGTCTACACTTAATGCAGGAGAACTTATTCCATACCCAAATGATAAAGCATCAGCCATAAGATTGGGAGGTTGTGGGTACAAACCCTGATCAGGTCATATGTGAGACTTAAAAATTTGAGATACTGCTTTCTTGCCTGTTGCTTGGCATTAAGACAGAGTGCCAACTGGTTATTTAGTGCGAAGATAATGTGACTGGAGTAGTGGTATGCTTGTCTGTGGCATACTGACTTGGTGAGATAGACCCTTAACAAAAAGTTACCTTAATTGAATGTTAGTGCAAGGCAGATCATATTATGCACTTGCACATCTACACAGAATTGTTCTTGACTAGCTCTTACAGATGAGCTGGTTTACTGCTATGGTGACTTGGCTGACAGTGTGGAGCTGGGCTTGGAAAATTGAAGTTACCCAGCCCAGTTTCTAGTCCCATTCATGTCTTTCTCATCATTAGAAAAATGTTTGTAACTACTCTTTTGCCATACGCTTAAGATATGCAAGCCATTGGTCCCTTTAAAAGAACCTTCAGAACTGAGACCATTTGTTTTTGAAAATGTTGACTGTTAAATGACTTCCAATTCAAACTGCATATTATATTTTAAGGCTGCATGGTTATGAGTTGATCCATATAAGAGAACTTGAAGTGATCTTGACTTTAAAGTTAAGCCATTTAATTCATCAATTTTTTATGTAATTCTTAAATTTTCTATGAAATAAAGGAGAGTGAAATATGTAAAAACTATATAATATCACTGAATGCATTAATATTGAAGTGAAAGAAGGAAATGACCAATATTTAATATGCAAGCTCATTTCCGACACAACAAAAGATGCATTTGATTTACTGTATTCTGAAGACAATATCATGTGTTGTAATTAATTATCATGTGTTTTAATTAATTATCATGTGTTGTAATTAATTTTGATTATATTTTTTATTGTGTTTTAGGTGCGGATGGAGAATGTGTCAGTTTTAGGAGAAGATGTTTCAGTTAAAGATGAATTATATATTAATGGTGGTCGTATACTACCTCATAAGTCTATAAGTGACTCAGTACCTGAACCACAAATTATCATGTAAAACAGAAATCAAAATTATCATCTTTAAGACTCAAAATACATTCCTATCACTATGCAATAAAAGCTGATCTGATCCATCCAAGGAGTTATTTAAGTACCTAACATGCTAAAACATTTTCATATAGTGGTGACTACAACTATACATTGTCCAGCAGAACTGGCAAAACTGCCATCATCTTTAAAGAAATCATTTTGTGCATCAAAACATTTGAATTTAATTTTGTGAAATGGCTAATTGAAATTAAAAAAGAAAAAAAAACTTAACTTAAAAGTTTCCAAAAACAAAATATAGATGTTCAGTTTGATCAGTTTGAATATATTGTTGACATAGAAACACTATGGCAACAAACTGACCAGTAAATGAAAAGAACCTGATTTTTTTTATCAGGGAAAGTGTTTTACACTGGCATAAAATCATAAATAATACATTTATTCCTTTATGTTGCAATTTTGTTAATAATATTGCAAGTATATACATGTACTAACAATTTTTGCCACTTTTGGATATTCATACATTTTTTATTTGTCCTGACCTGACTTTGGTGGCCATTGTGTAATTTCTACCAGTAAGACAATAGTTTGAAATATTTTTACATTAAAAAAATGTTATGACATATTTCATGAACTCCATTTCATAATTTTTCATGTGGGCTTTTATATTCACGTATAACCATGTTTGTCTTTTATATTTATATGTGTATGTATGTGATAATTTTTACAATACACACACACACACACACACACACACACACACACACACATATGTATATATACTTGTATTTGTATGTATTGAAAATTTATCCGTTTCTGTTATCTCAGTAATATCTGTTCTAGACTGTACTAAGTTAGTGGCATTATTAGCTTTGAGTAGGCTGTCTGACCTTAGTGAAGTAAAACTGACTTGTCTTTATTGGCAGGTTCTGTAACCAAGCCAAACTTTTAAGTTTTATAGCTTTTAGTAATTCCTGTAACTGAATAGTTTTTTCTAATCACTGGATTGTATGCATGGAAATAATATTTTTTTTGCTGCATAACTTATGAATGTTAGTTGTACACATGTAAGTGATTAGCCAATCATTAGTTACCAGCAAAAATGGGCGTTTTTTTTTTATCTGCAACTATGTGTAAACAGCTCTATTACGGAAATCAGAAAAACATAGATTTATTGGTGTTATAAGGATCGGGGAAAAATTATTTTGAAGTCACTTGAGTGCTGGTCTCTAGATTGTGGAGTAGAAATCTGAAATCTGTTCTTATACTTTTACTCTTAGAATAAAAATAGTATGACCTAAAAATCAAAGAAAAGATAATTTATTTAAAAACTTTGGCTCAGCTATAATTGGAAATACAGGGTATATTTAGTTGTGCATGTACCGATAGAAAGTTAAAAAAAAAATAGTACTTGTATATGGTTTTATTTGATATTTTCATTGTTTTAAAATTTAAAATAAAATGTGACATTTGAGCACATTACATGTGTTTTATATCCTCAGTGTGCCATAAGTTTATGTTGTCACTTCAATCAAACTTCACCACAAATTCAATCTGTTTGTCACATTTAGTACTTCATAATCCTTATAATTGAAAACCTGGATATAGAAATGCATAATTCTAAATTTTTTCCGTTTTTTGGGAGGGGTGGGGGGAGGGGATTGAGGGGTACCTGCATTAATTTCTGATCATAAATAGATTCCATTTCAGATTTATTGGTCCAGAAATTTGAATGTGCGAGTTTTTCTAAGATTTTATTAACATTAGTTAAAATTATTTTATATGACTTATACATGGGAAAATAAAGTACATTTAAAAATAAGACTTTTACATGGGAGCATAAATGTTTCTGTTTTGAATAACTTTTCTTTTTTAAACATGAATACTAGTATTTACTTTTAGTCCAGTTATAAACAGGAATTTTTTTTATGTTTTACCTGCATAATTTAAATTATAGTTTTTGTTCAATTTTACTGTTGAGGACTTAATTTCAGTCTCTGGTTGTTTGCAAAAAAACATCATCAGTTCATGTATTTATTTCTGGAAAGGGAATCTATTTTGTTTTCTAGCAAAGTTTTTCATAATCCAAACAAAACTCTGATTTCTTTAACAAGCAATCTTTAATTTGTTTTTGTTTTCTTTAAAGTTTATCTGTATAAAGTACAGGTAGCCATGTCAAAGATTTAACTTAAATTCTAGTCAGGCCAGTTCTCAAAATTTTAATGATTTAATCTGAACATACAAGAAATTAACAAAATAAATTACAGGTCAGACTTAAAAGTTACAGGATTCTGTTTTGTGAACTAATCGTAACAGGAGGTTGAATGGACCTTAATATCTTTTTTCGTAAGCAGCAGTGTTGGCACCCAGTGTTTTACATTTTTTATTGAAGTATTTTGATGGCCTACACTGCTATTGAGTCTAGTGACAACTTTTCTGTATTGGTCTGAATGTCAATGTTTTCTTAAAGTGATATTATTTGTTTTTCCTTGAAATCAGTGAATTCACCTAATGTTAATTTCCAAATACTGGTACCCAGTAACATATATTATTTAACAAAACTATGATTTGTACTTTTATTTGTTATGTTAGTGACTTTTTAACACTACTTAGTTAATTATAGTACATATACTTAGCTTCAGTTCATTGCCCATCATTTAAATCAGAAGTAACCATCAGTCATGCATTTACATCATGAATGTTTTGTGGTTAACCATGACTTGTTTGAATTTCGTCAATTTTGACTTAAGTAGAGAAAAACTTACCCTAAAGAATAATCAAAACTTAAAAAGAAAATTTCTTTTTAGAATTGCTTAAAAATAAGACCCAGATATATTAATTGAAAGAAGTGTACCATATTTTCCACTTCTTTTTTCCCTCTCTAGATTTGTTAATATTGTGTTCATGAATCTTTATGAATCATGTAAATGATGAAATCATGGAAGAACTAAAAGACAATCAGCTGATTACAAGCAAAGTACAAGGTCAATAACAAAATTGTGGTTTATTTTTATATGTAGATTTGATTGGATAATTTTGAAAGGGGAAACCCAATTCATGCATGTGTAGATTAGGTACACACAGAATGAGATTGAAATGTAATAATATTGTAATGATATTGTTGTTTTATATATATAGATTTATATTAATATATACACTATAGTGTTTCTTATTTATTTGTTTACTTTTTTGTCTCTTAAGAAATTGCTGAATTGTTTGTACACGTTAACTACAATACTGCTGAATTGTTAATACATATGTACTAAGAAAGGTGCTGAATTGTTAGTACATATGTACTTAGAAAAGTGCTGAATTGTTAGTACACATGCACCAAGACTAAGGCTGAATTGTTAGCACATATTTACTAAGGAAAGTGCTGAATTGTTAGTAGACATGTACCAAGACTAAGGCTGACTTGTTAGTACACATATACCAAGACTAAGGCTGACTTGTTTGTACATATGTATTTAAAATAGTGCTGCATTGTTGGCACATGTGATCTATTGATTGTGTTGATTTTTTAGTGCACATGTACTAACAGTAGTGGTGATTTGCTGGTATATATGTACATATGCGTTAGTACACTTGAACTAAAATACATGTATGTTTTGAAACTTGGAAATGATTTTGAATGCTTTTAATAAATTTTGCTTAGTAATGCATTGCTAGGTGCATTTGTGCATTGATACTGAACGTAGATTAACATTAATTAACACCCAGATTTGCATTAATAACTTTTCAGCTATTAAGAAGTTTAACTATAAACAAAATGATAAAATTATAATTAACAGATTGATGAAAATTAAAAAGAAATTTAATTTGTTTAAGATAAAACATTTCTGTTGCATCGAACATTTTTTAAAATTTTTATTGTGGGTATTATTTAGACTAACACTGGACTGAATTACAAATAACATCATTCAGAGTTTTAGAAATGTTTATGACTCCAAGATTACAACTTTATCATGTAAAAATGTATGATCAACATTTTATCTTGAACTCAGCTAAAAGCATGACATGACATATGTAATAAAACAACAAAAGAAACTTACACACATGTAATTATCAGCTAAAAGCATGACATGACATATGTAATAAAACAACAAAAGAAACTTACACACATGTAATTATTTATATTTTGATATTTATGATAATTGAGAAATCAAAATGTTAACATTCATAGCACAAGTAATAATAATGAGAGCTTGCAAACAAGGTACTTATTTCATTACATGTCTATTTTCACCACTAGGTTGTTTCCTGGTTAAAGATTTTTGATCTTGGACAATGAGGTAGTAAGGTTTATGTAAATGCTTCATGTAAGATCTATCTTGAGTCTGAGAAGATGTTGATCTTTAGTAAAAGGGGAGACAATATGGTTATCATTGCAGTTCTGATGGTTATGAAAATTTTCTCATGTTTTAGAAAAAAATCATAATCTGCAGTCTGAACCTGTGAATCCTATTTTATGTTCTATCTATTATTTCTTTTGAACTATAAACCTGTTTGTGTATATTTATTATGTTTTTATTTATATAAAAATGGGTGCACAATAAACAATATTTGGTAAAAAGATTTTTTGTTCTTTTATTTATGTTTATTGTTAATTGATGTTGTTTTATTTAGTATGTATAAAATGAAATGAAATTTTTCAATGAAATTTTTACTTTAAATCTTCTTTGAACTAGATATCAAACTTAATGAACTGGTTAACTTTAGTTAAATGGTGAACTAATCAATTTTAGCTTCTAGTACTTGGTGAAATTGTTAACTTTAGTTATTTAATGAAGTGGTTCATGTTAGTTATCAGGTTTTTATGGAACTGATTTTTTATTTTACATTTTACTGGTAAGCTTTAGTTTTTTGATGAACTGATTAACTTAAGTTCCTGTTAGATAGGTTCTTTTAGGAACTAGATAACTTTGATGACCTGAACTTAGTTCTTGAAAGAACTGGAAGGGTAATAGGTAGTATTTTTTATTTTTGTATGGACTACTTCGATATGATTAAGTACTTGTTGGGGAAGTCAAATGCACAACATCAGATCTAAAGAAGATTTTTTGAAAAAGAATTTTGCACCCCTAGATCACCTTGAACTAGTTTATGTTGCCATGGCAATGTCATGAACAAAGCTTAATTATAATTCTGACCAAGTCTCCTTGAAATCTGTCTAGAAGTTTTAGAGGAGAAATTAAGAATGTAAGTGTTTTAATGTGGCATACAGGCACACAGGCATATACACATACTGTGCTATGTCATAAGCTGGTATTAACTTTGGTCAGATGAGCCAAAAACCTACTAAATTAAATGGGTAAGAAATACAGCAATGTAGACTGAAGACCTAGAAAAAATCACAATATTTCTGGACTAGAATGCCATGGCATCTGAACAAAAATTGTTCTAAAATCTTTTATATGATTTATCTTTGTCTTCAACTACTAGACCATATGTTTCAGTGTGTTAATGAATATGCCATACATTATCAAAAAGAATTACACTTGCTATGATAAATTTTAAGAGTTCTGTGAACATATCAAAACCAAGTTCTAGAAGACAAATTCCAATCAAACTAACAGATGAGTAATTTAGGTTACATAAGTAACATTTACCATAAAACATAGAAAATTTTATCTCAAAACAGGTGCTTGACAATAGCCGATGTAGCCAAAGTCAGTAAAGAATAAAAAAGATATACATTCAGATCACTGATTGTAAAACTCCCGACTTCTCATGGGCACTGGGTATTGTGACAAAATACTAGTGGTATGAAATCTGTGATAAAATAATTGAAGAAAAAATTGAAAGCATTATAGACTGAGACACATCAATTGAAAAAATTAGATGCCTTATCACATATAAATTATAGAGATTACATCACTGAAAGTCGATACTTTCTGCTATCAAAAATTAAAATGAATATTTTATGCTAGAATCCAGAATAGATTAAAATTGTGTTAGAGGTACATCTGACAGTGTATATACAATCACACAATACCAAATAGTCACTATCCCATAAAGGTTGTGTACCACTATTTGTAAAATGGACCTTATAAAAACTTAAACTTTGCCAACCACTTAATACAATTTAAAGTAAAAAAATAACCATATTGCACATCCAAAGCACATGGAATGATTACCAGCAGATTAAACAGCATCTTTTGTTGGTTTTAATTAGTGAAACCACATAATTTCCACTACACCATTTAAACTTTTACAAAAATACTCTTCTGTATGCTTAAAACAAAACAGCAAAACTTATAACTGAAAATACCAGTATGTGTATTTTGAAACAAACAATGCATCCAAGAACACAACATAATATCATTCAATGAAAGAAACTGCTATTACACAAGATGAGAAATTTCACACAGTCCAGTGATTATAAAACACCCATAAGAGTAAATGTTCAATGGTTTGGTTATTGCAGTGATATCTAAAATGTTTTAAATGTTGCTGGTTAAAGTACTATGGAGGTCACTCAACCATCCCAGTGAATAATTAAACCATAATAAAAATAATAAAAACGCACATTTAGAAAAAAATAACGGAGTCCAGAGTTATTTTACGGGTCTATTTGATTCTAAATTCTGACCGATACATAAATAAGACCCACCCACCTCCCTGTGACACAGCTCAAGAGGGAACCCAAGATTCCCTTTAAAGCAGTTACTATTCTGTGGGTAAAAAAGACTACTAAGATTGAAGGATGTACATGTTAATATTCAGAGTCTGTTTTGAAGGCTTTCTGTAGAAAACATAGAAGTTTATGAAATATTTTAGCCGACTGGTAAGTATAATCCATATATTCTATGTGATCTCAAGTAATAAGTTGTTAATCTTGGTGACAGCATATTTTAATCTTAATATATGCTGAACAACTTCAATCAATACAAGCTATTACAGCCAACTTTTGGAATTGCCGATACACACACACACACACACACACACTCTCTCTCTCTCTCTCTCTCTCTCGTTCCATCTACAAAATATCCTTAACACCTATAATTTTCATGGTGAATCTAACCCATCAATCATTAATTATTGTCCCCCGGATCATAACGTTACCGTAATCCATTTGTAGTTTAGAAATACATCACGTGTTAGTCACGTGTCACACGGCGCAAAAATTTGACAAAATGAACAATCCGAGAAATGTAACTTCGTTTGGATTTCATGTTTGCGTTGATGGCGAGGAACTTTCTGAATACGTCGTTGACGACAGTACATATGTAGAAGCTAACTTGCATTCACCAAGTTCTTACATAATACGAGACAAAGATGGTGAAGGTTCTTGGCAGGTAAAAATTGGAGTTGATGCAAATTTCAATCTTAGCATAGTGATAGACCGTTTATCAACACAAAGAAATTTGTAATAAGCCCTTGTGTTGGTGACATGTCTTTACAATTCCCACTTGAAAAATGTTTTCTGAAAAGAAATGAAAATAAATATTCAATAAGCAGACTCGCCCATGAAGCATTTGCAGATTATATAAACAGATAAAGACCCTTTGTTGAATAGACAGGTCTTCTGTCATCTGAGAGTAACACATGTAATATATCTTGTACCTTTAATGTTAAAAGTTGACAATACAATATCAAATGAATAAGAAAATTGTCACTTTTTTCCTTTCTTTAAAATTGCTTATTTAAACTTGTTTTCCTGTTTAGGGTCCAACAGACAAGATTTTAGGTAATTAATCAATATTTTTCATTGCGATGTTTCTTTCAAAATATCTTAAGTTATAGTTCCCTCATTTGATTTCATATAGCTCAAGATTTGCTCTTATTAAGCAATACATTTAAATATTATGGCTTTGCAGATGGACCAGTCTTACCGCTATGTTTCCAACCGTTAAAACCAAAATTGAAATTGGCTACTAATTTCTGAAATTCTTTAAAAAAGGAAAATACTGAATTAAATTTGTGAAAAAATACTTCAGCAGGAAATTTGGGTTCTAATTATTTTAAAAATGTGAAAACCAAACTATTGTTTAGATTTTATTTGTTGGTGTGAAAGAGGTCTAGAATACAAGACAAGATGAGAGCTGTGGATTGACCCTTTATAAAATATCACTGATAACAATATTTTACATATGTAAAATATGTTATACATTCTCAGTCTTATTTATCTGTTCATTCTGAATAAAAAATATCTTGTTTCAGGATTATCCTGTCACTCCATTTACCATCAAAGGATTTTTTAACAACTGTTTCCCTCATCCATGTTACCTGAGGCTTTCAATAGATGGAGAACAAGTTTGGATGAAACCATTTCCTTCAGGAGCAGAACAAATGTTGTAAGTTTAAACATAAAACTGTATTGATATTATTGTATATATAAGGGGTTCTAACTGTATATGTAAGGTAAACAGTGATTTTCGACCCCATTCCCAATCCCCCCCAAAAACTCGAAATTTTCCAAATTTGGACCAATTTTAAGTCGAAAATATCATTGACAGACTAAAAAAATATAATGCCAAAAAAAAAATCTAGCTGTAATTTAATCAAATTTATTATACAGAAAGAGAAAATGAATACATTATGATTTTAAATGTGATTTGTATTTCAGTATTATTTATTATTTCATACACATTATTGTTAATTGTGATTCCTTGTCTTCTTTTTCTTTTTTTTTCTATTTTTTTTTTTTTGGGGGGGGGGGGGGGATTTTGCAACATAAAAAAACTTAATTTGTCTCAAAATGATGTGAAAATTTCCCAATTGCAATTGCACAGGCCCTGGCCCCATTCCCAAAAGTGGTCAAAAAAAATCATCGGTAATTGAAAATAAATTCTTACTCTCACAACACAGACTTCAGTTTCACAATCATTCTTACAAAGATTTTTTTCATAAATTTAAATGTGAAACATCTGAAATCATCATTATTTTGTTACTTTTTCAAAAAAAAAAAAAAGAAAGAAAGAAAGAACTTGAGCTCTCATACTTTGAAAGTCACATATTAAGCCTTATACAATCTACATGTAGATGCCCTTCTTTGATAAAAATAGATGCTGATGTATTTGCAATGTCATAAAGTTAAAACAGCTACTAATTTAAATGTTTTGAAAAATAAAGGTCATATTTGCCAAAAACTGTCAATGTTACAAGAATCTTTGATTTATCTTGATTGTCATGAACTCATACAACTATACTTTAAAACTATAGTTTAATTAGTTATTATTCCAGCATTGGTCATACTTTGTGTTATAATCAGTCAAGTTCTAACAAAATGACAAAAGTGAATCTGAAAGAGACAAACAGATATACGCAACATTCAAACAAGATTAAAAAGATGGGCCAAAGTTTGTCCATAATCATTGTTTTGTGAGACAAAATTTTTCAATTTTGAGCCAGTATAGCAAGAGTCACATTTAGATTTAACACTGTAAACACAGTCATAAAAGATTACCAGAATTTGCATAATTTTTGCCAAGGTATTTTAAAAGATTCATTGAAACTAAACTGGCCGTTTCACTAATATGATAAGACACCAGTTTATCTTCCTTGTACAAGTATACAGTATAAGTTGGTAGAACTGGTACTTCGGTTATGGTTAACAGAGTGTGCGGGGATGAAAATCCAGTAATGTTTTATGGCCCTTAGTGTAATTACCGGTAATTCTGTATGAAGTAATGAACTGTCATTGAGTCGTCATCACTGACTGAGGTTCAGCTCGCATAAAGGAACCATTTATATATTCATGTTTTGATGTTTGGTCTGAACTTGATTGAGAAGATTAGATAGGGTTGAATCAGAAAGTAAATTTTGGTTACAGTAATTAATGTACTTTGAATTTTTTGTCTACTGTGTTGCTTCTTTAAAACTTTTTGCTTAAAAAGCTCTTTTGATTTTTTTATTATTATCCAATTTGTAGTACTGTGAAAGGACAGAGACAGCATAATGAGATTCATGAGTTACTGTTTACACTGCCAATGATCACATCACAAAAGGTAAGTTTTGTTGCTCATATAATGTTGTTTAACATCACATCAGTAAATTTCAGCTGTTTGTGAATAGTAAATCTTGAAAGTATCAATATTTTAATAAATTCAAGTGGCTGCTGTTGCACAAGTTTATTGAAAAGTCCTAAATTTTAATTACTTAATAGTAGCAAATTGATATATAAAATTTGTGAATGACCACTTGGAATGTCTTATAATACAGTTTGATCATTCACATTGACATTCAGAAACCCAGAAAGAATAGCTGTTTTTGTGGTCTTTTCCTGATCCTGTTACCATTTAAGGCTGATATAAAATCTTGCCACATTGACACCATACTGTTACACTGAAGTTCTTGTACATGTAGATTGTCTCCCCTTATCATAAGTTATAAATAAAAACTTGACATTCTATCATTTATTCGGGTTATCTCAAAACTGTAGATTGATATAAAGCTGTTTACTTTGTTTTTTACAGCAAGATGTGTATACCCACATCTGTCTTTTTGTCTGAAAATACAGGGCTTACTTGAACCAAATTTGGTGTAGAAGGTTTATGAGCAGTAAATAATGTTCTAATTCTTATTCTTACTTGCCTGTTCCAATCATCCAAGATATGTAGTAATGTTTATTATAAACAGTAAAAACCAAAAACAGTCAAATATACCATAAGTTTAGTTGTCTATGAAATATATATATATATACTATCATTGTTTTGTTCTGAATGCTCTACATGGAGCAGATAAAGTTTGTTCTACTCAACCTGATCAGGCATCTAAAATGACCACAGCTATCAAAAATGGAGATTCAGAAAAATTGAAATATGTGTTTGTAGACCACAACTTGCTAAACCTGTTGTTTTAACACAAAAATTATTAATGTTTATACATTTGATTGACCAACCTTGCTTTTTTCAGAAATGTTTTTTATAGGTCTATTCTTGATATCATTTATTTTGGACAACTTAAACTTACCAGTATATAATTTGAGGAAAATTGGTCTAATTTTGCCAGGGGAAAACTACTTTTACAAAGAAATAATTTCAGACCAACAGAATCACTGGTCTGATTTTTATGAATTTTTCAAACTCATTTCCAACATAAATTTCAATATTATCATCATTATACAAGACCAGTCTTTGATCTGCCAAGCTCAGGAAGATATTTAATATGAACTGCTCCAAACTTATATATTAGTAACTATCCATTTGTTGTTTTGATACTTCTTTAGAATCACAATTTGTCCAAATGGAAGAAAGATCTGTTAGGAACCATAACATTAGAATGCCTGGAAGCTATGTCTGATGGCGTCTTCTACAAAAGTATGCAGAAATTTCAGGAGAACATTGTACCAGGTGGTTTGAGAGAAAACCCAGCTCTTAAACCAGCATCAAAAGGGGATTGTTCTGATACAAAGCAAGGTAGGTAATAAAAGAGGTGATTTGATTTCATTGTGTTTACCCTAAGTAGCTCATTTAGGTGTATTAAAGCATCTGCATCTGTGCTTCATAAACTGGTTGAGTTTCATCTACATCTGTGTTTCATAAACTAGTTGTTTCGTCTACATCTGTGCTTCATGAACTAGTTGCGTTTCGTCTGCATCTGTGCTTCATAAACTAGTTGATTTTCATCTACACCTGTGTTTCATAAACTAGTTGAGTTTCATCTACAAACTAGTTGAGTTTCATCTGCATCTGTGCTTCATAAACTAGTTGAGTTTCATCTACACCTGTGTTTCATAAACTAGTTGAGTTTCATCTACACCTGTGTTTCATAAACAAGTTGAGTTTCATCTACACCTGTGCTTCATAAACTAGTTGAGTATCATCTGCATCTGTGCTTCATAAACAACTTGAGTTTCATCTACATCTGTACTTCATAAACAAGTTGAGTTTCATCTACATCTGTGCTTCATAAACTAGTTGAGTTTCATCTACACCTGTGTTTCATAAACTAGTTGAGTTTCATCTACACCTGTGCTTCATAAACTTGTTGAGTTTCATCTACATCTGTACTTCATAAACAAGTTGAGTTTCATCTACATCTGTGCTTCATAAACTAGTTGAGTTTCATCTACACCTGTGTTTCATAAACAAGTTGAGTTTTATCTACATCTGTGCTTCATAAACTAGTTGAGTTTTATCTAAACCTGTGTTTCATAAACTTGTTGAGTTTCATCTACATTTGTGCTTCATAAACAAGTTGAGTTTCATCTACACCTATGCTTCATAAACTAGCTGAGTTTCATCTACATCTGTGCTTCATAAACTTGTTGAGTTTCATCTACATCTGTACTTTATAAACAAGTTGAGTTTAATCTACATCTGTGCTTCATAAACTAGTTGAGTTTCATCTACATCTGTGCTTTATAAACAAGTGGAGTTTCATCTGCATCTGTGTTTCATAAACTAGTTGAGTTTCATCTACAAACTCGTTGAGTTTCATCTGCAAACTACAATGTAGTTGAGTTTCATCTGCATTTGTGCTTTATAAACTAGTTGAGTTTTGTCTACATCTGTGCTTCATAACTTAGTTGAGTTTCATCTACACCTATGTTTCATAAACTAGTTGAGTTTCATCTTTATCTGTGCTTCATTAGTTGAGTTTCATCTACACCTGTGTTTCATAAACAAGTTGAGTTTCGTCTACATCTGTGCTTCATAAACTAGTTGAGTTTCATCTACATCTGTGCTTCATATTTTGTTGCCTTTTATCTGGCACAGCACCTTGATTATACGGGTGTGCTACAGTAGGCAAATCTATTTTTAACCAATAAATTTTTGAAAATAATTAATCCAAAGCATTGATTTAACATACATGTAAGTTTGTACACCATCAATTAATTAACCTGAACCATAGCTTTTTTTAAAAAAAAAGTGAAAAAATGATTCATATCATTATACTGACATTACATAATAATGTTTAATATTCCTTCAGCTAAAACTTGAGTAAATACTATTAATTATTGATGAATTATATATTTTAGGCAGCATTGGTGTATCAGCCAGGCAGGGAAGAAATATTGCTCGATTCGAGAAAGGACATCGTCAAGTTCAGATGGTTAGATATAGATTAGGACAGAGACATTACGGTACAGTTACAGTAAAATACAGACCTAGAATATTTCTACAAGAAGAGCTAGGTATTGAAGATCCAAAATGGGCAGTAGAAGAAAAGAAAAAGAAAAACAAAAGACCTGCTGAAAGTCCTGATAAAAATTTTGAGAAAGAAAATCAAGTACCTGTAGATGAAAATGCAAATAAGATGGAATCATCGGTAAAAGAAGAAAATTGTTCAGACAACACAATTGAAAACAATGAAAATAATCCAGAGAGATGTGCTAAACAAGAAGAATCTGAAATATGTGAAGGAATGGAAAATCTCCTGACAGAACGACCAAGAAAAATGTACTGTTTTTCACCAAGTGTAAAAATGGAGAGAAAAATGGATGCTTTTTCTCCAACTGATTTTCAGAAAAATACAAAGAAATCAATTTTTGGTAATAGTGTTAGAATAAAGAAAGAACTAGAGGAAGGTAGTGATTCACAGCAATATAGAATGATTGAAATTGATGATGATTTATGTATTTTGGAGGAAATTGACGATGATGTGGTATGGATGGGTGATGATAGCTGTTGTTTTATGGATGTGACACCCCCGGAAATACCTACTGTTGACTTAATTGATGATTGTTGAAGAAAGAAGGGAGTGATTCACAACAGTATAAGAATAGAGTGATTGAAATTTATGTAACTAGAAGGAAATTAAATGTGATGTGGTATGAGTGGGTAATGCCAGCTGTTATTTTTTTTCGATGTGACACCCCCAGAAATACCTACTTTTGACTTAGTTGATGATTTTTGAAGAAGGAAGCAATTCAAAGCAATATAGAAGGAATGATATTGATGATGATTTATGTATCTTGGAAGAAATTGACGATGATGTGGTATGGATTGGTGATGACAGCTGTTGCTGGATGTGACACCCCTAGAAATACCTACTTTTGACTTAATTGGTGATTGATAAAAACTGTAAGCACTATATGATGTTATTTATGATAACATAATAGCATAAGTCAAGAAGACAAACAATTATTAATACATGTATACAGAATGTTTCTAAACATGTTACTAGTCAAAGTCATGACTGAAATCTTTGTTTTGGTTCCCAGGATGGGTGTAACCTCATTAAATATCAATAATCAAACTTACTGTTGTAGATACCAAAGTTAATTAGTGCTATATACATATGCAATGTACAAACAGTTGCTTCTTGTTATTTTGAATTTGTTGGGTCCATGAAAACTAATTTGTCATGTCCAAATTTTGACTTAAAAATTGACAAGTCAATGAAAAGGGACTTAACTCTGTAATACATCTTAGATTTCTTTATTTTCGTGATTCTTTGCACCTTTTAAGAAAGAAAACTTACTATCAGCAATTTTTTCATCAAAATTTATTTTAATTTTTTAAAACTGGTTTTTAGATAATAAAATGTTTATGTACATATAAATAATGATTAAATAATAACTGAAAGTCGACTTCAATACCCGATATTTCAAAGATCATTATCCTGTCAAAAGTAATTGTAATCTTTGTGTAACTTAATTATTAAGCTTTGGATGTTAAGGTGTCTTTTCCCGCATACTTCCAAGGTTATCATTCTGTAATTATGAATAACTCACTTGGGAGATAACTGTAGTTAGCACACATCACTTCCAGGGCCATGGTGTAATTAACAATGCATAATAGTAATTATTTTTATTGAATTCAAGGTTATGGGATTTAGTAAGGGTTTTTTACTACAAATGTTTTAAAATGTAAGGTTTATTATGACAAAGGGGTTAGTAAACTCAACCATGCTTGCATGATCGTGACGTGTCAGTTCAGACATCAAAAAAACTTTGCAATTCGTCTCATGTTTGTTAAATTTAGAATGATTTTATATCAGCCAACTGAAAAATTACTTCAACATAGCCAGAATTTCGATATACATGATTTTGAAATAAGCATATTTTTAAGTATCATTATATAAGAATGAAATCGGGACCGAAAAGATTAATTTCACTTAAACTGGAATTTTGACATCTGATTTTGACATAACAAGAGTCATCTTGTATACATGTATAAACATTAGTGCTTTGTGAGTTTTACTCAGTACAATTACTGTAAAACTAGTATATAGAGACCATTCATAAAACAAGAATTGTTTTATAGATAGGTGGTCTTTGTATAGAGAGTTTTTTTTGGTTGAAATTTTAAAAAAAATGGACCTAAAAGCATTAGCCTTAATTTACAAGTGGTCTTCAGGAAGAGATGATCAGTATAGGCAGTTTTACTCTTCATTGTATAACGTAAAGCTTTATTAACTCCAATTTAGCTGAAATGAAACTGTGAAATGCAGTTTTAAATGTTAAAAAATAGATATTGGAGAAAGGAAATTGAATATGATAGGTCATGTTATACATTGTTCTGTGCATTTTAAGCAGTTTGGTATCACAAAAATTGTCCTTTAATCAGGAAATCACAAATAAACACTGGTCAAATGATGACTTTCAGATCCTACACTGCCAGAGGGACCATTTCACAGAAATGGAATGAAAATAGTTTTACAATCTTAATATTTCAAATATTTAAAATGATTGATTTAGTGATCCTTACATTTCATGGAGATGAAATGATCGTGTTTTGATAAATTATAAAATTTCATCATGTTGTATTAATTTGACTATTTGATGAAGGTTGTTGAACATATAATCATAACCTCTGTACTGTTTTTCTGCTTGTATTAAAATTTTTGTGAAAAATTAATTTTAATCAATACTTTAGAAAATTTAATGAAGGAATTAATTGGTTCTAGTCAATTAAATGTATTTTCTAAAATTATCTGTTTTAAAATCTCAAAACTTGTAGTGTCATTTAGTTTAAAGCACTTGTTTTATTTGTTGAAAAATTGAGTCCAATAAAACAATTTCAATTGCTACATGTAGTATGTAACTTTACTGTAGGAAAACAAAGGATATGTTTAATTTCCACTAAACTCTGTGCATTTATTCATTTATGTCCCTGTTATGCAAAAATGTAAAAGAAAAATAAAATCTTAATAGAAGAAAATTACTACTGTTTTAGTCACTTTGTTTGTGATGGTGAATAATGCAAAACTTTCATAGAAAATCCAATTAACTTGAATTAATTTAATCACTTTTCACTTGCTTGAGTCTAGTTGTAACTGACATCAGCAATTACCATAAAATATGTCACAAACAATTGGGCTCAAACAGTCAATAAATTTTTTTCTTCCTTAAAAGATAACTATGGCAAAGGCAACCAGTAAACATTGCAGCATTAAAAAAAATCTTCAAAACATTTGCAGTATTAAATCTGAACTGCTTATAATGTTGGACAGTCTCTGAATGTATGTGATTTTAAAAATTTATACTCTCAGAAACTCAGGAGTCAACTTTAATCAAATTTTATTTTGAAGGTCTATGGTGTTTTTAGATAAAAATTTTAGATTAAGCATCATCAGAAATATCAGATTTTATTATAAAAACACAAACATTATAATATCTTCTGTGTATTGATTTTGAATGATTTATTTCCAATATTTAATTACTAGTAAAAAGAGTTTGAAGTAGGCCATCTAACATATTTTACAATTTATTTTTAACTTATGTGATACAGTCTCTATGTGGTCTTCAAATCATATTTATCTAGTCTTAGTCTTCCAAAAAATATAATTGAGATTATTAAGTTATAATTTTTTGTTTGCATTTAAGCATTTATTATTGCTTTTTATTGGTTAAAGGAACTTGTAAATGGATGATACAATAATCACAATCTGTTCATTAAACACACACACACACACACACACACACACACACACACACACACACATTTGTTCATGTAATGTTACATATTTAGCAAGCAAATAAAGCTGTAACAGGTTATAAAATTCAATATTGTTGACTTTTGTGTAAATTTTAGTTAATTATTGGTAATTCATCACTTAATCTTGGTTTATCTTATCATTTTGACATTTTAGTAATATGGCATTATTTAAATCATACTAAAATTTGTTTTATGTAATCAGTACAGTTTTTCCAATTCTTTTTTAAAACTTTATTGCTATTGAAGTGTGTTAGTACAGAATCTTTACAAATGTACTAACTTCTTTTAGTATTTCTGTGCGATAAAAACCTATATGCAACAAGAAATGGGTACAAATGGTACAGAGCCTTAAATTGAAACATAATCAATCCATCCATTCATTAAGTTGGTCATTAGTCAGTCAGACATCTAATCAGTCAGTCAGTCATTTAATCAGTCATTCAGTTTATCATCTAATCAGTCAGTCAGACATCTAATCAGTCAGTCAGTCATTTAATCAGTCATTCAGTTTGTCATCTAATCAGTCAGTCAGTCATCTAATCAGTCATTCAGTCAGTCATTCAGTTAGTCATTCAGTTAGTCATCTAATCAGGCAGTCAATTAGACATTTAATCAGTTAGTCAGATAAATACCATGAATATAAAGTTACTATTATTGATTAGCTGTGAATAGTAACTGTAATTTCAGTTTGACTTATTTATGACATTATAATGACTTCATTTATATGCTTTAAGCTGCCATTCAAATAATGAACATTTTTCTGTAGTTAGCAAGATGAGGTGCTTATCGTTACTCAGCACACAGTCTCACTTCACTGGTAGAAGTTCATATATTAAACTTAATTTGTCTGTTTGCTACTTTACTTGTGGGATTGTGATTTGACCATGGACAGATATGTTTGTGTTTTATTTACTTGTGGGATTGTGATTTGACCATGGACAGATATGTTTGTGTTTTATTTCAGAGATTTTATCACTCGTTACAATGCACTCTTGGGCTCCAATTAGAAACATTGACGAAGAAGTTTTCTGATACCAAAATGTTGCTCTTGCTAAAATATTTTAATTGAGCAACAGGAGATGTGATGTTTTAAGTGTTAAAAACAATAAAAATGTGTGTTTTATGTGAAAATGTTCATTTTGTGAGTAATTGCAAAGATTCAAGATTAAGAATTAAGATGCTGATTTAGCACAAGTACTTATGGATTTGAAAACTCCCTGTGTCACAATATAAGCAGAATAGTATGTTGAATGGTAAAAATATCATGAAACAAAAAAAAAAAAAAAAAAGGCAGATAAAAAACGTTTTGTTGTTGATTCCTTGTCAGTTTTAAATTCAGGTCCCAATACCAGCAGGTAGTAATAATTTTTTTTTAAAAGTTGATAAACGTTTCCAGTTCAATTTTGAACATTTACATTCTTTGTTACCTGCATGGTTTTAAATTGGTTTTAAATTCAGGTCCCAATACCAGCAAGTAGTAATAATTTTTTTTTTTTAATTTTATAAACGTGCCCAGTTCAATTTTGAACATTTACATTCTTTGTTACCTGCATCTCCAGAGGTAACTGGTCAAGTAATGGCTCGACTCCATCTGTCAGTCTTTCATTTCGTCAGTCCGTCCGTCACACCTCAACTGTGCATGGCTTGTGTAATCCATAACTCCTATGAAATTTATCCAAATTGAATAAAATTTCACCTGGTTGTTTTGCAAAAATCAGTAATGTGCACCTCCTATATATTTTGGTGACATTTGATATTTTTTTGTGAAATTATTGCTTGTGGAACTTTGTCATTTTTCACAGAAAAATATGGTTGGTGCATAGATTATGTAATCCATAACTCCTTTTAACTTTATCCAAATTAAATAAAATTTCACCCAGTTGTTTTGCACACATCAGTGATGTACACCTCCTATTTTGGTGACATTTGATGATTTTTTGTAAATTTATTGCATATGGAATTTGGTCATTTTTTTACAGAAATGTGTAATCCCTAAGACTCATATTTTAAAATTTGACAATGCAGCTGCATGTGCTTTCATGATACTCGCATGAAGAAAAAAAATGAGTAGTTAAACTAATTTTGTCAAATTATGAAAGTTAAAAAAAAGTACAAATGTAGTTTGTAACTGAAAAACATGCACTTAGCAACAACACATTCAAGAACATGATACAGCATTATTGTTGAGGAAAAAACAGACAATATGTAAAGAATAATACATATTGAAACACTGATTATAAATGTACTTACTTTGGATTGACAAAATAATTTTTTGCCATTAAATCTTTTATGTGTTAATTGTCATTTCATAAATTGAGAAATTGGTCTTTATTTACAAAAAGCTTGATTTTTGTAATTCCCACATAATATATTTTTTGTATAGTCACATATTGTAATTTGGAAGAATTAATAAAATTAATCACATTTTATCCATATGAATGTTTAATCAAGGGATTACACAAACTGCCTTGCCTTTCTGCTGATTTTACAAGTTGTGAAACTCATCCAACCTAATAATGCTACGCTCTTCCTTACTTCCAGTATATTCTCACAACTAATTGGCAACTGGGAATTGCTTGATGCAGATGTAAAGTTTAGTTTCATGATTCAAAACTTTAATTTCAACACCAAATTGGTAGGATATACGGTAATCATTACATGTTGTGTTGGTGACCTAATATGGTTTTTACATGGTCAGTAAATATCACACCTGCACTTGGGAGAGCATTTTATAAAACAGCAGTATTTGATACATGTGTTTCACAGCTGTTGCAAAATCTTTAATATACATATTTCTGACTATTCAAAATAATTGCAGACACATTTCTTACATTATAAAATACTGAAGATGTACTATTTCTTAATCTCAGGAATAAGTACCTGTGGTATTAATGCCAGGGCGATGCAGGTTTGGATCCTGTATGGGTCTTGTTTTAAAAAAAGATCGAACTGCTGTTTTAGCAATATGTTTGATGAAGACAAATCATGGTAAAAACCTGATTATAATAATCTAGAAGGATTTGTTGTAACAAAAGTACGTTAAAACATACTGGTAAGTAGGATTTAGCAGTTAAATATCCTGTATTTCATTGAAGGGAAAAAAACCAAGAATGACAAGAACAAAACTCAGTTAAGCAAATCAATTTGTGGCATGCTGTGGAACTGAATTGACAACTTATTTAAAAGTATGCAAGAACACTATCAAAATTGGGTCCCAGAGGCAACAGCATCATTTAAGATTCCAACATACAGATAACGGGTAATACATTGAGTCCAATAATAATTAAGGTAGTGACTTCTTTTGTCAAACTCTTAGCATTTAGAAATGAAAGTCCCAGGATCTTTGTCATGGCAGGCATGACAAATTGAAGAACCCTTCTTGCACATTGCCCTAAGCGCACTGCAAGGGTAAAAATTTCTGCCACTTTACCTATAGCTGGTGACTCCTGGATATAAGTGAAATATTCTTGACTGAGACGTAAAACCTCATTAGATCAAATTAAATCCACTAATAATTTACCTCTGATCATGAGTTCTGATTGTGCATTCATTTTAGGTATTAAAAAGTGGCAGTTTTCCTCATGGGTATGCATTAAAATTGACTTTAAAGGTCCACAGTATATGACAATTGGAGACACAAGCAAGGATATGATTTTTTAAAAATGTAATAAACATAATAATAATAATAATAATACCGGTAATAATAAATAAAACTTTCAAAAATTTTAATTTCTGATACTGATCATTATTGCAGTTAGTTCAATTTTACTCAAGATAAGTGGATTTAAATCATTAGTTTAAGGTTTAAATGATTTTTTATTATTAGCGAAAAATAAATTATCATATAAATTGAAATATTTTATTTTTATATAACTTTTATTTAAAAAATCATGATTAAATTATCAAATCAAAACTTGATTTTTTAAAACGATTGAAAGCTAGTAGCCGTCTTCATGAATTAGAAAAAAAAATACATTTTTTAAATTAGAGTGATCTCCCTTAAGAAAGAGGGAATTCCCTAACTGAAAACGAGGCTTGTTTATGATCATGGACGATTTTCGAAACGGCAACTGACAGCGTTATTGGATACCAAATATGAAGAAGTTTTTCAAAAACATACGGAAGAAATCGCCATCACCAAACAGACCACCACAAGCCCAAGGATCGCCAAATTTAGGTGCAAGCGGAGGAGCAAATTTACCGGAGATAGGCTATGAAATTCGAGAGAAGGATCTCCCTAAACTACACAAGGCAGCATGGACAGGTGATTTAGCGAAAGTCAAGCAACTTGTAAAGAAGGATCCAAGCGCACTTGACAAAGAAAACAGGTAAATTTTAAAATTAAAATTATTTATAGTTAGTTCTGTCATTTTTCACAATTATATAAAAAATTATTGATGAATATTTGAATTTGGAAGGGGGTTTTCCCAGCCCTACCTTGCAAAGGTACATTGCTAAACATGATATGACATGATCTATTGTATTAACTGACAGAGTGACAGTCGGTATGTCAGGTTAACTTTTTACATTCAGGTGAACGCTCACTTAACCGTTCTTTAAAGGTATAAATAACGTTTTCTCTAAGTCGATTTTCCAACTGTTAGGATGTAAAATAAAATATTTTTAATCTGTCTCGACATTGTTTTGTGATACATTATTTCTACTTTCGTATCAAGTACTGGTAGATTTTATTGCATAATTTAAAGCTGCTGTAAAAATATATATATGTAACAGGAAAAGGGGAAATACAATGTCTCAGAAGCTTGCCACTTACTGACAAGCTACCCTGGCTACCTATGGAATCTATTTTGACCCCTACAAATGGAAAGTTGTTTTGGGGGATTTATTCTATTTACCTGATCTGTACATCAAATTGATCAATGGTAAGCCTTATGGCTTGTTGCAATGTTTTGTACTTTTTCAATAATTAATAACTGATTTGTCACTTCCGGATTATATACAGACGCAATAAACTTAACTTGGTGTCTCAACCAAAACTTGTTCAAGCTAGATTTGAAGCTGTTTAGGCTGCCCGCTAAGATGACTTTGTCAGGCAAACTATTGTTGGGGTCACTGTATTTCTATATTTGTCACTGTATTTGTGACAGTGCAAAGCATTCAAAATCCATTTATTTGAATTAAGTTTGATATTTTTAACTTACATAGTCTAGTCTTAACTAAAAATCGTTATGTACATCTGCCATTACCATAGAATCAGTAACTGATGCCTAAGGCATTTAATCAAGCACAGTAAATTTACACCATAAATTAATTGATACTGACCAGCTACCACACTTGTCTCTCTGATTGCGAAGGCAAATTTTGCAAATATTTCACAGATATTGTAATGTTTGGTAATTTGTTATTGTTCACTTGATTACCTAAAATCACTAAAAAGATGGTTGATTACTATAAAACATCTCTATATGGATTTACATGTTGTAAATAAGCTAGTTGGTTGAATCAGAGAAATTTAAAACAGATGTTTTAAATATATTGTTGGTTGAATGTTTTTTTTACACTGCATCAGCAATATCCATGATAACAGGAAAAATAAGTCAATGTTTACAGCAGAAGCGATACTCTTAGTTTCACCATTTCAGATACATCACTTTCATTTTGAGATAATAGGATACTGGTCTGAAAATGCGTCATAGAAAACCACTGTATTTTGTGAAATATATTTTGTACTACAAGGACCCAGTTTCACAATTATCCACTCAATTGAGTGTACACTCAACTCAAATTTGGGAATATTTTAATGACATTACACAGTTAAAATTGAATATTTAATGTAGTATTTTAATTGTTTAGTGTAGGTTTGTTTAACAAAACAAAACATTATCTCATAAGACTTAAATGTATAAAAATATTAATGAGGGAAAATTGGGAATATTTGAGTTAAGTGTACACTCAACTGAGTGAATGATTGTGAAACTGGGGCCAGGGCTCTCACTTGGCTTGATTTGAAATTTGACCCCATTCCCAATGCAAAAAACCTGTTTTTTTCTCAATTGGAACCCAGATTTTTCCCAATTCAAAAAAAAAAAAAAAATTGTTGTGACAGCATATTGATTTGTTAACATCCATACATAAAAAGTTTGTTCAGAAAGATAGTTATTATATAATCTTTAATATAATATATATACATATAGTTATTAAAGTAATTATTTAATAGTTTTTAAACTCTATTTGATTTTTCCCAAATTCATTCAAAACAATTCTAATTTTCCAAATTGCAAGGGACCCAACCCATTCCCAAAATGAGCTGTGAGAGCCCTGTACTAGTATATACCTTGGTATACCATACACTACTGTCACCTTTGAGTTCCCGAAATGTGTCTGAACACCTTTGACTTGATGATTTATATGACTTCATTTTACATTTAGATCACATAGTACATTATACTAACGAATCTGCAAGAGAATTGTTTTTGTATGCAAATAGCATGACAGTGCAAAATCACTTTTTGGAGATATACATGTATTTCAAAATACCACAAACACCAGATTCTTAGGTAGTGCCATATTATTAACTATAATGATGAAAAAAAAAACCATGTTATACAAGTGATTTTGTACATCTCTACTTTCACTATAAACATGTCCAATATACATGTATGTAAATGACTAAGTGTCATAAAAGGAAATTTTTCTTCATAAATTGTTATTCTACAATAAAAAATGATGTAGTTGGTTTACATGCAGGTATGGCTAGGCTTTAATAAGTATTTAAACAATACCAAATTTAATTAAGTTTTATTGAATTTTCTGATAATTATCTGCAAATTTCTTCTCACAAATTTTTATGTCCAGATATAAAAATGCTAACAAATTAATGGGTCTGTGTTGCAGTATTGAACAAGATTTTCCAGTAACATGAGTTACAAATTCAAATTGATCACAATTTACATATGAACTTTTCAACAATAAACTAGTTACTACTGGGATATTATTAATTTTCATTTATGAAAAATTGTAGCAAGTGAACTAACACAAGTCCTTTCTTACACTGCTGATACAGACATAAAGGTTAATCTTATAATTTTTATCAGCAATTTGGACAAATTTTACTTTTTATAATGTCGGAATTATATATTGATAATTATATACACAACAAAAAAATTATGAACCCCTAAGTATGTGTTGTGTCATACTTGTTTAAAAGATGTTAATGAAAACAAATTGTGAAGTTTTAGACCTTAAACTTAAATCAGTAAAAACAATTTTATAAAAAATTTTTTAGAAAGGTTTACAGTTTTTGTCGAGCCTGGCATCGCCATAAGGCGAGACTTAGGTGTTTCTGTTCAGCCGTCTGTGTCAGCAGCGATGGCGTGTCAAAATGTGAAAGTTTATGTTAAAGTTATGTATTTTCTATTCGATCAAAAACTAAACCAGGCGAGACATTTAAATCTGTGGAATTCTTGTTTCATCTTTAACTATCCTTCATGTTACAATCATTCTCAAACATGTTGAGTAGCCAAAAGCAAGCATTTGGGCTTTAAGTAGATCTGACATCTGCTGTATACAGTAAAACATGTTTATAAACCCACCATAGACATAAAAATATGAACTTTATAGACAAGTTGATGGAGAAGTCCTTGTTGGTTGAAATATGAAGCAATGGGACCTTGAAATCCTGGTCTTAAATAATAAAAAAGGTGGTCTTTATAATCAATTGTTGCTGTACCCAATTACCATGGTAAATTTTATCATATAACTATAATAACTGCTAATATTTTAGTACCAAAATTTCAAAAATAATAACTGCTAATACTTTTAATTAATTTCAAAAACTTGACCATACTTGATAAATTTTATTACTGGTTATGCAGTTCTGATATACATTTGTGAAACATCTGTTATTTAGCAGTATGTTCACAGTTATCAATACCCCACCTAAAGTATATCCCTGTATGTATATATAATATTTCATTTGTACAATAGCTGTCAAAGATTTTTCATTAAATACCTATTACAATTTACATGAAGATCTGACAAAATGGAATGTTTTCATTTAGTTAATTACCCAGTAATTATAATTATTGAAATGCACATGACTATACCACTTTAAACATATTCTAGTAGCATGAGCTTGCTGAATGTCTGTAATTTCCTCTCAGTAATGTTGGTTAAGAACTGCCTGTAATTTGAATGGAAAAATCTTGTCTGGGGTGTAAAACACCATCAATCTACTCTGTTCTCCATTATTGTACATTTATACTTTTGCAAAATATATATAAAAAGAGAAATGATAATTGAACATTTTAATATCAGATATTGTATAGATAAAAGTTGAAAGAAAATGAAACTTGGCCTCTTTTTAAAATAAGATCAAAGGGAGAGGGAGAGTTTGTTCTCAACCTTGTTCGTGTTTTTACTGTTTTGTATATATATATATATGTGAGAAATGAGTTACAGTATGTTTGTAAACAGGTACTTGTCCAACAACTCATTCATACAGAGAGACTACATGTATAATTCATATAGATATACTAGTATACTATACAATAATGTGTATTGATTATAAATACAGATTGGTATGCGAAGTATGTCAGATTTATTTTTACCTGGGTTGCCACTATTATATAGGTTTCTATAGCTCAAAAAGGCTTTTCAGCTGGTAATTGACTAAATAGGGAAGATATTTTGCTTTTTAGTTTTTAATTATTATAATTTTTAAAAAACTGTTTTAATATAAACTTTTGAAATCATTTATGTGTAAAATACAGGAATTAACTTTTTTTTTTTAAATTATATGTTTTAAGAACTGTTATTTTAACTAATTTGAATTCTGCATTAAGCAATTATTAATTTCAGAAAGAAATCACAATCTGTAACTATAGACAGTGTGCGAAATTACTGTGGGCCTGATGGCCCAAAGCTATAAACTTTTTGTTCGGGTCACCAACTTCATAGAGTTCCAAGTCCAGTTGTCTCTTTAGTTTAACTAGTGATTCTCCTAGTTTCCGGAAGTTTCCGCAAGATGCAAATTCATGGTAGTTTGTTTCAGTAATTGTAATAAGAAATCGACATTAATGAACAATACTTTACACTAGTACATGTACAACAGACAACAGATAATATAGCAAAGACACAACAATACATACAGTATAGTTGATATGAGGTTCAATTGGCAAAATGAGAGAGACACGCAAACTTCCATATTTCAGGGCCATTAACTTTTCATTTGGGCTACCAACTTTTAAAAGTTAAGGGCTCTGTTGACCATCATGTCTTTCTAGCTAATTTCAAACACTGACTATAGATCAGTTCAATTACACTCTGGAAGAAAAATTATTTTGTTGTCATCATACTATATCTAATTTAGCTTTTTTTTTTTTTTTTTTAAAAATGCTTAAATTATTGCTGGAACTCTGTATTATTTTGTTAAGATAGAATTCACTATTTAAATGTAAAATGATATAACCAGAAGTAATGTCAAGATTACAGATATAAAGATTCATTGTAGCTTAGGACTCGGTACTATTTTGATGCCATATGTAGCAAAGGACATGATTTACATACCCGACATTTCATCTTAAAATCATTTCTCTTGTGAGATTATGAGTGAATTTTCAACATCTATGGACACCAAGTTATGAACATAACATTGATATTTTGTTACAACTCACATTGCAATTTTTCAAAAATGAAGGAGGAAACTATCTTGTCACTGATTGTTTCCAAATTTATACATGTTATACTTTAACATAACACAATTAAACAGGTAATTCCCTGACTTTTAATTTTTGGCTGCCAAGTCACACATCTGTGACCAATATAGAATTCTTCCACAAATGTAATTTTTTATCCCATGAGTCAACTTTGGTCGAGTTAATTTGCTTATATCAAGAAAAAGCCACTTACTAGTGTAAGACTATAGGGGAAGTGCATTGCAAAGCAACTTGAATCAAGAAGTGGGGATTCTGTTTCATTTCTTCCATGAGTCCATGATCCAAGGCCTTGATTTCTAATGTTTTTTCCAAAGGAACCTGGTGTGGACTAAATGATAAACATCGATCTCCTCCAAAAACTTTGAAGACTATTTATAGGTTCAATGTTTTTTGGACAAAGGATCTTGTTTGGTAGTTTTTTTTTTTATTACAGTAGTTTCATTCATTGTTTAGGTTGTTATTTTCATTCAGGATATATTGTAATGTCAGAGTTTGTTAGTTTGTTGAAGGTCGGTGGTTAAACTATTCCCTGGTTGCTCTGGTTTTCTCTACAACTGAAGACCTGACCACCTGGATATAAAGTGTAAAAACTTTGACTTGCACATGAATTACCTTTCTACTTTCTCTACCAAAATTTTGCTAAAACATCCAGGTTAAACATGTTGAACTATACATGAGAACCACCCAATCTTAATAAATGTAAACAGAAATTACACATTAACAGATAGATAAATCGTTCTATTCAATTATAGGTAACTCATATATCAATTTAACACAGTTATGGAATTCAGTTGATATACATTTGTTTGAACACATTTGATTATTTGGTCTATTTATGAAGTAATGGAGTGAACGATTAACCTGATTTTAAGTCCCTGCAGGCATTTAGTTATGACATGAATGGTATAAGTATACTTGTGATATGAATGAAAACCATTTTATTCTCTAACAGTTTTTACATACTTAAATTTTGAATGATTTGAATTCATCCTTTTTGAAATAAATTTTTCTGAATATTTCATGTATTCATATTACAACATGACATTTATATATACATCATGGTATATTATATAACAGTACGTTGTGCAAAATGTTCATTTATACAAATAAAATAAATAAATGAACTTTGAAATTTGTTGATTTGTTGTACTAAGAGCCCTTAGTGCCTAGGTGTTCCAAAAGAACTGGCTTACTTATTACAGTGAATTGATCTGGATCTTATAGATTTGATTCCTACTTGGGTAGATTTTACTCTAAAAATATGAAGTGGCTAGGTGTTCCAACAAACTGGCTTATTTATGTTTATTACAGTGAATCAGA
This sequence comes from Tegillarca granosa, assembly GCA_029721355.1. Lineage (NCBI taxonomy): Eukaryota > Metazoa > Mollusca > Bivalvia > Arcoida > Arcidae > Tegillarca > Tegillarca granosa. Next base: position 43,968,871 of record CM056599.1, on the reverse strand, counting down.
TCCTATAGATTCGATTCCTACACAGGCAGATCCTGCTCTTAGAAAAGTTGTCAGTTCACTTGCACAAAGGTTGTGGTTTTCTTTAGGTACTCAACCCTTGAAAATTGCAAACTAAAAATTTTAGAAAAATAGGTTTGTTTACACTAGTACTATGATATAAAATTAGCAAAAAAAAAAAAAAAATAAATAAAATAAATAAAAAATAAAAAAATAAATAAATATATAAATGAATAATAAAGTAAAATAAATAACAAAAATTAAAAAAAAAAATAAATAAATAAAAAAAATAAATAAATAAATAAATAAATAAATAAATAAATAAATAATAAAGTAAAATAGATAAAAAAAATTTAAAAAAAAAATAAAAATAAAATATATAATTATATAAATAAATAAATAAATAAAAAATAATAAAATATACCTGAGGTTGAGATATCTTGAGTAGTGTTACATATTGAAGATAGACCTAATCCTTTCCTAAACAAATTCTACTTGACATTTGCATTAGAATTTATATTTTTAACCTGCAATATGTATAGAATTTTGACATTGACAGCTTTCTGACTCATTGAATTTTTACGATCATTTTCAAACATATAAAAAAAATCACAAAAAAAATCCAACAGCTTATATAAAGTTGTAAGTTAAGATTAAATGTAAAAAGATTTTTTGGCTTATAAGCTGATACTTGGATTAGGTAAATATTTATTTCTGTTTTTACTTAAGTAGCTGGATTATCTTGTCAGTAGGTATAGGTATTGGTTTTCATTATTAACATTTATCAGAATTGTAAAGGTCACACTGCTTGCCTGCACAAAGTCGAAAAGAGCTGTTGTTATCCCCCACCCATTATATGAGTAAGTGTTTTTTGAAATAATGCATCCATACTGTTGGGCTATCTGGCAGCATTTACTACCCTTTCATTCCACTTGATCTAAATATATATAGTCTATGTAGGTATATGTCTCTCAGTAACAAAATTCATTCTTCTACAAATAGTATAGTCATATATTTTACCTTTGTTTTAGCTCACCTGGCCTTTGGGCCTCTGAAACTACCAGGTCTATATTAATCAAATTTCACAGGAAGGGTTATTGGAGGGCATTATTCATTGCTGTACCTATAGTCACAGGTCACTGTGACCTACATTTGAAATTTTTTAAAAAAAATTTCTCTAAAACTGAAAGTGATAGACAAAAACTGATTGGATTTTCAGCCTCTCCAGTGTCTTTAGCATATATACAGTGAACAAATTGGTAATTTCTGGCAAAAAATAGGTCACATTTTTTTGTGTTTAATTTTGAATATATCATAAAATTATTTCAGATCAAAAATTGGTTAGATATCTATATATCGGCAGTGAAAGTTAGACTGATTTTTGTCAAGCCTGGCATTGCCATAAGGCAAGACTTAGGTGTTACTTTTCCGGTGTTGTTGTTGGCAGTGGCATTGGTGGCAGCGACAGCTTGTCAAATTATGAAAGTTTGTGTTAAGATAATGTATTTTCTACTTGATCACAAACTAACCAGGCAAGACATATAAATCTGTGGAATTCTTGTTAGGTAATTTATAAGCATCAAGTCACAAGTTTTGTATATCACATAATTGTCTGGATCTCTATTTCAATTTCATCAAATGGTATAATTTAATTTGTTTCTCTTTTACAGAACAGCACTTCATTTAGCATGTGTCAAGGGTCATGCTCAGATAGTACAAGACTTGTTAGAATGGAATGCCAAAACAAATATAGGAGACAATCAAAAGAAAACACCACTTATAAAGGTAAACATGTACATAAAATCTTTATATAGCATCATCTGTTAGTAGAGGCTACACTTAGTGGTTTGCTTTCCTAGAAAAAAAATTCAATATGATTAAATCATGATCTGATCCAACGGAAATTAGAAATAAAAGACAAACAAAACTGTCCATGTCCAAATCACAATCACAAAAGCAAAGAAAAATCTTAAAAACTGACTAATTCAGTTAAACATGTAAACTTTCACCAGGGAAGTGAGGCCAGGTGCTCCAGAAGGATTAACACCTCTTGTGAAGATAGCTTCACCTGCCATGTGTGAAAACAAATTTTAGAATGATAAGAACATGGAACTATTGGATGTCAAATATATCTAGTACATGTATAAGTTTGGATACAGCTATATACTTATCAACAATATTTTAACGACAGCCATGAAACTTTTTCAGATAATGCCAAATTTTAAGTTTTTGACTTACCGGGTACTTCTGTTTTTTATTTGAAATTTAAAGTTTTGCATACATGTATATCTCTCAGAAGAAGTACCAAGGTATGTGTTATGAATGACATGGCCACTTCATAAAAATGTTTTGTATTAACATAAACAACAGTGCATATCTTTTCTTTATTATTACTCAATGTCACCCAAATCAATACTAGATACTCATAAAATATGATATGATAATTCACTCATCATTAACTTTTAAAAATAAACCATTTAAAAGGTATAGACTGAACACTTCATTTTCTATTTTGTTTGGAAACTTTTGAAGTGTCAAAATTGCTGTTTCGATATATAATACTAGATTTTAAATGACTTTTATTCCTGGGAGATCAGTTAATGTATAGCCTGAACTTTGATTATCTGATTTTCATGCTGTATAGTTATATATACAGTGTACTTTTATTCCCCCATACTTTCTTGTATGATTGTTAAAGACAAGGGTGTAAATATTTCTACCCCAAAGTAAAGCAGAGTGGGTAGGTTGGTGACTATGACGATTTTTGTCAAAAATCACATTAAAGAAAAAAAAAACTGATATTTTTAGCTTTTTAAACTGTTGACTACTTGAAAGCCATTCAAATTGAAATTAGACAGAAATTTCTAAAATGTCTTGGTGAAATTTTAATATTTTTCAAAATTTTACATCAAATTTGATGAAGCTATACCTCTTCCTTCCAAACTTAACACCATATTTGACAAAATAAATTACAGTATTCCATTCTCAACATTTAAAAATGAAAATTGTAAAAAAAAGAAATAAAAATGATAATAATGAATAAAAAAGACCTCCTTTTCATACCCTCTACTAAAATTTTCAAATTTAAATTTTGACTGAAATGGTCTAAAATTGACAAAATCAAGCCATTTCAAATATAATTGAGCATGACATTTTTCAGAAATTTATATAGAATTTAATGGTTCAGGCGTACATAAGGAAATCTTACCCAGCTGAAATGTTAAATTATCCAATTCAACAGTCATAAGAACAGATAAAATGTCTTAGACAAAGAAAACTGAACAGATGTCTGCTTTTATTTGACATATGTTTAAACAATTGAAAAAAAGGAAAATTTGATTAAAGTAATCAATAATTGTGTAAATAATTAATATGTTGATCATCATGTCTTGTTTTAACATTTGCTATTATTTGATTATTGATTTTTCATTAGACTACCTGTTAAATAGCTATAGATTGGTTTTGTTACCTGACTTCCTTGTGTATAGAGTTTAAATAGTGTGCATGCTCAAGACTCTTGGAAGTGGGACAAGTTGGAGTTGTCTTAGTGACCTGAGTTGTAATGCTTCATAAGATCACTCATTAAGTAATTGTATTTAGCTTTTTAATCTGGGAAATTTAAGTCCAAATAAGGTCCTGTCCCATCAGAAAATTGTTGGTTTTATTAAGTTTTTGTTCAAAATTCACAATCATTTATATATTTTACCTTTGTACAACAATTAAATTACACACTTAAAATAAGTCCAGACCATTTTCTCAGAAGTTAACAACTAGAACCATTATGAATCTAAATGAATAGACTTCCATTGATAAAGAACTTGATGCAGTGTTCATATTTGATTATTTGATGGGAAAAAACAAAATTGTTCAAGTCTTGAAATAGAAAGCAGGTTGATGATATAAAACCAGTCATATGTACATGTATATGCACTGATACATATACATTGTACTTGTTTTCTGTACCAGCTAGTGTATGCATTATATATACCCCTGATCCATTATTTCTGATGACCCAAAAACAAGGGAGACCAATATAAAGTTTTCCTATAAATCCTCTTATAATCTGTATGCCACCCTTCTTAATTTTTTGGTGTGTAAAAATGTGGGTGCTTGGAAACATTAAATTGTGATTGATATCTGGTGCATGTCCTTCAGGGTAGGGGATGGGGTGGGTAGGAGAGTTACCAGGTATATTATTTTTATAAAGTTTACTAATTGTATTCTTATTCTTTCTTTCTTTTGTCTATGACAACTGTGAAAGTGTGATAACTTTAATTTACATTTTTCAATAGATCTTGATGAAATCTCTTTTTTTGCAATTTTGTATTATCATAAGACAATTTGCTATGTCGAATCTTGTTTATTTTTTGTAGCTTAATGATCAAAGTCACACAGTGAAGTCAGGGAAGTCCTAACTAAATTTTTGAGGACACACTAGTTAACACATTGATTCAAACAGACTGATCTTGCTTTCTACAGTAGAACTTTGTTAATGTAAATTTACTGCTCTTCAATACCCTAGATGACTCAAGTTATTATTTAATCACAGCTATTTATTTTAAATCCTTTTAAGTGGTCACTTACGAAAACATCAAAGTTCCAAATACTTCATATGATTGAAGTATCATTGTGCTTTATTATTTTAAATAGTTTTTAACTAAAATGAATTGCCGTCTACCTTTCCTTTCTGAAAAAATTTCTATAGGTCAGTTTTCAATTTCTTGACAGACATTGAATGGCATAAGTCAAAATTAACATGTTTAAGTGTTTTGAAGTCTTAATGTATTAAGTAAGGTAGCATTTTAGTGATATTAGTGGTGCTGCATCCTCTGTAGACTTTAAACCACCTTTATGAATCAGTGGATCTGCCTTATGAGTGGGAGGATAAGTGGGAGGTCAGGGCTTTGATCCCTGGCCATGTCATAAGACATACCGGGTAATCTAATTTTATATATTGCTTCCTCACCAGGTGCCTGGCATTGAGGGGCACAGAAAGAGTATTGACTGCTTCACCTGGCACTTGGCATTAAGGGGACAGCAAGAGTATTGACTGCTTCACCTGGTGCTTGGCATTAAGGGGACAGCAAGAGTATTGACTGCTTCACCTGGCACTTGGCATTAAGGGGACAGCAAGAGTATTGACTGCCTCATCTGGTGCTTGGCATAAAAGGGACAACGAGAGTATTGACTGCCTCACTTGGTGCTTGGCATTAAAGGGACAACAAGAGTATTGACTGCCTAATCTGGTGCTTGATATAAGAGGGGCAACAAGAGTATTGACTGCCTCACTTGGTGCTTGGCATTAAAGGGACAACAAGAGTATTGACTGCCTAATCTGGTGCTTGGCATAAAAGGGACAACAAGAGTATTGACTGCCTCACTTGGTGCTTGGCATTAAGGAGACAGCAAGAGTATTGACTTCCTCACCTGGTGCCAGGATAATGTGACTGTGTTAGTTGTATGCTTGTCTGCAGCATATATGGACTCAGTGAGATAGTAACGTAACAAAAACAATCTCCCTGAGTGACCTCTTATACAATGCAGACCATAATAAACACTCACACATTAGGCATGTGCAAACTGGTCCTTAGTTAATCCTTAGAGATTAATAATTTTGCCTTCATCTTGAATACCAGTGGCTGAAGATTGTTGATGTAACATAAAATTACGACTAATCAAGCAATTTATAGACTCTACGAGTTATCTTCTCTTTATTGTACTATTTTAGGCAGTAGAGTGCAGCAATGAAGATTGTGTAAAATTACTTCTAGAATACCGGGCAGAGGTTGATGCTAAAGACTGTGATGGTAATGCCAGCTTACATATTGCCGTTAAATATGGACTTACCAACATTGTTAAATTGTTGATTAAAAAAGGTGCTAACATCAACGTCAAAAATAAGGTAATGATAATCTTGTCTGATGTATTGACTTATTGCCAGATAAAATTAGCTAAACATATATATTGGGGCCATACCTATTTTTGCTGTTTATTTATTCTTGCCATCTTGCTAATTTTATGTTATGAGAACTGCCAAATTTTGCAAAAGTAATTGATTGTGAAGTAAAAAATGATGGACAAAATAAATAGAAAAATATCACCTAAACTTTTACCATGATAGCTTATAATGTAAACCCAAGAGCATACCAATTCCAGTTTCAATGGAGATGTTCATCTAGTTGCCCATGATGAAATCTTTGATTAACATAAGTGTTTTATAACAAGAAACAAGATGTCATGTAGCCTTGCAAATTATGAGGCAATATCTACATTTGCTTTGCAACTTTCCTATATAAACATGTTTGAGACATGTGGCAAATACGGTACAATAACTGACATTGATCACATGACCACTACACTATGCATATGAATATTTCACTCTCTGGACTAGTTTTTAAGAAGTTTCATAACAAAACAAACTTCTGAGAAAAAAAATATTTATTAATTTTAAAATATACATTGAATTAAATACAAAACGGAAAATTTCTAATCATCTAAAAAGTACCCTAATTTCTCCCATAATACTGAAAAAGTGTGCATGGTACCATCTGTTCTATAAATTTTATTTCCCGAGCTATGGAATTTCACCACCAGTTAAAACCAGTCATAATTGAATTTCACATTGACAAGTCTTGAGAATATGTAATTTAAAAACATGAAATACAACCAAAAAATTTTCAGAGGGGAGATATCTCATACAGACGAAAATAGCAGATGTTAAAAAAGAATATATATGCAACTGAGATGGTCGACTGTCCTGTAAAAATGTTAAACCGCTGTTTCCAGTGCTTTGATAAACTGATAAAACTGACAAAAATCCCAAAATTGTTCAATCAATATAATAAAAAGCAATTGCTGGTCCTGAAGAGTCTGATATATGGTTCATGTTCAAACAACTTTTAAAACGCACATTTGCCCGTTTTTAACCGACATATGCCATGCTGCAAAAGTTGAAACTAAATACACTCCTCGCCGTTTGCAGGTGACGACCATTCAGCATCTCAATGACCTGGGGTACGAAGCTCGTCACATAATGTTTATTTCGAACCATATATTAGAAGCTTCTCCCTATCTTACAACAGAACCGTCTCAACACAACAGAAAAAACGTCATAGTAACTCATTGTCAGAATTAACTCACCCTGCAAAAAATTTAAACACTGAATCAGCTGTTGTACGGCGCCTAAATGGGTCACAATCTGGGTTGCATAATGTCAGTTCCATAAGTTCTACAAATAATAATGACAGAAACTATGACTTTCCAAAGCAGATAACATTTTTGTCATCAAATTAATTCACTCCTGGTTTCTTCGTTAATTCCAAATTCTCGCACTGCACTTTTAAAGTTCCAAAAATGACAGCAAGAGTGAGACATCATTTTCGTGTCAATCTTCGAGACTGTTCACTTGTTTGTCATCCGCCTTAGAAAATTTGTTTATTTTTTAAATATAATTTCGTTAAATTGCTATGAAAGTGACTAAATTGATGTTTTATATAAAATGTGCAAAACAATGTGAAGGTTAATAAAATATTTCATAATTTTTTCGAGTTCCGTGTTTTTTCATGTTGTACTATATTTTGTTTACATTGTTACGCTGTTCCAATAATTGACCCCGCTTCTCGTTGAAGGCGGGAAAATTCAAATTGATGTGACAAAAATCCAAAAAAATTAATTAATAATTAATATAATGTAAATATAACCATTGAACAGCATAGTTATGGCAGTTATTGGATTATAAATGACATAGCTTTGCCAGGCAAACCAATCATAACGCGCTAACATGCGTTATTCAGTTTGCCTGGCAAAGCTATGTCATTTATAATCCAATAACTGCCATAGCCATGCTGTTCAATGGTCAATTGTAAGATAAAAAAAATATAAAATATGATTAATGTTTTTATAAAACTATGAAACCTGTATATAAATACCACCATTAGACCCAAACACTATGAACTTTATATTTATACACAGGTCGTTTTTATATAGGTTTTTTTTGTTGTTGAAATTTCAAGTGAAGGGAAACAATATGGCTTAAATTAGATGGTTCTCATAAAGAAATTGTCACTTTAGCAAGTTTTATTATATAAAGTATAAAAATCAACCTGAAGTGCATGAGACCATCCTCACAAAAAGTTGAATATTTTTTCTCTGACAATTTATGTTGAATATATTTTATTTTATAATTGAATAAAAAATTGAGAAAAAAATTTATTAACTCAAGAGTTGCCTTTTTAGAGATAAATATTTCCTGTATTAAACATGGCTAAGTTGGTTATTTTCTACCTTAATTTAGCACTTGACACATACTCTCATGTTAGTATACATTTGTGTCAAGTTTGATCCAAATTCATCCATAGATTGTGATTGATTATACATATATATTGTAATTACAATAGATAGCGAAATTGCTATTGTCATTTAGCAGTCAAAAAAAATTGATTTTGAATATTGAAATTAAATCTGTTTATGACGTTTTATAGGATGACTTTACCCCACTTCACATGTCCGCTATTAACAAGAAAGATGAAATCACTCGTATATTGTTGGCAGAAAAGGCTGATGTAAATGCTACAGATAACAGTGGAAGGTAATAATTAATACCAACAAAATAATGTCTTTGGTTGAATTGATGATTGGATTTTTGTTTTGATTTCATAAATTTGATATGAAATATGTTAAAAAATACCATCTTTGTCGAGCCTGGCATTGCCATAAGGCGAGACTTAGGTTTTACTTTTCTGGTGTCATTGTAAGTGGCACTGGCGGCGGCATGTCAAAATGTGAAAGTTTATGTTAAAGTAATGTATTTTCTATTGGATCAAAAACTAACCAGGGGAGACATTTAAAACCATGGAATTCTTGTTCCTTGATTTTTATGAATTACATCCTTAAAAACCGCAGACAGAATTTTTTGAGTGTGTGTTAAATTAGCCAAAAAATATCAGTAAAAACTCAGAAATTTTACTTTTTGAAACAATTTTGAAATTGGTAGACTGTAATTTAAATTGGGATTCTTTAATTATAAAATCTGTCATTTTTAATTATTAATTAAAAGGTGAATGGATAGCCAAATATTTTAATGACATTAGTATTTAGTTGTAAGTTGTTTATATTGTGCTGATGTTTGATACCAAGATTTCTAACATAAAGTCACATCGATGTGATTATCTGCCCTTTTCTTGTAGAATTTAGTAAGTACTTATCCTGTTTTGTGATGTACATATTCTGATTTATAATTATATGTCATCTTCATGTCATTTATTATTTTGTATCTTTAGGACACCTTTAATGCATGCCTGCTATGAAGGAGCAATCACACCTGTGCGATTATTGTTACAGTTCAATGCAGATACCATGATCAAAGATTCTAAAGGTGATTATTTCTATTTTGTAAAAGATTTTCATTTAAATGCAACATATTTCTAGATCGTGTTATACTAATTTATTTAATAAATGAAAAGCAGTTCAGTGATAAAATGATTCTCTGAATTTGTAATGTGTCAAATTGTATATTTTTACACATTATTTTAGTTATTCATACAAATTTCTAAATATATCTTTGTGAATTGAAATTATTTTATAAATGATTTTTTTTAGGATTTTCGGCTGAAGACATAGCAATGATGACTGGTCAGCATGCATGCTCTCAATTAATAAGTGATTACAATAACAGACTGAGACGGTCAACTAGTGGGGCTAGTAGTATTGCTACCACCCCAAGATCATCATTGCCTCCTAGTGCCACACCCACTCCCAGAGATTCATCAGGATTTGGTATACCTGCAGGAAATGCTGACAGTAAGTTTATAATTAATTATATATAATTCCTAAATTTCTGGTTTATAATGCATGATATATTTTATGAAAAATAGTGAATTTATTTGGGGAAAAAAATATTATGCCTGCCACCGATTCCAATTTTACTGCATCATTCTGAATTAAAAGTTTCCTAGAAATTACAAGGTAGATAGGGAAAAAACTGGTATGTATTGCCAGTGGAAATAAATTGTCATGTTCTTTTCGTATTCAATATGAGAAGATTTTGTTATTGTAAGTGTCTAAATATTGTATCATTACATATGTCTAGTAAAAGTTATATCTCTAAAATGATAAATAAATAAAATGGTTTGACTGTAAATTGCATTAATAGAAAGTCATCAAAGAAATATATTTTTGTACTATGAAAAATAAAAAGATAAGCAATTTTACATTGTAATATAGTAGCATTATAACCAAATTTTACTTTAAAATGAAACATTTTAATTACAGATGATTCTGATGATGAAACTGTCAGTAAGATTTCAGTAGCAGACAAGGGAGAAGACTCCTGGGCAGACGATACAGACACAAGCTATGGTGTTGATCATAAAAAGGGAAAGGTATGTACAGTTATTCAAGCTTATAGGATTGGTATTGATAACATCAGGGGAAATAACTGAGTCCTATAAAAATATATGTATAAATTAGGTCCATAAATTGTTAGATTAAAAATTTTTGATAAAATACATTATAGATGATTCCTCATTGAACAACTTGTCCTTCCTGTTCTTACTTTTCTGTTTGGTTCTTGTAAAGACATTTTTGAATTGTATACTGCACTTGTTCAAGTTTTTTTTAAACTTTTTACCTGTAGTTTAAACTTGGAGATCATTTCTTCTTTTTAACTAGGTTTTTGTAAAGTTCTGGGTTTTTATTAGATATTTTCTTTCCCTTGAAAAATTGTTTTTAATGTTTGTTAGTTGTCATTGATATTATTTTTTGTACATTGTATGAAGGCATTTGTATATATTATGGCTCAGTCTTTAAAAAAATCATTTTAGTATATGTGTTATATTTACATCAGATCATTTCTGTATTATTTTTTTAATCTCAGGCTAAAGTAAAAGTAAGTGGTATTAATTCACATTTCAAGGCTAGGTTAAAATTCACATCTCAAGGCTAGGTTAAAATTCACATCTCAAGGCTAGGTTAAAATTCACAACTCAAGGCTAGGTTAAAATTCACATCTCAAGGTTAGGTTAAAATTCACATCTCAAGGCTAGGTTAAAATTCACATCTCAAGGTTAGGTTAAAATTCACAACTCAAGGCTAGGTTAAAATTCACAACTCAAGGTTAGGTTAAAATTCACAACTCAAGGTTAGGTTAAAATTCACATCTCAAGGCTAGGTTAAAATTCACAACTCAAGGTTAGGTTTAAATTCACAACTCAAGGTTAGGTTAAAATTCACAACTCAAGTTTAGGTTAAAATTCACAACTCAAGGTTAGGTTAAAATTCACAACTCAAGGTTAGGTTAAAATTCACAACTCAAGGTTAGGTTAAAATTCACAACTCAAGTTTAGGTTAAAATTCACAACTCAAGGCTAAGTTAATATTCACATCTCAAGTTTAGGTTAAAATTCACATCTCAAGGCTAGGTTAAAATTCACAACTCAAGGCTAGGTTAAAATTCACATCTCAAGGCTAGGTTAATATTCACAACTCAAGGTTAGGTTAAAATTCACATCTCAAGGCTAGGTTAAAATTCACAACTCAAGGTTAGGTTAAAATTCACATCTCAAGGCTAGGTTAAAATTCACAACTCAAGGCTAGGTTAAAATTCACAACTCAAGGTTAGGTTAAAATTCACAACTCAAGGTTAGGTTAAAATTCACAACTCAAGGCTAGGTTAAAATTCACAACTCAAGGTTAGGTTAAAATTCACATCTCAAGGCTAGGTTAAAATTCACATCTCAAGGCTAGGTTAAAATTCACAACTCAAGGTTAGGTTAAAATTCACAACTCAAGGTTAGGTTAAATTCACAACTCAAGGTTAGGTTAAAATTCACAACTCAAGGTTAGGTTAAAATTCACAACTCAATTCACAACTCAAGGTTAGGTTAAAATTCACAACTCAAGGTTAGGTTAAAATTCACAACTCAAGGTGAGGTTAAATTCACAACTCAAGGTTAGGTTAAAATTCACAACTCAAGGTTAGGTTAAATTCACAACTCAAGGCTAAGTTAAAATTCACAACTCAAGGTTAGGTTAAAATTCACAACTCAAGGCTAGGTTAAAATTCACAACTCAAGGTTAGGTTAAAATTCACAACTCAAGGTTAGGTTAAAATTCACAACTCAAGGTTAGGTTGAAATTCACAACTCAAGGTTAGGTTAAAATTCACAACTCAAGGTTAGGTTAAATTCACAACTCAAGGCTAAGTTAAAATTCACAACTCAAGGCTAAGTTAAAATTCACAACTCAAGGTTACTTTTATTTTCTTTTAAAGAATTTCATGATTTGCACAATTTTTTATTCACCTTTGAAGTGTGACATACATAATAAACACATCTCGTAAGCTTGCAATCTGATCTTGATGCTTATCACAAAAAATATACACATTTTCAAATTCATGATCTGTGTTTCAATTGTTTGTCCTATATTTTTGGAAACTGCACTAGTTACACAGACATTTTCAAAATAGTCTTTTCTATCTTGTCATCTACATGTATTTCCTTTGTATACAGTATAGATATGCTTATGCCATTCTTCTGGCATTAGCAGAAGCATCAGCATTGACTATCAGTGTTAAAACTTTTGGTTATAGTTTTATATATGAAATGTGTGTTCAGGTAAGTGACCCTGATTCATCCATCTTTTTGATATCTCTTGTTTTTATCATCATTAATGTTTAAATGCATGACTAGGCTATTTTATATCAGTTAGCTAGTCATTAGTGATTTGTATTATGTATTCAGATTAGCTCATTTATAGTAAATTTGCCCTACCATTTGTTTGAGTGTTCAGAGCATGAACTCTGTTGTAAAAAATCTTTTCTTGTTTTTAAGATTACCGTGCTTTAATATATTGCATGGATTGATGTTGTCTTTAGGGATATTACTCTTTATAAGCATAAACATCAATTTTAAGCTATTTAATCCCAATTTAATGTTGATACTTTTTTCAACCCAAATTTGAAATAAGAAAATTGGACATTATTGTATAAATCGTTCTTGCTGTCATAGTTTTATTTGGACACAATTAAAATGTACATGTAGACCGTATAGTTTTCTCATGCCAGGATGGAGATTGAATTGAAGCCAATTTTGATATTTGTTTTACTGTGTCATTTTTGTTAGCTACATTGTTTTAGGGTAATTTTTTGAGGATTGCGAGACAAATTCTACTTTTGAATGTCCAATTTATATTTTTTACCTCCCTTTGATATTTGATTATACTGCAGTGGTACATGTAGTTTTAATCCTGTTAAACCAAAATAGTTTAAAACTACGGGACGGCAGTATGAAATAAATCTTTATATTAACCCTATATGAACACTTAGTTCATTCAGATTTCTTATTTTCAAAGAGTTCAACAAATTCTATCTGTTTGTCTGTTTGTTCCTGTACAATGCTAGTATTTACATTACAAAAAAGTTAGCAAGATTTAGATTCTTGTAAACATTTTCATGGTTTTATCATATAAAAAGTATTTTGAAAGAGAATTTAAATTATTTGAGGTATTTAAAGAAAAGTGAAACTATGTTAAAGTATGCAAAAAATAAAAAATAAATAATAATAGTAATAATAAAAAGATAATTTTCAAAAATCTTAAAAAAATGTTTTTTTCGAGGGTGTAGCAGCTGTTGTTATTGACAATCAAAGTGGTAGTAGAATAATTGTTTTGACTTAAAAAAAAAAACTTTGATTACTGATTTTAATGGCATTGAAACATCATACTTTTTTTTTATTTGAAAATAAATTAGTTGAAGATGTTGAAAATTTTTTTGAGAAATGTTAATTTTCAAATATAGTTTTTAACAAGAATTTGTTATTTTGAGTAAATGACGGAAATTAGAAATAATTTTTTAAAAATTGTCAAGAAAATCGTTTGGCTACATTTAAACATGGATACTGGCACAATCAGGAAAAATCTTATAGTTTGGGTAAAATGTATGAAAATATTTTCTCTTGTACTTTGTTAGTATTATTTATCATTTATTTTCAAATCTGAAAAAAAAAATCACCAGCCAAAATTTAGAAGTTTTCTTAATAAGACAAGTCTGTAGATGGATAAGGGTTAAAATAATAACAGGTTAGTAATGTGAAACTGCATTTCACTGACCATTGATAACTTCATGTCCACTGTTTTACTGGTTTAAATTGATGGGCTACATACATATACAGCAGGACTATGTTAAAGGTATGACAAGTGCCCTGAGTTTATTGATATATACAATATGTACTAGTATTTATGTGGACAGTTTGAGCTTTGAATTGGTAAAGCTCCTATTTTCGTAAAGTAAGTATTTTTATCAATTAATGGTAGACAAAAAAGATTTTTAACATTAATCCATCATTTTATGCAAATATAAATTCTCATTTTCATCTTAATGCACAAATTTAAGGATCAAGATGACTCAGATCTTGAAGCTGATCCACTTCAGGAAGAGGTTTGTATTTTGGTACTGAACAATAATTTAAACACAATTTAGAAATTAAGAATAATTGTTTAAAAACTGAACAATCTAGTTAAGGGTTTGTTAGGTTGCACATTCTTAACAACATTTGTGTTATTTATAGATGTGAATTTGTTTTGTTCTGTCATTTAACGTAGATGTTTTGTTTCGTAAAATTGATTTATTTTTCTTTATTTATCTTAGTTCAATTTTAATGTGTTTTGTCATTTATTGTTCATCATCTCATGTTTTTGAATGTTTTTAACACTAAAAATTCTTGAATTTTAGAAATTATGCAAATTGAAAAAAATTACTTGAAGTTCAGCATGGTCCTTATGTTTTGAAAATTACAGGCAGCTTTTTTCTCAGATCAGTGTTACTATAAATATAATAAAGGTTGTTTAAAATCAAATGATTTAAAAGCACCTGACATCTATTCCCTCTTTATTAAGCATTTATTCTTTTGTCACCCCTTACCCCTACCATAAAATAGAAATGTAGGTAAACCTGCCAATTTTAAGTAACTTTATAGTTCTCTCTTGACAGATTGCTAAACTGTACCCCCAATCCAGTGTAGTTCCAATAAATTGGGGCTTCTTAAAATAATTGAGATAGCTATATAGACTGTAAATGTTGAACTGTTATTTATATATGTTTATTTTGGTGAGTTTAAGTAGCCTTTAATATCCTCACATATAAATAATTCATAGACAAATGTAAACAAACAGGTAACTTCTTAAAGCTAAAATTAAATTCCAAACACTGCAGAAAGATTGACCTTTCTTGTAGCTTTCAATTTAAAAGTTATATGGTTGTTTAATGGGGCTGGGGATGGGGTCAGGATTGGGGTGGATTTTTTTCTTATTTCATGTATATTCCAAGAGATGTCAGAATAAATTACCTGTGGTAGTATAATGACATCTTTCAACACAGACTTCTACTACTGTAGCTCAGTCTTTTGAGAAGTTGCCCAGAAATTGTGAGGTCTAGATTCAAATCTTAACCTGTTCATACTATGCAGAGAGTTTTAAATGGTTATAGCTATTGTTTTTTACAAAACACTCAGATGAGATTATTTAAAAAAATGTCCAATGTTCATGGAAGGCTTTGCATCATAATCTAACCCTCTCTCCTTAATTTCCTCAGCTCATTGCATAAATACACTTCTACGACTTTATCTCCGTATAAATAGAAAAATAATAAGATTGCTGTTCACTCACTGAATCACTTTTGGATAGACAATGATTTTCAAGCTCACACTATGTCCACAGACTGAAAGTCCTGCAATTTGGACATCATATAGGCTTTGTATGATAATCCCTCACTCCTTAATTTCCTCAGCATATTGCATAAATACACTTCTACGACTTTATCGGATTAAACTATAAATAGAATAATAATAAGATTGCTGTTCACTCACTGAATCACTTTTGGATAGACAATGATTTTCAAACTCACACTCTGCCCACAGACTGAAAGTCCTGCAATTTGGACATCATATAAAACAAATTTGTGACAAGACATTTTCAGATTCATAGAGTAAATGGTGTAGAGATGTGCCATTTTTATTCTCCACTGAAAATCCTATTTAGAGGATATAGTAATAGTGTTTTCCTATTTATCAATTCATTATTCATTTTATCTTTGTGTCTGTTCATCAATTCAAGTTTTATTGTCAGAAATTTATGTTAATAAAAGTCAGACTGTAATCCCGTTAAGCAGTATTATACATGTACATTCAGTTTAGATAAAAGGTAGATAACTGGATCTTTTTCTTATTAAAATTTTTATAAAATTTATTTTAGATTTTATGATGATCTTTAATTTATAATACACTTATTTATTATCACTTTCCCTGTGTTTATAGATATAAGATGTTTGAGGCTAGGGGCACTGTAGGTTTTTGATTTTATTTCAATATTTATTGAAAAATTTAAATTTCGTCTTTTAGATCTAAAGGGCGCCCAACATAATGTAATCTTTAAAAAAAAAAAAAAAAATATATATATATATATATATATATATATATATATATAATATCAGTATTCTATATAATAGATATAAATATATGTTTATAGGACTTAATTGATCTAATTACCTGTCTGCCATGTGTCTCTAGGTTGTGTTGACAATATTTAAAAATTTGAACCCTTGTCATATTAAATTTCTGTTAAAGCAAATCATTGATATATGGTAATTTTTTTTATTATATTTATGATTTGTATAAATTTCTAATTAAATTTTAATGAATTCATTTTCCAAAGAAAAGATCACATAATAACAACATTTTTTACAGTTATTTTAACTATAAAATGGTATTTCCATGCCTATTGTATGTCAGGGTTGTGGTACCTCATGTTTCAGATATGATGTTAGAACAGATTATAGGCTTTCCTTAAATGAAATTCAGAAGTGTTTGAATTTGTGTTTATGATAATAAACACTTTCTTAGTGTCTCGTGTTTACACACTTATAACCTCCCTAAGTCCGCGTAAAACATTGTGGAACATGTTCTGGTATGATGGTTGATGTTATACATATGTAGTGACTAGAATGTCCAAGCGTCCATCTCGTTTACCAAGACCTATATGGAAATCACCAGTATGTATTCATAAAAATATAGATAAAATATTCAAAAAATTCTTTGGTTGAAAAAAATCTTTTTTTTACAGACTTTATCTTGTCTTTATTGTTGACTTCCTGCATCTGAAAAAATAATTCTTCTGAGATTTTGGATCTAACTAAAATAATAATAATAATAATAATAAAAATAAAATAATAATAAAAATAAAATAATAATAATAATAATAATAATAATAATCTGAAAGTAGACAGTTAGGATAATAACTAATATCTGTAAAAGAGGAAGGCAAATTTTGATATAATTTGCAACAACCAAAAACAGGGAATGATTTGCAACTGCATAAAAATATGAAAAATTTCAGTACTGGTTATAATGTAGCTTACCATACTTTTCTTACAGTGTAATGAAAAATTTTATTTTCAAATTTATGTTGTCTGTATTAAGTTATTGTTGTTGATGTAATTGTTGTAGAATTTTGTAGTAAGTCGTTGTTGGTGTTGTGGTTTTTGTAGAATTCTGTAGTAAGTTGTTATTGTTGTTTTGTTGTTGTGATTATTGTGTTAATGTCTTTATACAATTCTGTATTTCATTTATTTAGTTTTAGTAACAGTATGATGTATTAACTGAGACACAATGTATTTACATCACAAATATGTCTGCAAATATTAGCTGAAATATCTATGAGTAAATAAGTAACTTACATTCAAGTGATGAATTACACCTGATAAAAGATTAATCCTTCAACATTTTACATTTACTTACTGAAAATGTTCTATACCTTTTGAGCTGTTTTATTTGTGAAGATGTTAAAAATACTAAGTTGACCCCTAAATAAATACATGTACATGATATTTTACCCCATTTCTTGCTAGAATGCAAGCAAGTGCTCTCTAGGGATTAAACCCATCTCATATTTTTGTAATTGTGTATCATTACAGTACATGTATTGTATATCTGCATCATCTAGACTATTTTTAGAGTTGTTTATTGCATATTGGCTGTTTTGAGGAAGATGTGCTTTATTGTGATAAGATTTGATATTGTTTTCATCCATAATATTTCTACAAAACCACATCATAAAAGTTTTTTTTTTCAAGCTTTATTCACTGTTTATTTTGTAGAGTGAAGTACCAAACTTATCTAAAGCATTAAAGAGTTTACCAGACAGTGATGATGGTGGTGGAGGTATGTACTATAATAGTAATCAGAATGATAGTGACATTTTGTAGGAGTTATATCATTGTGGTAAAATCTTTTGTAAAGATCGACTCATTTCTTGTAAACTAGTCAAGACTTTGGTGTATTAGAATCTATTTTTGTGAATGTCATGTGATAATGTTTGTGCAGAACCTTTGTTTCTGTTGGGTATGAAATTGCATAATGTCATGTTTCCCATCAAAATAGAAGAAAGTACAAACTCAGTTTCTCAGACTTCTGAAAACTTTAATTCTGCACATGTTGGTGTTTTCTTGTGGATCATAAATGGACTGTGAATGAATTTGCTTTTCAGCATGATAGTTTAAATATACAATGCGTTTTAAATATACATTGCATATTATTTAATTGTATTACTTAGTTACTTGTTTATTTATTTATTTACTATCTGTTTGCAATGTGTGTAATGATTTTATGTATTTGACGCTTTATCATATATTTCTTAACACTAAAAGAAATTTTAAAAATAAATTTTAAAAAGATGAAATATAAATGAAGTAAATACATATTTGTATGAAATTGCTATTTTATTTTTGACAATAAATTTATTTTTCCACAATGACTAATTTTAAATTTTTGTTCAATATATTTTGTATGAGTTTAGATTTGATGAAATTTTTAAAGAACAGATGCATTTTTCATTCAGCACTTTGAAATTAGGTCATGACTTGTGATAGTTAAGGTTGAAATATAGAAATGTGACCCAGAAGTAGTTAACCTGATCGATCTATTACAATGGATGGTGAACACTTTGATTACTTAATTAACAGGTCACACTACTGTGAAATCCGTCCATACAAAACATTTTTGAAGTACATGTAATACATGTACAAAGTTTAAAGCTGCATTAAGTTTATCAATTATTAAAAAGAACAATTTTGTAAAAATATTTGTTTTATCATTATAAAGTGATTATTATTATAATCTGTGCAATGTATTTTCTTAAGTTCACTTATTAGCCCATAATAAATGGAAATCTGAAAAGCTTGGAGCATGTGCAGAAGTTCTATATGTATGTAATCAATGGCATCAGAAAAATGACTCTGGACTAAAATTCAGCATGTTATTTTGTCATAATGTTATTTGTTTTGATGTAGTAACAATAAAATGTTATTTTTAGAGCTTACATCACCCAGACTACGTCCCTGCTTGAAAAAATCGGGTTCTCAATTGTCAGGTATAATATCCCGAGTGATTATGGATTTGTTTGTCCTCTATACCGAGTTTTTTCTGGTTGTTTGTTTTACAGGATGTATCATAGTAATAGAGCTTACCCTAAAATATATCATATGTGTGAATTTATTACTTTGCATGATGACTGATATTCTTCAAAAATCTGACATTGCATTCATTGCTTTATTCAAAATCTATCTTTTTATTATGATAATGTAAACTTTTTCCATCAATTCATTTCACTCATCATCAAAACATACCAGTGTCAACTGCAACAAATTTGCATACTTCTCTTTATTTATAGTTAAATATTTACATATATAGTTAATAATACATGATGTTTTCCAAGTATGATTGTTATTGGCATTAACACCACAATCTTTAGGCAGCCAGAGATTCAAATTTGACCTGTCTACTAGATTAAAACTTAGCTGCCGTATTGCAAGAATTTGATCAGATTGTGGAAAGAATTTCAGTCGTTTATGCAGCAGAACATGTAATTTTGAATTGTAAAAACAATGGTGAATTTATTGTTGTATGATTAGTTGATATAAAGTATCCTTATACTAGCATTGAAGTGGTGATTTACTAACTAAACCTATTACAAATATGTAAATATTTCCCAACTTGCATTTCTACTGGCATTGTTTCATTTTTAGACAAAAAAGCTAAGGGTAATTCCATAGGGAAAAATTCCCAAAAAGATTGGAATTGATAAACAAAATTTTATCCACAAGTTAAGATTATTTCACTTATTTTGAGGCAGTTTGTTATTGGATGGTTAATGAAAACAGAATGCCTAGAAAAAAACAACCAAACTTTAGCATGTAAACTTTGTAAAACTTAAGGTGTGCCATAGTGGGATTTTAACCCAGGTGGTAAGAGGCTCTTTGATCCATAAGGGCATGCCTTAGACCACTAGGGCCACTGGTAGGATGTGCCAGAGTGGGATTTCAACTTTGGTGGTACCAGGCGCTTTGATCCATAAGGACATGCTTTAAACCACTAGATCACTGATGCCAATCTCTTAGAGAGTAAAGTATAATTTTGTAAATATACATTGTGTTTTGTATAAGGTTCCAAAATAATGGTTTGCTCTCTGCTTACTTTTGTTATGCATGTATTCCTTTTTTATTGCATGTTGTTTGTATCTCTTGAGGTTTTGTTATTTCCGTTTGATTTCTGAGTTGACTAGTAGGTATAACATTTAGAAGCTAAAAATATTGGATAATCAGAGGCAATTAATTTGATTGAATTATAATTGGAAAATAATCACTGTACATGAATAATTTGACAACTCTTGATAACGAATTTATCACAATTCTGCTTTTCAGGAAATCAGTCTGAGGACAACATTTTTTTTTTTCACTTTGCATAACATTTTGTTCTGTTGGCACTTGCAGTTTTCTATGTATTTTTCAGGTTTTTGTGTAATTTATTACTAAATTTAACTTAAAATAGTATGAAATACTTTTCAGTTGTAATTAATAATTTTATTAAAACGTGAATTTTTTTTAAAAAAAACATGGAATTTTTTTTTTCACAGATTTTGAGTCCAAGATACCTCGACCACACGGATCTCCAAAACAAGTTGTTACAAAACAAGATTCCAACAAGTCATTACAATCACACACATCTGTAGAAGATAATACTTGGTCTGAAGAGATTGATATACCAGCTGAACCTAAGAAACCAACAACACCAAGAGTATCATTTAAGAGAGATGAAGAAATATCAGAAATTCATGAAATTGTGAGCATAAAAACAATGTTGTAATATGTGTATAAATGTCAAACTCCTGTTCATATTTTGTTAGCATAACCATTTGGTTAACAAAAAATTTTGTCTTGTGTAGCAAGCAGTATTTTTTAAATATCTTTTTTAAATTTAATGTATACAGTTGCTTTTATCAAATTGATGACATTAAGGTCAAAACTTTAAATTGAGAAAAATAGATTTTTGATAAACATTTGGTTAAAAGAGGTTTAAACATCCAAAGCCAGATCAAAACGTTTAAGTTGATGTTTCTGTTAAGTAGCATACTACTTGCCCTAATGAGTTGAGTTGAGTAATGGTGATTAACATCCCATTTAAGAAGCTTTCACTTACATCAAGATGCTGCCAGCTATAGGCGAAAGTGCAGAAATTTTGTCTGTGGTTTGTGCTGATGGCATTATACAGTAGGGTTCTTTATCGTGCCATGCCTACCATGACACGGGACCACGTCTATTTAAAGATCCCATCCGAAAGAACCATGACTTTCATTTTGTAATGCGGAGTGGTTGGCAAAAGAACAGTCACTACTTTCTTTTTAAGTCTTGAGTCAGACTCGGTTGGGGTTCGAACCCATGACCACCCATTTACAGAGTGAGCACTCGATCTACCAACTGAGCAACTACAGTGGTAACTTGCCCTAATGGATTGTACATTCTATATTACAGTTATATTACACATATTTAACCTTCAGCTAAATTGAGGTTCAGCTTCAACTTAAATTTTTATGTTATTCAGATTCAGATCTGAATTGCTTCTGTTACAAATAATGATTTATACTTATATACTACAACAATTTATTTTTAGTTTATGCTTTTTAACCAGTCTTGTATTTTTATTTTTCTTCTGTAGACTGGCGATGAGGAGGATAACACAGATGAAGATACAGAAGATGAGTTGGGATTTGTTGCTAAGAAACCAAAACTACATCAACCACCTGTCAAAAATGTACAGGTAAAAGATAATAAACTACATCAATCACCTGTCTATAATGAACAGGTAAAACATATAGAAAAACACCTGTCAGAAATGAACATAAAAAGATGATTTATTATTCAAATCAAGTAAAATAAAACAATGCCCAAATATGTACAAGTAACAGAAAAAGAAAAAATTGCAGCAGCTAAACTGGGACTAAGATTAGCCAAATTGGGTTTCAAAACCCAGATGTTGACAGCATTGTGATTTATATACACAATAGCCATTGCATGTTAATGAATATTTTGAATTGGACTATCAGTATAATTTTGAGCAAATGAGAAAATCTAACATTTTTTAAATGCTTGATATATGATCATTTATATTTTTAGAAGGAAGAAGAAGAAGATTTTGGTTACACTCCGACTGGATTTGATGATACACAAAATTCTGGAATGAGTGTGGAAAAACAAAAAGGTATAGTGATTTGATAAATTTATTGAGACATTAAGAACATATCAATATGTTTAAATAATTTATATTGGTCAACTAAAATTTAAACCCCAAAAATTAGAAATTAAAATTAACATATATGTACACAAAATGTGAGATATCCTTTAAACTAAATACAAAATATTTATACACATACATTGTATATATGTACAAGTAATTTGGCAAAATGTTTGATCAAAGTTTGTCAACATATCCATTTCATATGAAAAAAAAATTAACAAAAAACTTTCACATATTACAAAAAATCAGTAATAAGGTTGTTTGTACAAAAAGAAAAAAAAAATGAATGATAAAATTTGCATGTGGTAATGGTTTTGGAATGTACATGATTAAGTGATTGAATAATATAATGAGGCATGGCTTGCATTGTTGGAATTTAAAGGCATGATTATCATATAATTATACTAAAAATAATTGAAAATATGTAATATTTCAACCAACCACTACAACCACTAACTTTACTGTTGTTTCTATAAATTGTATGGTTTTATTGGAATAGTACCGTGGATGATATTTGTGAAAATATAAGTCTATGATGTGGAAATACAAATCTGACAATCTAAAATTTTAATTCCACTTCATTATTTTATTTACAAGAACCTTGTTTTATATCCCACACATAAAACATATCTATATATACCATATTATCATATGTTATTACATGTTTTACTAACTTTAGCTATGTAATCATCTATGTTATATTGTATTTATATATTAAGGCTCTGCATCTACAAACAGAGAGAAAGCTGGTAAATGGATTCTTAGTGCTTTCACCAATTTTAATTTTTTTTTAAAGTGTGCTACTATGTTTTTTTATTATCATCAGTAAATCACAATATTTGTTTTAAAAAATATTTATGAAGCTGCTAATTCAAAATTTTAACCCAGCAAGTTTTAATGATTCTACAATTACTTTAGTAAAGAGTCCTGTTCAAGAAATATTTGAAAATGTAGTAAAGCCATACTATTGAACCTGTGTATGGCATAGCAATGGCATATTTAAAGAGCATCTTTTCCACTTGACCTTGAGTGACAAGTTGTGTAGAATAAGGCTTACACATCAGTTTCCCTCAGTTTCAAAAGAGTTCCCATCCAACCTAAGCAGATTAGATTGTGAAAATGTTTACCAGTTCACTTACCAGTGGTTTGTGGGCACTCTTAATTTTCTCAACATAACAAGGTCTGACCAGCTAAAATCCTCACTTGGTGAATACATTACTTCTCTCAATTCCTTTGTCTCAAGTTATAAACAATTGCAGCAAATACAGTTTACAAACCCTTCTCTTTGAGAATAGAGATACATTGTACCTTTTGAATACTTTAAGGATGGTCTTTAATTTCACAACAGATATTGTGATTTCTGATCATATCATGAATACATGTACTTTTGCATGCTTATAAAGCATGATGATTAATTATCTCCCTTGTATACTGTTGTATGTGTAAATCCTTTAATACAGTTTAAACACCATACCTATAGTATAATACAGTTTTTAGTTGTTTTATTTTTCCTACCTTTAGTGTAATACATGATATGTAAACAGCTTAATGTATATGTATATATATGTATGTATGTTTTATTTTGCTAAATGTTGACCTTATATATGTTATGCATGAACAGATGATCCAATCAATGATGGTGAAGGTGAAGGGGGTATGTGTTATGTAGAATTCTGCTTAGTTAATTAGAGTCAACACTCCACTAACATAATAGAACTGAATATATGTTTCTGCAGTGTTTACAGTGTTTCTTTTTTTTAGAATTCAGTCAAACCTCATTATAATGCCCTTCATCTCTTTATCTCCTTGCTTGCGGCCATATTGTTTCGAAGAACCTAAATCTGTTTTTCTTTCATGTTTATGTATTTAAGAAGGGGTAATTCTCAATTTATCATCAAATTCCTTTTATAATGCCAATTAGAAAATTTGACTAATGATGGCAGTAAATTGAGGTTTTACTGTAGTAACAAAACAAAAAGTGCTTACTTTAATAGATTACTTGACAAAAGGTTATATGATGTGTATTTACTTTGTGCTTCTTGTTCTTTAATCTATTAGATCTATGTTTTTATCACCACTATGGTAGCTCAGTTGGTAGAGTGCTCACTTCGTATGTGGGAGGTCTGGATTCAAACACTGGCCGGTTCTCACCAAGACTTGAAAATTGGTAGTGACTGTTCTTTCACCAAGCACTCAGCATTTAGAAATGCAAGTCATAGGTGTCCATCAGATGAGACCTTAAAAACTATTTTCTGTGTCGCGGCAGTTGTGGCAAGCTGAAGAACCCTCCCTGCATATTACACTGAGCACAGGGCAAAGGTTAAAATTTCTGCCACTTCACCTATAGCTGGTGATGTCCTGATATAAGTGAAATACTCTTGACTGACCATAAAACTCTATTATATAAATGAATAAGTCTATTTTTTTTCATTGTTGTAAGAGAACTATTTTCTTACTATTAACAAACTAAGGAATTTATCCTTTGAGATGATCTACTAGTATTGTAAAGACAGTGTATTAAAATCACATATATATGTAATCTAGAAGTGTGATATATAGAATATGTATCTTGTGCTAGTTTTTTTGCTTATTAGCTAATGTGTAGAATGATTTTATCGTTTGCTTTTTATCACAGTCAGAATGTCTGTTAATTTTTCTGGTATTTCTATCTTAAGCAGGCAGTTTGTTTTTTCACTCTTTACTTTTGAACCATTTCAAATAAAATCAATCTTTTATCATCAATTTTTTCATGTAGAAAGATAAAAACTGAAACTTTTCTTGTAATATTATTCTTTAAGCATTCTGGCTTAAAAAATTTTTCTTCACTCTGTCTCCCTAAAACATGTATTTATATTGTGTGTGTCTTCTTTTTGTTTGTGGCCTTTACACACGGATACCACCCATTACACTTGAAGACCAACCATCATTCTTGAAATAAGATCTATAGACTTAAATATAACTTTATTGCTTAGGCCTTCATACAAGTTGTTTCAAATTTTAAAATTTTTCTTCACTAAATCAAAATATATTTTTTTAACACTTCATTTCTATTGTAATGATATTAGTTTGGTGGAATTTTAGACTTTTATTTGAGGTCTGTAATGAACAAATTAGGAATCATAATAATCATTGTAATTGATGTCAGAAGTATCTTGAAATAAAACAATAACTGGTACATAAATTAATAATTAAAACAAAAATTAACAGTTTAAGTTAATTACATAGAATATTGCTTGATTGCAACTTTTTAAAGTTTTAATTCTAAAATGCATTCTTTGTAAAGTTGTATTTTTAAAATATTTGGTAAGATTACTTGAAAAAGATTTTAATTTTGTTTTGTTTTGCTTTTTGAAGCATTGATGGAAGAATTAGGGATCAGTGACACATCAGAAATCAGTGACCCCGACTTGTCTGAGGATGTTCCTCCTCCCCCTGCCCCCAAGACAATCCCACAGCAGCCTCCACCCCCTCCTCCAAGGGAGACAGAGGACAGTGAGTGGGATAGCACAGTAGACAATGCAACACCAAGAGTAGGAATTCTCAAAAACTGGAAACAGGTAAACAAGAAGATTCTGTTTCAGTATTTTTGTACTTTGTTTTATTATTCTTATTTCATAATTGTTGTAGTATGTTTTTGTTGGCTTTAGCTACATCGGGCATATAAGTCTAGATTGAATTCTTTTATTTATACATGACTATAAAAGTGTGTCCATTATTTGATGTCAGTGTACAGATGTTGTCATTGGTTACCTAAAATGATATTTAGTCAAATGATGTCATTTGACATGCTATCTAATAATCACTCTTGTATCTGGGAATCTCATATTAACATAAGTCACCCGACAAGACTTAATGACTGTGTTTTGTGATTCCAGGTTATTCAGCTTTAAAATTCTCTATTTCATGTTGACTTGGTTTGATAAAAAATCATCAGTCTCTTATAAATTGTTAAATGGTTGTTAAATTGTTCCATATTGAAATAGAACAGTGATAGACCAATTTTTATTGCCAATATCTAGAGGCAGTTAATTTTTTTTTTTTTTTTTTTAAGAATGGATTTCTTTCGGTCACTCATAGTATTTTTTTTCCTTGAAAAATCTTCAGTTTATTATAACCTTTTAAACATAAAAATGAGGACAGATAATAATAAGTCCTGTGTCCAATATTAATAAGGATGTATTTTTGTGTTTAAATTGAAATCATGTCATTTTATTTGAAAAGTTATATTCAAACAATTATCAGGAAAATGTTCTGTTTTTATACAAGTGTGGTTTATTTCTTTTATTTGTAGCATAGTTTAGAAGAAGTTCAGAAGAATAAATCAGAGAAAGATGTTTCACAGGAAGATGTAAGTTATAAAATCTAATACATGTATAGTCACACCTGTCTATTAAGACCAATCAAGGAAACATATAGAAGTCATCTTTTCAGACAAAGTCTTAAAATTTTCTAATCTAGAGAAATATATAAATCTATAAATATTTCTGACTTTATAAGTGAGTGGTGCTTAACAATGTTGGTATTTATTAATTGCTCAGTTGGTACTTTCATATCGAAATTATTTTTGTATATTATGTCACCAAATATTTGTATGAAGAAGCAAACAATTAAACCATTTGTATGTTGAACATGCTAGTTGATTTCACTGTCATTAGTTCTACATTGCTAACACTTCAATTGCATTATTGCTAATTGGGTTTGTTTTTGAAACTGAAAAATTGCTAAATCTTGCAGGAGAAGGAGGAGA
Source organism: Tegillarca granosa (assembly GCA_029721355.1). Taxonomy (NCBI): domain Eukaryota; kingdom Metazoa; phylum Mollusca; class Bivalvia; order Arcoida; family Arcidae; genus Tegillarca; species Tegillarca granosa. The sequence goes on along the minus strand of CM056599.1, from coordinate 43,941,514 downwards.
GTATTTGTAGGGAATCTATTTGTGTTTATTTCGTCAAAGCTTCCTAAGAGTAGCAGCTGTTACTGCCCATGTTTCAGAGCCATAAAGCAACACTTGTCTAATGTAGGTTATGTAGAGGCAGCCTCTTGTTGTAAAGGGCAGATGTTAAGATTGGAAGCAGCTCTCTGAACTTTTTCCATGCTGACCTGCATCTTGTTGTTGCTGCAAGTTTACATCCACCACCAGATGACAACATGTCACCAAGGTTTTAAAAAGTCAACAAAACTGAAGATATTATAATCATTAATTTTTATATTTTAGATATCAGAATGGGATAGTGATGTAGAAGATGCTTTAGACCCTGAAAAAGCAGCACATCATGAGGTTTGTTAATAAACAAAATTACATAACATTGTTATACCAGATGAAATAGTAAAACTAAATGGAGAAGGATTGGTTGGATACATAGTTCATAGTATTGTTTTACATCCAAATGTCCCAATAGGTTCTGTAAGTCTCATCATGTGAACACAAGAACAGTTGTTGTGTTCAGAAGCCCATTTCGAATGATGTCACAGAAGAATGTTTTTTGTCACTGCTATCGATAACATTTTTAGCTCATCTGAGATTTCTATTGCTATCCATCTTCATCCGTCGTGCATAAACTTTTTACATTTTAATCTTCTCCTCCAAAACCACTGGGCCAAATTTAATTTATGGAATTAAGGGGGGATTAATGAAAATTTTGAAAATCTTCTCCTCTGAATCTACAAAATATATACCTTAGTTATCATTTATAACATCCTTTGGTCATCAAGTTTCAGATTTGCACAAATGGTAGCCATGGGGCTCAAAATGGGGAAATTGTAAGGCACTGAGTGTGGAAATTGCTAAAAATTTTATATTTGTCACTATATGTTGAAAACTATTAACTTTTTGTATAGGCATGTATATAGAATATTGTAGGTATTTCCACAGCGATCATTTTGATATATGATTCAAGGTCATATGTTCAAAGGTCAAGGTCACAGCTACAAAAGAAAACTCAAATTGCTAATTATCTTAAAAACTATTAACTTTTTGTACATGCATGTAAATTAGAATATTGTTGGTATTGACATGACAATCATTTTGTTATATTTTCAAGGTCATATGTTTAAATGTCAAGGTCACAGCTGCAAAAGAACAATTAAATTGCTAATTATATTAATAACTATTAACATTTTGTATAGGCATGTATATAAGAATATTGTTGGTATTGACATGACAATCATTTTGATATATTTTCAAGGTCATATATTTAAATGTCAAGGTCACAGCTGCAAAAGAATAATTAAATTGCTAATTATATTAATAACTATTAACATTTTGTATAGGCATATATATTAGAATACTGTAGGTATTGTGACAATGATCATTTTGATATATGGTACAAGGTCATATGTTCAAAGGTCAAGGTCACAGCTGCAAAAGAAGACTTAAATTGCTACTTATCTTGAAAATTATTAACTTTTTGTATAGCCATGTATATTAGAATATTGTAGGTATTGACATGACAATCATATATGGTTCAAGGTCAAATATGTTCAAAGGTCAAGGACATAGCTGCATAAGTATACTGAAATTGGTTAATGATTTACAGTTACTTCATGCATATTATATAGGCTACTTGTAAATGAAATGTGAGTGGATATATTTCTGATTAATTTCTATGGCTGTTCTTAACATGAGAAAACTTTTAAAGTTTCTGTATTTAATATTGTCTATTGCACTTTGCGAACAATTTTGAACATACCCTCAGGTGAGCGTTAAGGCCCATGGGCCTCTTGTTTTTCTTTGACATCAAAATTGCAGGGAAAACATTAGGGTTATAACTTAAAAACTTTATAAATGAGTCTTTCAGGCCATATCATCTAGTACATGTATATGTTAGGTAATTATTAAACATGACAGCAACAAATTAATTAATCTGCTCTTTTTGCTTGGTTTTTTTTTTTTTTTTTGTTATTTAACAAGGGTTTACATTTTGAATGTTTATTTAGAATTTTTATTGTAGTTTTAACCTGTGTTGATTATACTGACATCTATTGATATAAATAGGACAGGGCTAAAATTAAAACAAGTGAAAATACAGGGAAACAACAGAAAGAGGAAGTACCGGAAAAACCTATCCCAGACACAAGTACAGCAGAATTACCAGACCATGACAATGATCTAGATATTGACCCAGTCGCTCCAGATGATGATGATTTACCACCTGATCACGATGATATCGTCAGGCCAAGATCTTCCAGTCCTCACTCTGAAGGTGTTGAAGAACCATCAATGGAGATGGAATCCCCAATTCATGAAATACCAGATGAAATAGACATGCCCACTGAGACAAAACAACATGTGGTTGAATCAGCTGTTGTTCTTGAAACAGATGATGGAAAACATGTATCTGAAGAAGGAACTGTTGAATATGGAACTGATAGTGAAATTGAGGATGTTTTACCACAGTCCACAATAACATATGTTGGAAAACGTGGCGGGAAGTTGAGAGGTATTGGAAATGCTGAAGTTGTCATGGAATATGTGGCTTCCTCAGAGGAAGAAAATTCTAGTAATATGGCTGTCCAGGATTCCAGCAATGAAGGGATAGAATCTCTAGATATGGATAATGGTGCTGGCAATAACCAAGAAGTTAATGATGGAATGGAACAACCAGGAACCAAAAAGAGTGTGGACAGCAGTGAGATGGACAGAGAGGTTGCAAGGGTATTAGCAGTAGAATCGCTAAGTGACCAGTTCATTGTTGTTCCCATTGGAAAAGATATACAGATCACAACATCACAAGATACATTGAACTTGATTCCATCAGATGAGGTTCAGTTTCATTTGTATACTTTACATAGCACTTTGACACATTGTGGATGACAATAGCACACTGTGGATCTTTTTAGGAATTCCTCAGTTTATATATTTCCACTTTCCATTGATTTCCATATATACACCAGAGTGGATTTGACATCCCTACATTCTGTTGACATGTGGACAATTTTGTTTTAATTTTAAGTTTGATGCACTAATAAAATAATTAATAGATTGATATTGTTATTGATAACAGTTTTACACATTGTATATGTTTTTAACTAAGTGTGTGATGTACTATATACAGGAACATTTTTGTGGTAATGAAATGTTTGCTACATGTATTTTTAGCTACATAAATACATGTATATGAATTTAACCAACAAAATTTGTTATTTCACTAGACAAATGTATAAAGTTATGTCTTCCAAAAATGTTGGGATTTTTTGTAGTTTTTTTTTTTTTTAATTTTTTTTTAATCTAATTCCTTGAAATTTTAACCCCCCCCCCCCAAAAAAAAAAAAAAAATTAAAAATAAGGTGAAATAAAATTTCTAGATTTCCAGTATATAGTATAAATGATAATGTACTAAATGTCTGATGACTTTAACACATTTGTAGTTAGTGTGTATTAAGAAAAATACATCATATTGGTTTACCCTGTTTTGTTAAGTCTGCCCTGTAAAAAATACTGTTAATCACCTTTTTTTTGTAAATGGTAACTATTTTGCAGTTACTTTACAATAATCAACCATTTATTATTTAATAAATTTCTGTACACTACAGTATTTGAAGCAGTTGGTGGTTGAAGGTGATCTAGTATGATATATTTTCTTTTAAAATTAAAACCTTTTTTTTGTTTATTAATAACTGTGTGTGTTTAATTTATTAAAGGACTTTAATTAGCTGTGTTATTTATAGTCACTAAGACCTGAATTGTATACAGTAATTGTGAAAATTTAAAAAGAGAAGGTGGATTGTTAGTAAAAAAAAAGAGAGAGAGAGAGAGAGAGAGAGAGAGAGAGAGAGAGAGAGAGAGAGAGATTGCATTATTGTATCAGTTAATATTGTATATGCTCTAATTCAATGTTAGAACTTTTAAGTTTTTATTTTTTTTAATTAAGATTTTGTTTACTGATTTTAACAACTTAACACCTAGTGTAGATAAAATTTAAATTGGAAAGAATAACATTTGAAGGGATTCCTTAGTAAAAGAAAGAGAGAGGGAGGAAGAGTGTTTCTCATAACCTAGCGTTTTATCAATATTTATCAATATATATACTAGCTAGAGTTGTATGAGATATCTGATCTTACTTCCGTTTTTTCCATACTTTTAGTCAAGTAGCCAGTGGGATTCTTCTGCAGAAGTTGGCACACCTAGAGGAAATGCAGTTTCTGATATTCATCAGGTAATAGGAATATACATATAAATCACCTTTTAGTTAGCTCATCTTTACAATGTGCAAAATATTCTTTTATCACCCAAACCCACCCCCTCCCAATAGTCCTCTTCCAAATTCAACAGTCATGTGTATCAAATATTTTAAGTTTTTTGAATAACAGTGATGATAGATGGACTATGCAACCCTCTAAAGGATAATAAAAGAGATCTTAAGGTGTGTGTGTGTGTGTGTGTGTGTGTGTGTGTGTGTGTGTGTGTGTGTGTGTGTGTGTGTGTGTGTGTGTGTGTGTGTGTGTGCAATTTCCTTTATACATTAGACCCAGAAAAGACAGAATTAGGGTAGATGTAAAACCTAAGTAAACAGTTTGGTTATAAACATATAATAGACAAAAATATGAACAATATTTTCAACTTCTCGAATTAACTTTCCAAATATTTTTATATCTTACAGTTCTAAAACATAAAATATTTAATATTGCTGTAGTAAATATCTCACCACCAAATTGACATTTATTTTTTATTTTAATTACAGAGGTTAGATAATAATGGTCAAGGTCAGATAGAAGAAATACAGGAAGTTCCAGATGATGACAATGACCAAGTTGAAGAGATCGATCAAGTTGAAGAGATTGATCAAGTCGAAGAGATTGAGGAGTTAGGTGAAGAAGAGGAAGTTCAGCTTGTAGAGGTAGAAAAATTAAGTTTACCACCACAAAGAGATCTCACTGCATCTGTTGAGCTAACCACTAACAGAAGTGTCGAGAGTGCATTATCGAACACAACGACAGCTACACAGCAGACTGTGATAGAAAGAAAGGTCGTCATGCAAGGACTGGAGGGTGAAGATGACTCAGAATGGGACTCAGAGGAGGTAATTTTGGTGGAGTTTTTGTTGTACAGTAGAACCTGTTTTTACTGAATCCTGTAATTTAAAACTGGAACTTTTTCATAAAAACATACTTTAAATTATTTTTTAAAATTAACTTGTGGAAAGTATGTTGTTTGAAAAAAAAAACACTGTATTGTATTACCACACACTCTACCTAGAACAAAATAAAATGTTTATAAGATTTTAAGTATAAGACTGCTAACATTTCCTGCTTATATTAGCCAAGGATTTTACCTAAGGACCAAATAAAAAAAATTGTTCAGTACAATATGAACTGTGTATTTTTCATGTTAGAAACAGTTAATGCCGTCTAAGGGATCAATAACTCATTCTGTAACTTGCCTACTTAGCTTTGGTGATGATCTTAATGCTGTAGTTGCCTTTTTTCAGGACGAAGACCACTTACCGTCAGATAATGGTCCATCACCACCAGCTGTACCACTTGTGACACCACCTGTTGGCTTTAAGGGGGATACACCAGTGTCACAAACAAACTCCTTATCACCACCAGAAGGATTTAAAGTTTCACCACCAGGTGGATTTAAAGATGGTTCCCCCCTGTCCCAGATATCTTCAAATTCACCATCTGATGGATATAGAGCAGGAACTGATGGGGAGTCGACCACACCCACAACTGTGTATTATGGTGACACCCCTAATTCTGAAATAGGCTTAATGGTTTCTCCCGATTCTGAAATGAAAGTAGAAACACCACGGTCGCAGTTGGACTCTGAAGATGTAGATGAAGAATCAATAAGCGAATGGGAAATAGAGAGACAAAAAGAAAAGGTTAATATTCTTCAATAATGCATTGAACCATCAAGATATTTCAAACATACCAATCACTTTTCTTTTAATATTTATTTATACTTTCACTATATATACAATGTATATATTTAAATTGTTATTTTCCAAAATGTATTGATTATGAAGTATTTGATTTGCATTTGATTCTTGATGTTTTTATATGAAGATATGTTTAAATTTCAACTTGCAGTAAATAATACAGAAAAGTTTACATGCAACCTCTGACACGAGGGCCCATTTTATTTAACAAATACCTGAAACAGCCCTTGTTGAAAGCACTATGTTATTTATCCCATATTCATTACATTTTTTCATAAAGATATATATTTTTTAAAATCCAATTTGATGCAATAAAATTGAAACTGATTGATATGTATGTAAACCTTTTGTGTGTTACATGTATATGTCCATCTTGCCTGAACAGATTGTAAGTGTACATATAAGAAATCATATCTGGTTATAAGAATTTTAATAAAAGATTATTAAATACACTATATGTGCCAATTGGTGAGGTGAACTACTAAAGCTTTATACCATTTGTAATTTTTTCTTCTTCAACTTGTGATTGTAGGAGAGAAAGAGACTTGAGGAAGAAGAAATACAAAGAAAACTAGAGATAGCAGAAGAAATTGCATTGCAAGAGAAACTAGAAGAACAGGTGAGAATAGAAGAGCTACATAGATTGGAGTTTCTACGGCAACAGGAAGAGGATGAATTGATAAGACAGAGACAATGGGAGGAAGAAGAAATAAGAAGACATGAACAGCTACAAAAGGAAGTGGAAGAGGAACGCAAGGTAAATATTAAATCGTTAAGCTGTCTAGAAATAGAGTTTATAGTGAGCGCTTTTACTGAATTATACTTGTGTAGCATGATAATTTGGTTTAGTATGTTGAAAATTTTGGAAATCTTTTGCACACATGATTAGATTGACTGCAGTGGAGTGGGATAAAGTGATGGGGTTTAATGTTCCAGTAAAAAGTAGTTCACTTGTATCAAGGCGTTTAGTCTGAGAAGATGGATGAAAACAGAGTGCCCAGGAAAAATGTCAACCTTTTGAATGCCAACTAAAACATTTATAAAGACTGTAATTCCCCAGCACTTGAATGGTGTAGCCTTTATTCAGACATAATTTTGTACTACCCAGTATAGTCATCACATGACTTATTTATGTGTCTACATCATATGGTCTTGATTGAAGTGATTAATGTTTTATAAAGTGTTTAAAGGTTAAGAATCTACAATTAAATTTATCCCTAACAATAAAAAAATTTTATTTGGAAATCAATTGAACAAGAATATATAGAAAACCTTATTAAAAATATTGCAAGTTAACCTTCTTCAAAGAAATTCTTGCTTTCTTTGGTTAATGCTCTGCTTTTACAGAGGTAGTTATGTTTTATATTTGTATCAATATATTGTTTTGTTAACTTTTATTTCCTTTTTCAGAGAGAAGAACTTTTGAATGAGTTGGATGATGAGGATAGTTCAGAAGAAGAGTATGAGAAACAAGTAAAATCACCAACCACTCCGACGTCTCCTACTGCACCTAAGGTAGAGTACTCAGTTTTTATATTTCTTAGAAATATATATGTATATGTTGAAAAGGAGAATGAAAAAAAGGCTCATAAACCCCAAATTCTCTCCTGAAGAGTGCATGTTTCTGAAAAAATAGTCGATCAAGATTAAGTGATAGATTATAACAACAACAGTGACCTGTCAGACAATTGCCTTTTATGGTTTTGCACTCTAAGGGGAGATAATACAATCATGTGGCATCAATCTGTTTGTTATTTGTTGATTTTTATGTTATTGAGTTATGAGTGGTGTTTATTTATTTATTTAGTTGTTTTGGATTTTAACTTCTCCTCCCAAACCCCCATGTTATGTAAAGATTCCCTATGTGCTGCAGTACATAGAGCTAGTTGCTGTTAATGAGCAAATAAGTTGCATGTGGTAAAATTATTTGTGTTTTACAAAAAGGGAATCTTTGTAACATGAATTGCCTTTGCTGGTCATAATGAGTTTACAGTTTTAACAAACAGTGTTTTCAAAATTCAAATTTTCTCAGTCTGAGTAACAGTCTTGCCTAATATGTTGACCATCTATATATAGCAACCACCTATAGAAAAAATAACCTTTCTATAAAGTCCATATTTTTAAGGATCCATAAATACTATTTTTACAAGTTTCCAATATTTAGATATTTTATTTTTTATTGTAAAATAAATGTAAAAATAAAATTGAAAAATTTTCACTTAATACGTAAACTCATGATGGCCATAAAATCTTGTGATTTGGTGTGTTTGATTCATCTGAGAAAATAGTAAACTCTAAAACTTTTAGCAGAACAGATGTTAGCTCTTCTTGGCTTTGGTGCTTTGGCAATAGAATAGTATTTTTTGGTAAATATTGTGCAAAATTATTTTATTATTTTTCTTAAAATGTAGCAGAAAAGAATGATGAATAAAAAAAATTGTGATTTGATTTTATACTTCAAACCTATTATCATGATGCTTTAAAGAAGAAGTTTACTATTTGACGTTTTGAGTAAAAGTTTGTTTGTATGTCTTATCCCTTTCTTTTTTTGTTTTCTTTGTTTTTCCTGATTAAATCGACTTTTACATGTTAAATTAATTCATATTAATATAAATTGTTTGTGAAATGACAAAGATATCAATTTGTATGATAGATGAAGAGTTATTAAGCCCCTGTTTTAGACATGTCTGCGACTAAAGCTCCACATATTGTAAGGAGAAAGTGCCAATTTAATTATGTTTAATTTTTGTATCTAGTAAATTTTGTAGAATTAAGAAGAAAGTCACCTTTAGCGCCCTATAAAAAAAGAATTTGACCAGTAATTTGGGAATTTTCTGGTTGAAATTAAAATCTTAATCTAATTGGTCTTTAACAAAAATTGTATTTCCAAGAAAAAACTAGCAGTATTTAGTACATTGTTACCGGTACAAGATCCTTTATTTGACAGCTTACGTAATATCAATACACCCTACCTTTTTTCATCAAAGTTTTTTAATAATTATTCAAAAGAAAATGCATTATGAAATTCAACTTAGGAAACAAACATTTTAGTGATCTGATTGTTCTTAAAGTATTGATTTCTAATTTCTAATAAGGATGAAGATTTATTGGTGTGGCCCTTCTGGATGATTGATTTCTTAAGATTTTGAATATTGTGATTGAATGATCCTGAATTTTGTGTTGACAAATTTTGTATTTTTAAAAACTTAACAGATAAAAATACAAATGGACATGCACAAAAAGTTATGAAAAAGATTTACTTCTGATTTTTCAGATCAAATATAAAGATTGATAGCTTCTTTTAAGTTTTTTAAAGAAATTTTTGTCTTTTTAGCATATGTACAATAATCTGTTCATCAGCAGATTCAATTCACATAATGTTTGTGCCACATGGAATATTATGGAAATTATCTATGTTGCAGTAATGTATGTTGTGCGTAACTCAAGTTAATACATATCTATTCGCAATAATAGTTTCACACAAACATAAGTTGAATTTTGTGTGGTATGCTGATGAACCCTGCTAAGTATGGTTTAAGAAGTCATTATTTCCCAGTTTGGCCACACCAGACCAATTTCACAAAGAACTGTGGTTGACAATTTAAATAAATAAAAAAGACTTTTCTTATGAAAATTACATATGGGAAAATATACTAATTTAGAGTGATGAACAGGAACTTAAGTATGCAACATGTAAAAAAAGAAGATTTAGACATGGGAAACAAATTCAGATCACAGTTTCTTAGTGGAATTAGTCAAGTTTTTAATGGTTTGGTTTGGTTTTTGTTTTGCACTTTGCACTTAACACTTTGCTGTTTTATTTAACATACAGCCTGAATTGAAGAAAGTCAACTTGCTAAGTGTAAAGAATTTCTTTAAAGACAGTTCAAAACCTGAGGTAGACCCTACCAAACCTGAGGTAGACCCTACCAAACCTGAGGTACACAATAGATATATGTATACCAATATAGATTCTATGAAGTTGTTGTATTATTTACCTTGTTTGATTAGACATGCATACCCGCTTAGCATTTACTTCCCATATCATGGTCTTTTTTTCCTAGAGTAGAGTATTATAGACTTTTTTTTTTTATTATTATGGCTACTAGTACCTGTCATATCTCAGCAGGTTTGTCCTCATGTTACCATGACTGATAGTAACAATTGGCAATTATCAGTCCTGTACAATGCACACTTACAGTTTCACAAAGAAACATAAACAGCTAAAAGACTACTTAAAGACAGCTATTTCAGAAATTGCTGCCCATCAGTCAGTTATCCTAACACAGTTAAAAGTCAGTAGCAGAGTTTGAAAGAAACAACTTACTCAGTGTACTTGTTAGGTTTAGAATACAACCTAAAAAACTCTAGAGTCTGGCTACCAAATTACCCAATCTGGAGTCTAACTCCGGAATGAGCCAATCTGGAGTCTGACTACTGATTGAGCCAATCTGGAGTCTGACTACTGATTGAGCCAATCTGGAGTCTGACTACTAATTCAGCAAATCTGGAGTTTGACTACTGAATAAGCCAATCTGGAGTCTGACAACTGAATGAGCCAATCTGGAGTCTTGACTACTGAGTGAGCCAATCTGGAATCTGACTACTGTATGAACCAATCTGAAGTCTGACTACAGATCCAGCCAATCTGGAATCTGACTACTGATTCAGCCAATCTGGAGTCTGACTACTGAATTAGCCAATCTGGAGTCTGACTACTGACTGAGCCAATCTGAAGTCTGACTACTGAATAAGCCAATCTGAAGTCTGACTACTGATTGAGCCAATCTGGAGTCTGACAACTGAATGAGCCAATCTGGAGTCGGACTACTAATTCAGCAAATCTGGAGTTTGACTACTGATTGAGCCAATCTGGAGTCTGACTACTGATCTACCCAATCTGGAGTCTGACTACTGATTGAGCCAATCTGGAGTCTGACTACTAATTCAGCAAATCTGGAGTTTGACTACTGATTGAGCCAATCTGAAGTCTGACTACTGATCTAGCCAATCTGGAGTCTGACTACTGAATGAGTCAATCTTAGCCAATCTGGAGTCTAACAACTGAATGAGCCAATCTGGAGTCTGACTACTGAATGAGTCAATCTTAGCCAATCTGGAGTCTGACAACTGAATGAGCCAATCTGGAGTCTGACTACTGATTGAGCCAATCTGGAGTCTGACTACTGATTGAGCCAATCTGGAGTCTGACTACTGATTGAGCCAATCTGGAGTCTGACTACTAATTCAGCAAATCTGGAGTTTGACTACTGAATAAGCCAATCTGGAGTCTGACTACAGAATAAGCCAATCTGGAGTCTGACTACAGAATAAGCCAATCTGGAGTCTGACTACTAATTCAGCAAATCTGAAGTGTTGACTACTGAATCAGCCAATCTGCAGTCTGACTACTGAATTAGACAATCTAGAGTCTGACTACTGAGTGAACCTATCTGTAATCTGGCTACTGTATGAGCCAATCTGGAGTCTGGCTACTGAATGAGGCAACTGTTAAACTTTTAAAATCTGATAACTGGAGAGTCTTACAAAGAATGAAGTTAATAGTTTTTTTTTATTTAGGAAACACTATATTTTAATTTTTAATTTTTACATTTTCTTATAATTTTAATTTTTACATTTTCTTATAACTGTTTTTACAAAATGTACACTGTGTCATTTAAGACATGCATTTTTTAGATGTGTATATATTTTAATACCCTCAGAAATCAGTATTAATCTGTCTTGTAGTTATAAGTTAACTTCAACTTAAATAACTTTAAATTTTCTCAAAAATTATTAGAAAATTATCAGAATTTTTGCAGTACTATAATACTCTACCTGTGACTGAATATTTAATAAGTTACACAGGAACAGCAAATACATTGAGTATTTATAGAAGCAGGTGCTAGTAATCTCCATTTTACTTGTGTTTCTTAAGAGGATGTTTGAGAAAGCAAAGTACTTATGTTATTCTCACATCTGTGTGAAAAACAATGTGAAGTGATTACCATCAGCATTGGACAAACAATCACTAAAATTGAGTTATTATGATTTTGCCATTGTTTTTACTAAATCTATCTATTTTGTCCTATCTTGACAAATAATCAGTTGTGCATATTTAGGTGGAAGTATAAAAGCAGCTTCTATGCATGGACTATCCTGTTTATAACATTATCAAAATTAATGCTAAGTTTTCAAATTCTTGCACTACTTAACTGTCAAGGTTAATAGAGCAGAACGTAATTATTATAACATGTTATTGACATTTCTTTAATCAATGCAGTGGTTTAATTTATTGAAGCATTGCTTCTTTAGTGGTACATTGGTTCTTTTGTCAAGGATTTCGGTGTAAAGGAATGGAATTTCTTGTTATAATACCTTAATAAAATTCTTCATATCAGTCGTATCAAATTCTTTCACTTACCGGTATATCAGTTCTGTCAGTTTTGGGATGGTAGAGGAAAGTGGAGTATCCAGGTCCCAGTTTCACAATCATTCCTTGACTAAGATTTTCCTTAACTTAAATCTTGCTAATTTGAGATTTAAATAATTTTGTTAATTGTTAAGATTTTCAGGAATTAAAGGTGTCATGTTGAAAATCACTTCATGGTTTTATCATAAATGATTATTTGCAACATACGAAGAGATAGCCAAAATTTGCTAATTTTAAGTTAAGGGAAATCTTAGTTAAGGAAAGATTGTGAAACCTGGGCCAGGGATAAACGCCTATTTTAAACAAGTAAACCGACACACTTTCTCAAGGATGTTGGGCATACTACTAAGCCTAGGTGAGACCAGTGGAACACCAATGCCCCCCATATTATTAGAACTATAATAGATTGTAACAGTGTGAACTTTTATTTTTATTACTATAAGTTATTAGCTCAACTGGCTATAGCCAGCTGAGCTTATGGCATGGTTTTGCGTGCGTCCGTGCATCCGTGCGTCCGTGCGTGCGTGCGTAAACTTTAATCTTCTCCTCTGAAACCACTGGGCCAATTGGAACCAAATTTGGTGTGGAAGGTCCCTAGGTGGGGTAGACCAAAGTTTGTACCAGGCGACCCCGCCCGACATCCAAGATGGCCGCTGTTACTATAAATAGCAAAAACACATAAATAGCCATTGCTGAGTCATTTTTTAACCATTTTTGTTCAAATTTGAAATGTAGAGAGTAGATAGCGGGGCATTCAACATATGTAACGGGTTTTTATGAGAAATTTTTCGTTGACCCGATTTTTACAAATTATGCAAATGAGGTTTAATATTTAATCAATTCTTTGAAAATCTTCTCCTCTGAAACCACTGGGCCAATTGGAACCAAATTTGGTGTGGAAGGTCCCTAGGTGGGGTAGACTAAAGTTTGTACCAGGCGACCCCGCCCGACATCCAAGATGGCCGCTGTTACTATAAATAGCAAAAACACATAAATAGCCATTGCTGAGTCATTTTTTAACCATTTTTGTTCAAATTTGAAATGTAGAGAGTAGATAGCGGGGCATTCAACATATGTAACGGGTTTTTATGAGAAATTTTTCGTTGACCCGATTTTTACGAATTATGCAAATGCGGTGTAATATTTAATCAATTCTTTGAAAATCTTCTCCTCTGAAACCACTGGGCCAATTGGAACCAAATTTGGTGTGGAAGGTCCCTAGGTGGGGTAGACCAAAGTTTGTACCAGGCGACCCCGCCCGACATCCAAGATGGCCACTGTTACTATAAATAGCAAAAACACATAAATAGCCATTGCTGAGTCATTTTTTAACCATTTTTGTTCAAATTTGAAATGTAGAGAGTAGATAGCGGGGCATTCAACATATGTAACAGGTTTTTATGAGAAATTTTTCGTTGACTCGATTTTTACGAATTATGCAAATGAGGTTTAATTTTTAATCAATTCTTTGAAAATCTTCTCCTCTGAAACCACTGGGCCAATTGGAACCAAATTTGGTGTGGAAGGTCCCTAGGTGGGGTAGACCAAAGTTTGTACCAGGCGACCCCGCCCGACATCCAAGATGGCCGCTGTTACTATAAATAGCAAAAACACATAAATAGCCATTGCTGAGTCATTTTTTAACCATTTTTGTTCAAATTTGAAATGTAGAGAGTAGATAGCGGGGCATTCAACATATGTAACGGGTTTTTATGAGAAATTTTTCGTTGACCCGATTTTTACGAATTATGCAAATGAGGTTTAATATTTAATCAATTCTTTGAAAATCTTCTCCTCTGAAACCACTGGGCCAATTGGAACCAAATTTGGTGTGGAAGGTCCCTAGGTGGGGTAGACTAAAGTTTGTACCAGGCGACCCTGCCTGACATCCAAGATGGCCGCTGTTACTATAAATAGCAAAAACACATAAATAGCCATTGCCGAGTCATTTTTTAACCGTTTTTGTTCAAATTTGAAATGTAGAGAGTAGATAGCGGGGCATTCAACATATGTAACGGGTTTTTATGAGAAATTTTTCGTTGACCCGATTTTTACGAATTATGCAAATGAGGTTTAATATTTAATCAATTCTTTGAAAATCTTCTCCTCTGAAACCACTGGGCCAATTGGAACCAAATTTGGTGTGGAAGGTCCTTAGGTGGGGTAGACCAAAGTTTTTACCAGGTGACCCTGCCAGACATCCAAGATGGCCGCTGTTACTATAAATAGCAAAAACACATAAACAGCCATTGCTGAGTCATTTTTTAACCGTTTTTGTTCAAATTTGAAATGTAGAGAGTAGATAGCGGGGCATTCAACAAATTTAAAGGGTTTTTATGAGAACTTTTTCGTTGACCCAATTCTCAAAAATTATGCTTAAGGTGTAATATTTAGTGAAATCTTTGAAAATCTTCTCCTCTGAAACCACTGGGCCAGTTGGAATGAAATTTTGTGTGGAAGGTCCAAATGTCAGCCTGACTAAAGGTGGTACCAGGCAACCTGGCCTGACATCCAAGATGGCCGTCATAACTAAAAATAGAAAAAAAAAAGACCATTGATGATCTTTTTTTCCACCAATTGAGCTCAAATTTTAAATATAGAAAGTATACTGTATGGGATTCAAAATATATAATATTCTTTCTGAGAAAATTTTTATTGACCCAATTTTCAAGAAATATGCAAATTAGGTGTAATATTTAGTAAAAATCTTTTCCTCTAAAATCACTGGGCAAATTGGAACCAAACTTCCTGTGGAAGGTTCCTACATCTGCCTAAAAAAAGTTTGAACCAGTCTGAGATGCCTGTTGTTACTAGATATATGTATATATATATATATATATATATATATATATATATATATATATATATATATATATATATATATATATATATAAATAGCCATTGTGGATCCATTCTAAGCTCAACTGGCTAAACCCAGCTGAGTTTATGGCATAGTGAAGCATGCCTGCATGTGTGTGTTGCAAAGTAGGCTTCATTGAAGCAAAAATGGTCATAAGCTAAATTTATTTCCCATCTTAAGCTGATGAACCAATTATGATAACCACATCACATTGTCTTAAAGGCACCACAGTGGCTGTGTGGTCTTAAACATTCGATGTTACAAATCACAGCACCTTTCACCCCTGACATTGTGCATTAATGCCAAGTGGGCTAGCACTTCATCTTTGAAAGTTTGTCAGTTAACTTGTTGCTTGGTCGTGGTTTTCTCCTATAATCCAGTGTCCTCCATCATTTCCAAAATTGACAGTCTCCATATAAGTGAAATATTCTTGAGTTGAACGTTAAACAGCATTTCAATCAAAAACAAACATTGTCTTACATATGCAGCCAGTTGAGCATCACAGGCCCTATTGGGCCTCTTGTTTCTATTACATTTATGTAATACTGAGTGAGAAGTCAATCCTGTATTATAATTTGGAGAAAAAAAATCTCATATTGAAATGATATTGTTTACAGACAATAAAGACAGTCAATACACCAAGTAGATCTGCAGCTTATCAAAAAGACGTGTCACCCAGACATAAACAAGAGTACCAACACACCGACATGTCACCTAGGCATAAACCCCAGTACCAACACACAGACATGTCACCTAGGCATGAACCCGAGTACCAATACACACAAATGTCGCCTAGACATAAAGTCCAGCAACATAAAGAAGTCGTGGAAGAAGTCATACAGAAGGCAGAGAAAACTGATGTACATGCTGGCAATACCAGTAAAAGGGAAACAACTCCTAGAAAACGGTAAGTACTATTACATTTTGTAGTTCTCTAATGCCTGCACTAAGTTGGTTAATCAGAGCAACTTAGAATTTTTAATTGACATGTAAATTTGAATGCATTTGTTTATAGATTCATTGGAATTTGGTTTTTTGGTAAGTTGAACAAAGCACTACCCAAACATTAAATGTCAACAGAAGTATATTCATCTACATCCAACTAGAAAAAGTTTTGGTGTCCCTCTTTTTATAAATGAAATGTTTGATTAATGTTTTAATGGTCTATATATGCAAGTTATGTTTTTTTTTTCCCAATGCTTGTTAACTTCTCTCAATAAAGATAATTCTGTTAACGTAACAAGGTAAAAATTAAAACATGAATAGTGGAAAAAATAACTAATTTTTAAGCTTGGTCATGATTATAAGGCAGTAGCAATGGGCTATATTTACTGAAGATTCTAGAAACTCTAAATAGAATTGTCCAAACTTTGTTGCTCTGAATGTTTGAGAAATAATCACAAGTTTGAATTAATTATGTATGTGTATATGTAATAAAAATGCAATAAAATATACTCACAATATTGTAGAATTACTTATTGTAATATTTTTTATGTCACATTAATCAATCATGAGATATCTATCATGTAAAATAAAATCCCCCTTTTATTACCGGTCACATCAATATACAACAACTCCTACATGAAACTAGTTTTAATTCTATCTATAAAAATTTTATGAAGTTTTCACTGGCTATGTAGGTTTTTATAAACATTTTTGGGGGGTTTCTAAAAATCTCTATATGCCTTTAAAATTCAGGGTTTGATATTGTTCCACAATCTTAGATTTAGGATAAATATAACATTTAGGTTACTATGTCATTACTGCTTGGTGTTAAACTTTTCCATTGGTGTTTTTTTTTCCTGCAAAAATGTTTGATGCATTGTCCATAAAAGTTAAATTATGTTGGTAAATAATGCCTTTGTTTTAAGCTGTAGATTAAATGTTTTTTAAATTTTAAAAAAAGTATTAAGTTGAACCATTTGTTACATTTTCTACCATAGATAGTTGTTGTTATATTAACTAGAATTGTTAATTAATTTGGTAGTGTAAAATGTTGTGAGTTTTGGGGTTTTTGTCATAACAAAATGATACTACATGTAGAATACTCAACAAAATTAACAATCAGTGCCAGTTAGGTGTCCAGACTTTGTAACAAGAGATCTGGGGGTTACAGGTCTTGTCTGAAAAATGATTGAATACATTTGAATAACTTTGACTAAAATATTGTTCACGCTGCAATGTTAATGATATTTAATCACTCATCTTGATTGCAGGATGTCTCAGTATATTTCACTTTTAGTACAAGACAAATATTCTTTGCACAATTAGAAAGGATTTTGTCGTTTGCTGATACATTTAACTCCTTCACTGACTTTATCGCAAGTTGTATATCTATGGTGTTCATAACATCATTAAATAGATGTCTGAAGAATGCAAGGTCATATATTATTCATTCTTGATTCAAGAATCGGGGTATTATTTATTACCCTAGTGAATACAAAGATATTTATGATGAAATTACTGCCTTTCACCCCTACAGATCAGTAGTATGATCTAAATTCTAACATTGTAAAAAGGCTTCTTAATTGATAAAGGGGTAAGAGAGTTTCAATCAGGTTAAAAAAGATGTGGGTTAATGTTCAGTTGATATAATTTCTGCTTTCTGACATCATTGATTAGATTTTAATTAAGCATTGACATATTAGGGAAATTGTATTGTTTACGAGACATGTGAGCAAAGAATATTATATCCAACTCGAAAGTACAGGAAAGAAACAAAATTTAATTTAATAACATTGATTGTGCTTTTAGATACACAGACTCACCACCATCTGAGTAAGTTTTTTTTTCAAAAAAAGTACCCCCCCCCCCCCCAAAAAAAAAAAAAAAATATATATATATATATATATACAGTTGACCAGTTGACTCTTGTTAATTCGAAATTGAAGGGGTCAGATGAAAAATTTCGATTTATCCGAATTTCGAATTAAACGTTTTGATTACTAACGATCAGAAACGGGAGATAACTCTAATAGTAAAGCGCTCCTCTATTGACGTCAAGTATATGCTGGTACGTATTATAATGCTTACAATTGACATTGAAAATTGAAGGCTCAGATTAAATTAATCATTTAAAATTGAAAATAATTTTTAATTTTTCTATGTTAATGTAAAGCTCAACAAACTAAAGTTTTTTTAACAATGAAATAAGTAAATTGGAAACTTCACCGGAAGCTACAAGGTTCCATAGAAATTTGTTAAACACTGACTATCATCGGGAGAGGCTCAGTTAAAGTTTCTTTTATTCATAATCATAACTTCTTCATCTGTAATCCTTAGCATCCAACCTTTGTATTTATTAAAATCATGGCTTGTGATGTCACAGTAGCTGAATGGTGTATACCATTTTGCTCGACAAATCAATTAAGTTTAAGCGTGGCAATTAGTGTTGGGTATTCTTGTGATCAATGATTGTGGAAGTAGGGGACCGCCCACTTTTTTAATTTTACACCAATGAAATTTTTCCTTTTACTGACAGACAGTTTACTTTGACCTGACTGGAAGAGAAAATCATAAAAATAGCATGGGATACCGACTTCCTTTTTCATGTGTATTTTGAGTCGGCAATAAATCGTCACTCTGTTACTATAAACACTTCTTAAACAAGAGACAGATTAATTATTTCTGGTATAAATCAACATTTTTAAGATGAAATATTTTTGTGTACATGTTATTATAAACAATCCAAACTATGATAAACAATGAAAGTATATTTCGATTTAAACGTTGGAATTTTCATTATATTTTGTAATCTGGACTTAAATTCACTTTTATTTAAGCAAAATTTCGAATTTCGGTATTTCGATTTAAACACACAAATTTGCATAGAAATACATAGCTATCTGACGGGACAGTTTATATCATTTCGTTTTAACGGATTTTGAATTAACGAGAGTCGACTGTATATATATATATATATATATATATATATATATATATATATATATATAAGATCATTGTTACAGTAATAAAAAAAGAATGATTTTACGCTATCTGCCTTTCGAAATGACTATAACCTTGCCTGAAATAGTAGATGAACTGTCATTAGTAATGTCTTATTTGTAATATTGTATTACAGTAAACTTTCGATCGCTTGAACGTTGTTGCCTCGAATGCCCCAAATAACTCGAAGTCATCTGTTGGTCCCGACCATTTTCCTTTTATATCCTTTGTAAATAAACCTCGATGGCTCGAACTTCTTTAACTCGAATACCCCGGCTCCCTCAAACAATAAATATTTTTCAAAAGTATAAAGTTAGTGAAAATTCAACTTCTTTCGCTCGAATACAGTTTTTGCCTTGAATATTTAGTCGAAGTCCCTTGGACTTAGAGCCATCGAAGTTCTACTGTATTTTGGTAAAATGCTAATTATGTCATAATTATGTTAAAGCATTGGTATGTTTTTGTGTCTTAATTGCTATCTTAATGTGCCAATTTTTACATGAGTAGATAGTTTTAAAGTTACATATACATATTATTGATCAATTGGAGGTGAGGAGACCTTCACTTTAAAATGGAAGGCTCCAATTAAATGGAAGAGTAACAAAATAAAGAATCTTTACTTCCCACTAAGTCATCATTTGATTTGTTTAACTAAATGTGTCTGTAAATTGACACTATTAGTACCAGTAATAGCACAGGAAATAGACGAGTGAATGGAGAATATATTGACCTTGTTCTTAATGTAAATATGCTTTAATTTGAATAATTATAGTGACCTTTTTATTTTCACCATTCTTAGGTCTATATTTAGCTTAATTAATGAAAAGGTTGAGAGAGATTCTTTTTTAAAATTTTAAACAACACTTATGAAAATTAAATATTGGTTCTAACATAAAGAGTAATTTTTTAACAAGTAGAGTCGTTTCCCTCATAAGTGTTGGTTAAATTTATTTATCTTAATATAAATAGTGAACTTGATATAAGTAAGAGCTAGCAGGAATTCCTGGGTCTATATTTACATGGAATATGTAAATTAATCTCAACTAAATGACAGATTTTTGAGTATTTTTATACAGTTTGTTTGAGTACATTTGTAATATATTTATTCAATCATTTTCTCCCATAAAATAATGAAATATAAACTGGGTTAATGTTTAAAAGAAGAATAATTCAACTCCCAACCCTGCACTTATTATAACCATCTCAGTTCTCTCTAATGGACTAATTAATACCCAAATAAAAGAATATTTGAGGAATTGTAATGATTTACTTTGGACTCAGATGTTATATCATAAATATGTTCAATGTCTCCACAATCTCAAATTGAAAACCCCTAATTTTACTGCATGGTAATTATATTTCTGTTGAGTTATACAGTGCAACTTCCGAAAACCGGCCCTTCTAAAAACCGATCACCTCCACATACCGAACACGCCAGACCGGTCCCGAATTTATCCTTCTTTGTTTATATTAAAATAAACTTCCATAAACCGGTCCCTCTGAATTCCGAATACCGGCCTTTTTTAAGTGCCGAAATCATGTAACATCTTAATAATTTACTTCCGAAAACTGGCCTTTGGGAGTCGCAATGCATCAATGAACCGTAACGGACAGCTGCTAATCAGATTACTGAAAAAACAACGGTATTGTAATGCGCTCATCATTGTACTGGTAGACAGGATTACCTGTTCAGATATACTTGAATAAATAATTGAATTAATTTTAATCTGTTTCTTTTATTGTTCGATAATCTAATTATTGCAATTATTGTCTTTCTGATGGTTTTAATTTCTTTATTTCGAGGTTTTTACCAGTCAAGTACCCCTCACTTGAATATGATGAAAACGTTTTATTATAATGTTTATATCACCCGCGCAATGCAAAATATATTAAGAAATATTTTTTTTTATTTAAAACATCATTATTTTCTGGTTTTTTTTATTATTATTATTATTATTTACACACTTTTTAAACAATACTATTACTATTTAATATTAAAACATTCCAGTCACCACGACCCGGAAACCGGTCACTAGAGATACTAGACCGAGATTTCTGCGGTCTTTAGATTTATCCTTTTCAATTTTTTTGCCTTGGTCTACTGCACGATTGGAGATTGGAGATAGACCGTCAGATTTTCGGACTATAGAGATACAGGACAGGCTTGTAATTCACGAATCGGTCCTCGTTTTAAGTGATTTGGATAATATTTTTGCTTCATATGTTGTAACTAGCCTGAACAATTAATAAAAAAATATTTTGAAAAATAAATTGTTTCATTTTTAACCGGAAACAGTAACTTGTATGCCTGACTAACACAAGCAGCACACGTGTATCCGTTTTGGATATCGTACAGTTGTTTGTAATAATCTGCCAGTTTGTAAGCTTTTTGGGGTTTATTTACTAGGTACTTGTTAAGTTCAAGAATTACAGGTACGATCAATGCTTATGAGAATGTATTGACATTTACCTATTTTGTCAATACACCGTTTGATAAATTTCTGAAATGGAAGAGATTCGGACCGGATCGGACTACCGGATTTATAAGGCCCTCTAAATACCGGCCCCTCTGAAAACCGGCCAAATTCCTCGGTCCCATACGAGGCCGGTATTCGGAAGTTGCACTGTATATTTCATGTGATTTGTTATTTAAGATCAGATGAGGTTTAATGGTACATGTACTGGATTGTAGAAACTCTTTGAATTGTGATGACCACCCCTGATTTTACATCTACAAGTCTCTTATCACCTCCATAAGTGAGAAGTCATGGGTTCGAACCCTGACTGGGTCTGACACAAGATTTAAAAGTGGGTAGTGACTGTTATTTCACAAAGCACTCAACATTACGAAATGAGAGTCACAGTTCTTATGGATGGGAACTTAAAATAAAAGAGGTCTCTTGTCATGGTAGCACACACACAGGCAAAATTTCTGCACTTTCACCTATAGCTGACGACATCTCTTTATAAGTGAAATATTCTTGACTGGGACATTAAACACCAATACTTGACTCAACTCTCTCTTTTATCACTACACATGAAAATAGACCAGGCCACATAGAATTAGGCTTGTCTGTTCTTCTCTTTGTCCAGCTGGTTAAGATTAATGTTAACTTTCAGTGTAGAATGGTCTTTGTAATTGAATTAAATTTGGGTCACTGTGACCAGTATTTTATTTTTTATTGACTGAGGTTACATTTAAGTTAAAATTTTGAATATGATATTTTTCTTTTGGTATTATACATTGTAGAGTCTTGAATTGTGTACATTGATTAATCTTCTGGAGAGTTGAAATTAAGTTATTTCTGGAATGCTCAGTTTCTAACTCATTTTTATTATTGAATAAATGATTGTATTGGAGTCAATAACCTCATCAAGCCCTATCTAAAACAAAAAATATGTTTTTATAGTTTTATATTCAATGATGAATTGATGATAAGAAAATAAGAATCTTTACAACAATAATAAAGCTTGAATTCAAAGTAATATCAGATACATGTTCCCTCCATCTATATCCCAGTGGAGATGTAAAATAAATAATTCAAACATGTTTACCTGTCTATATTTGGAAAATAAACAACATATATACCTTTCTATTGGAATTCTATATAATACTGGAACAGATTGTCTGTATCAATTATGTATTGAATAAACTAATCTAGAATATTGGATTTCTGGAAATTGAATTTGTGTTTGAATGAAAAGGAGAATTTAATTTACACCAATAAGGCGAGTGTTAATGAATTGATGGTTTTAGTATAGAGAAGTGGAATGCTGTAATATTTGATGTGTATTGTGTTGTTGTTGATGTTTTTAACGGCGGGATTATTTTGACTTATACCAGTGAATAAGAAAAAACAAAAGATGATGGTAAGATAAAGATGTTTAAATTGTCTTATTTGTATACATTGATGTTCAGATTTAGTAGTAATTAATATAATATGCTGAAATACACATGTATTGAAGTTTTTAAGCTTTAAAAAGCCTCAGACATTGGTATGAATCCCACTGTACAGATACGATTGTTAGGAAGTTTTTGTTAGTTTTTTAGCTGAAAGTTCTTAAATTTTTGGGTACTATGGTTTTCTTCACAATTTCAGAAATGTCTCTCAGGATATAAGTCACTTAATCTTGGCTTGGGTGTCAGAAAACATCATTACTCTACTTCGTTCCATTTAAAAGCAAGCACTGGTCCCACAATCATATAGCAAGCACCTGTCAGCAAGCACCTGTCCCACAATCATATAGCAAGCACCTGTCAGCAAGCACCTGTCCCATAATCATATAGCAAACACCTGTCAGCAAGCACCTGTCCCACAATCATATTGCAAGCATCTGTCAGCAAGCACCTGTCCCACAATCATATAGCAAGCATCTGTCAGCAAGCACCTGTCCCACAATCATATAGCAAGCACCTGTCAGCAAGCACCTGTCCCACAATCATATAGCAAACACCTGTCAGCAAGCACCTGTCCCACAATCATATAGCAAGCATCTGTCAGCAAGCACCTGTCCCACAATCATATAGCAAGCATCTGTCAGCAAGCACCTGTCCCACAATCATATAGCAAGCACCTGTCAGCAAGCACCTGTCCCACAATCATATAGGTTCTTAAAGAGTTTTAGATGAGTTGCTTGCATTTTTGTTTCATTTCTAGTATAATACTTTATGCATCTTAATTTTATTTACTGCATATGTTATGAAGTCAAAGTTGAAATTTTAAGTTGATTTCAAATACATTCCTGAAGATTAAAAACTGCCTGGTCAAAGTAATTGGCATGCTAATTTATGTATTTAATCATATTACTATAACACTAATACCTTTTATAATGAAGTGCATTATTGGATTATAAAAATTTGAATGCTTAGATCAGCAAAATCCAAACAGAACTCTCACTTTAGCAATAAAGTACCGACAGATTATAACTGAAATAAAAAGAATGTGTAATGAAGTGACTTTTATCAATCTAATTACTGAAACTCCATGTGATCAAATAACTTTAACCAATCTTTACTGACAGTAAATGTGATCAGGTGTCTTTCATTAGTCTATATTGACAGTCCTTGTAATCAAGTGACTTTCACCTGTCTTTTCTGACAGTAAATGTGATCATGTGACTTTCACCAGTCTTTTCTGACAGTAAATGTGATCTTGTGACTTTCACCAGTCTTTCACCAGTCTTTTCTGACTGTAAATGTGATCAAGTGACCTTCATCAGTCTTTTCTGACTGTAAATGTGATCAAGTGACTTTCACCAATCTTTTCTGACAGTAAATGTGATCATGTGACCTTCATCAGTCTTTTCTGACTGTAAATGTGATCAAGTGACTTTCACCAGTCTTTTCTGACAGTAAATGTGATCATGTGACTTTCACCAATCTTTTCTGACAGTAAATGTGATCATTTGACCTTCATCAGTCTTTTCTGACTGTAAATGTGATCAAGTGACTTTCACCAATCTTTTCTGACTGTAAATGTGATCAAGTGACCTTAATCAGTCTTTTCTGACTGTAAATGTGATCAAGTGACTTTCATCAGTCTTTTCTGACTGTAAATGTGATCAAGTGACCTGCGCCAGTCTTTTCTGACTGTAAATGTGATCAAGTGACTTTCGCCAGTCTTTTCTGACTGTAAATGTAATCAAGTGACTTTCTTCAGTGTTTACTGACAGTAAATGTGATCATGTGACTTTCATCAGTCTTTACTGACAGGCTATGTGATCATGTGTCTTTCATCAATCTTGACTGACAGTAAATGTAATCGTGTGACTTTCAACAGTCTTTTCTGACTGTAAATGTGATCAAGTTACCTTCATCAGTCTTTTCTGACTGTAAATGTGATCAAGTGACTTTCACCAGTCTTTTCTGACAGTAAATGTGATCATGTGACTTTCAACAGGCTTTTCTGACTGTAAATGTGATCAAGTGACTTTCACCAGTCTTTTCTGACTGTAAATGTGATCAAGTGACTTTCATCAGTGTTTACTGACAGTAAATGTGATCATGTGACTTTCATCAGTCTTTACTGACAGTCTATGTGATCATGTGACTTTCATCAATCTTTACTGACAGTAAATGTGATCATGTGACTTTTATCAGTCTTTACTGACAGTCAATGTACATGTGATCATGTGATTTTCATCAGTCTTTACTGACAGTAATACTACATGTAAGTACCAACACCTCAACTTCACAATCACTCAGTCATAATTTATTAAAAGGCAATCATCAAAAATATATTCACACATAGTCACACATATTCATTTGTGTTTTTTGAACTTATTCTTGAAATATATTTTCCCCCCTTTTTTTCTTGCTTTTTTTTCCAATGCATCATTGACCTGGCCTAAGTGTCTTAAGACTTCATTGAATTATATATAAACCTGTGTGTATTATAGCTGTAATCCCTCATTATATTATGAATATTTATTTCTTAATTGTTCTTTAGGCATGCTTTTAAACATTGAATGTAGTATCAATAAGAATCATTAAATACCACAAAGCAAGCTGGTTAGACAATCCACGACATGAGATTATTGTTTTTCGGGCAATCTTAATCTCCCATATATAATAAACTTCATTGGTAGGTTACCTGATCTGTTCAAGTTGTTACTAATCTCTGTCTTTAATCTCCTAATTCTGATTAGTTTATTACCAAATCAGAAATGGCCGTCAAGAACCCTGTAAATAACGCCTTGAACTTTTGTGAATATGAACGGTGTTGAAGACATTATTAATAATATCACAAGGAAGACAAGCGTCTTTATCAAAGGAATACACACTTTATAATCAGTTAATATCCTTGATAGATGTTTAATTAGCTGTCATAGACCAAACATGGAGACTTTGATCAAACCAATATTTTCATATTAAAGTTAAACCTTTAGTGAAATGTAATACCTATAAGGAAATTATGTTAATTTATTGAAAGGTGGTTTTCTGTAAGTATATTTATATTATTTCTGTTAAATTAAGAAATTTTAACACATTTTTTTCTGAAGTTTGCAAAGTACAAAATTAACATTTTACAAAATGTACATATATTATGAGAAGATCCTGCTGTTTATGGCGCAACAATGCCACTAACACTAATTGAAATTAGTATGATAAAATGTGATTTAGGGAGAGAACTTCACAGTTTAATTTTTAAAAAGCTCATGCAGGAAGAGTCAGTAATGTCAATGACAATACTGTCAGTTTTGTTGGCCAGGTTGCATGGAGTGCAAATCCGGTTTATAGTACAGTGAATGTCGGGCGGGTGGGTGGGCGGGGAAAATAGGGTACCAACTTTGTGAACTCAACTCCTCCTACAGTTTTCAACCAAAAACCTTGAAACTTAACAGAATGTTTCTATATATATATTGAAGATGTACACCTGACTTTATGGAAATATTTCAAGATTTTTTCCCCATTTTTCCAGACTTTGAAACTTTGAAACTTAGTCACTTTTAAGCAAGTTTTTGAACTGGGGGCACCTACATTGTGAACTCAACTCCTCCTACAGTTTTCAACCAAAAACCTTGAAACTTCACAGAATGTTTCTATAAATATTGAAGATATGCACCTGACTTTTTAGAAATATTTCAGGAATTTTTCCCCATTTTTCCAGAATTTGAAACTTAGTGACTTTGTACTGTATATATCAAAAGATTATCAAAGATGTGCACCTGACTTCAAATGATGTAGTGAAACCTTTATGCCATTACATCCTACTGTGACAGGTTTTATATTTCAAATCTTTAAAAAAAAAAATAGGATTATTTTTTTAAAAAAAATAGGTTTATTATACATATATGAAAGAAAACTACAAAAATGTTTATGTTCTAAAAGTCATTGGTTTATTATAAGCTACTGGATGAAAGTGTAGAAAGCTTGTGCTGTCACCCTGTTGCCTATCTGTCCTGTACTGTCTATCTCATTCAGTCCATTCCAATGTAAAGTTTCTGGTGCACATTTTTTCAATTTACTGTAGCTTTAGAAAATGTTAAAATGATTGAGATTTTCCTAATACATATATATACTTTTTTCATTACTCTTTCATATATATTGTCATTGCTGGACCTATTCCACATTTTATGACTTTCTGTGAAGTATATAAAAAAAAAAACAACTTGTGCACCTTGCTTTGGGCAATTATTTATAATTCCTTCCCTACTTTACACCTGTTCAATAGAAATTTAAAAAACAACTCGGCCCATTGAGTCGTTGACCCATTTTTCTTGCTTAGGTTCAGAAACCTGCCCACTAAACACATTTAAGGAGTGCAGTAATGTTGTTACCCCAGTCAAGTTTCTTTTATACTTATTGCAGTGGTCAGTTCTGGGATGGTGTAGAAAAGTTTAGTACTGGAAATACAGATTGCAATTTTGTAAAACTGGTTTTGAAAATAAGCGTAAATTCAGTTCTGTCTTTTAAACTGAACCATGTCAAGTACCTGAGTCAGCTAAAATAGCAGGTCCAAACAGGATAATGTATATTCTGATTTATAAATTACGATGGTAACCTTTATAAATTGCTGTAACATGAACTGAATGCAACACTGTACTCATCTGTACAAATCTTCAGTTCCAAATGTATGTACCTTAAACAGTATAATCTGCTGTATACATGTATAAAATCATTGTTTGTCTGTGTTCTGTCAACATGAAAGGACCTAACCTCAGTGACCCAGTGGTCTTTATAAATGGATCATTTCCTAGGTTTGAGGTTATCAGTCATTTAAGTAGTAAGTTTGGTTTGAGGTTATCAGTCATTATTAGTGGTAAGTTTGGTTTTTTTCTCTGACTCCATTGTACTCCAGTTTCCACCACCATCCCAGAACTGACCATGATGATCTCCCTATATATACTAATTATATACATGTACCTGTACCTGTATGTATATATATATATATATATATATATATATATATATATATATATATATATACACACACACACACATGTACCTGTATATATAAAATAAAAGAATCTGGCTTGCTTGTAAAACACCTTTACCTTATTTCACTCCCAGAGATTTAAAGGGATTTTAAGGACAACCACACCATTAATCTTTGTTATTGTGTCATTCAGAAAAATCTCTACTCATTTACATGGTCCCTTTGGCATTGAATTTGATAATGCTCTGTAGGCTCTGTAGGGATTCTAGGTTCAAACAAGTTGTCACCACTGTTTAATTTTTTTTCTCTGTAATAAGGTCACACAGAGAATCATTACTGATGTCAGTTTTATGGCAGTATAAGGTGTGAAGTATTACTTTGAATCCTGCAATGTTTTATATTAATTTGAAACTGTTTATCTAGCAGATATAGGTAAATCAGCTGATAATCCACTTATTTATTAGCATGGATCAAGAGGATTACCTTATCTTAATGTCACAACAATGTGTTTAGGATTTAACTACTCAAATAACTTAATAAATTTGGCAAAGAAAATTTCAACAAGGGTGTTCAATCATAGATGCCATACAAGACAAATATTCCTTCCCTATTTAAACAAGGATGATCATGGTAAATCCTCTTAAAGACAAATATAGTGTATTCAAAATGAAAACAACATTTAATACTCTCATATTGGACAACTAAACACATGTAACACTACATGCTTAAATTATAAGGGGGTTGAGTTGAGGTGAGTTGAGTTGAGTTGAGTTGAGTAATGGTGTTTTACACAGCCAAATTTTGTTCATGTTTATCTCAATTGACATGAAATTCACCTGAAGAGATTTGTCTTTTTACACCCAAGTCAAGTTCTTTCACTTACACGGTGGTGGTCAGTTCTGTCATTGTGGAAGACACTAGAGTACCCTGAGAAAACCACAGACATTCCTGTAAGCAAACTGACAAACTTTCTCACACCTGTAGTAGAAAGTTAACTATATCTGGCTGAGTGGGATAAGAACCTAGGTAGTGAGAGGTACTGTGATCTGCAAGCAGACACTTTAGAAGGAGG
This sequence comes from Tegillarca granosa, assembly GCA_029721355.1. Lineage (NCBI taxonomy): Eukaryota > Metazoa > Mollusca > Bivalvia > Arcoida > Arcidae > Tegillarca > Tegillarca granosa. Next base: position 43,912,357 of record CM056599.1, on the reverse strand, counting down.
TTGAAACTATTAAATTTAAATTATTTTAAACTGGCTAATATTTGCAGTGAACCCTGTAGAAATCTTTATGTGTTCAGAACTTGACCTATCAGTATAGCACTTACAACAGTTGTGTGTAAAACCCATATTTTAATTCTGACAGATCAATGAAGAAACATAAAAAGACTATATAAATAATCTAACATAAAACAATTTATAATACAAAATCAACATACAAATCCACCCTGAAAGTAAAGAAAGTCACAGTGCCAGAGTGACCAAAACAAACAGTGTAAAGACCAAATACATTCTTATAATGTATACAGAAAACTTTCTGAGCAGGGAATAGCATGGTTGATTCTGTAAGGTTGTGAACTAATGATTTACAGAGTTGTGGATTGAATCTCCAATTAGACTGTGTAATATGTCCTAGAAAAAAGATATATTAATGTCAAATTGCACCTGTACACTGAGCTACCAAATGAAAAGATACCAGAAAATATACTTGAGGTAACACTATCTAAAGTAGAGTTATGATAGTACTCTCAGTAATACTTCACATCACTGAAGCTGGGTATTTGCACTGGCCTGATGGGCCAATATGCTCAAGGCAGACTTCAACTTTAAAACTTTTCAAGCATAAAATTTACCACTTTGTCGCTTGTACCCTTAGCTAATGTCTTATTGAATACACAAGATTGAGTGATGAAGGCTGCAAACTGATGATTTACAAGACCCTTTGCCCATTGGTCTCTTTGAGCTCTCGAGTTTAGTTGGGTATGTTTTTTTTTTTTTTTTAAAAAACCCAGTCAGTATTCTTTCACCTTTAACAAGGCAGTCAGTTCTGAGATGGTGGAGGAAAGTAGAGTGTTGGTAGAAATCCACCAACTTTTTATAAGTAAACTAACAAATTTTTCACGCTAGGATCTTCTCCTTCTATAAGGATTACCGTAATCTACATACAAGTTTGTGTATATGTGAGATATGCAAATGTGTATTACTGTGTGCCTTAATGTACTACAATGCACTCAGGGTGATTTTTTCATAAGGTGCTAGCTCTCTGGGTCAGTATACTTCAGACAAGCATTCTACTACCACCACCATCACCTCCCCAGCCTCACATTATCCTGGCACCAGTTGATTTACTAGATACTCTGTCCTCTGAATGCTGAGTGCCAGTTGAGAAAGTAGTATCTTTTTGCTTTTAAAGTCCTTTGTATGACCCAACCTTCCACTCTCAAGGAAACTCTAGGACAGATATTGGAAATCAAAAAGAGTGAAATTTTGTAAAAAAGGTGACATCCAGTGTTGATGTTTTTTTTCGATGGATTATATGTGCAGATGAACTATTGATGCCTTTTTGACTCCTGTTTTGTTTTGACATTCAGACAATTCGGTAGGATAAATGTATGACTTTATTAGCTTTATAACTCATATAGTTGATACATTGTGATAATGGACTATTGTCAACTGTGAAAAAAAGTGCAAATCATGTTCCATTATCTGTCTTGAAAATAAAATAGAAAAAATATACATTATCTTCTCCATGTGAGATTTAAATAAATGAAATTTTAACACTATTAGCTAACAACAGAGTGGTTTTTGCATTAAGTTTATTGAAATTTTTACTACAATTTTGTTACAAAATTATTTTCTTAAATGAATGCAAAAAATTTTTTTTTTTTTAAATTGGCTGATTAAAGTTGTCTGCCCAGAGATGTTTATGTAAAATATTTCTTAAATATTTAAAATGTTACAAGATTATCTTCTCTTTGTTCATCCATGGGAAATAATCTGATTGGGTTATTTCAAATTAAAATAGTTCATTTTATTTATTTTGTAGATTGATAAACACAATATAATATAATATGCTCTAGGACAGATATTGGAAATCAAAAAGAGTGAAATTTTGTAAAAAAGGTGCCAATCCCATATGTAAACATGTTGATTCAAGCTAAAAATGAATTCAAATGGTGTAAAAATCAATCTTAAATGTCTAAATTTATCAAAATAAAAAACAGCTAATTGGATTAAAATCCAAGTACAAAAAATTTTAAATTTAAATATTTTTTAAAAGAATGAAGATAAATTGGATCAGGTGGTCTTTTACAAAGAAAGGTATACCCCTAACTAAGGAAAGTCTAGCTTTATTTTACTGTAACTATGGTAACTAGAATACTTAGTGCTTTTAGAGTCTACAACAATTTTTCAGAAGCTAAAACCACACTACTTATAGTCAGCTTAAATAATAATTCCCACAAGCTTATGGCTATATTCAGATTTTTCGATGGCTTGTAATAAAACTTTTTCAACTTGTTTGAGATTTGCAGTAAAAATTGTCAAAAATTCTCTACCCTTTTGGATTAGATTGGATAAATAGTGTTTTATGCCCTAGTTAAGATTCTTTCATTTATATCAAGATAGTCATTTCAGGATAGTTGATGAAACTGTAATATCTAGAGAAAACCACGGACCTTCGACAAGCGAAACAACAAAGTTTCTCACACTAGGATCTGCCCTGGACCAAGATTTAAACTTTTAAGGTGAAAGGCACTGTGATCCGTAAGCACGCACATTTTAGATTTGCTGTAAAATTCATTTTAAATGATTATAACTCTGTTTAAAGGAAATAAACTTGCTATTGATTCAGTTTTTCTGGTCTGGTAACATTAAATGTAATGTTGTAATATAAAATGATATTTAATTGATAAAACCTTGATTTCTTTTTAAATGAGTTTTTGTAGATATTATTACACTTGTATGGTACGCAGTAGACAAAACATCACAAAAAATATCAAAGTACTACATGTATACTGTACAATGTATGAAACAAAGTGTCCTTGATTTGATTTTTCTGATAGTAAATTTTCAACTAGTTTAATAAACTCTTATTTAAATAAGTATTTGATGCAGTTTGCAAAATTCAAAGCTATATAGATTATTATCAAAGTATTTAAAAATGCTTATTTGAAAGTTTTAAGAAGTGATTTAAAATTTTTGGAGACCAAAAAACTCTTTATTTTTGTGCCAAAAATATCAAAATAAAAATTTTCTAAAGTATTTTTTATCAAGTAGATATAATCGCCTCAGGTTGTTGTTATTAAATTGTATAATTTTTAACTCAGTCCATTCCTTGAGAAGATTACAATGGCTTAAACAATTTATCAGGTCGCTAAACCAATCTTGTATTTAACATAGTTATTGTAACTGACCGTTAGATCAATTATGAATGAGACCAGTGTTACTGACCATTAGGTCAGGTCTTGCTGAACAACTGGATTATCAAATTTGCAACAATATCATAGTTTTGAAATTTTAATTTGCAAAACGTTATTCATTTGCAAAAAAAAAATTCCATATTTTGAAGATATTTGGGATATATTATATTATCTAGTTCTTAATTTAGGAAGAAGTTTTGAAGTAAATGAAATGCAAAGTATTGTTATTTTTAAAAACTTTGAAATTGAGAGTTAAAATAACTTTAAAATTAATTTTTAAAAACAATTAGTGTGGTTTCAAACACCCGGAGAAGAACATTATAATATTTGTTATCTGATGCATACCTATACAGTAAGAGATCCAATCAGTTAAAATTACGTTTGTGTATTGTGGTGAAACATACTGGATAATTCAGTTTTTGAGAAAATTATGATTTAAACAGTATTAAATAACTTTATTGGTTCGATTCAAGATAAGTCAAAAAGATTTCTGTAATTTACAAAAGTAACAGTCCAACCGAGACAGTTTAATGGATGAATTGGAGAGGCTACCATTTAAAAATTAAAAAGTTTAGTTGTATCAAATAAAGCATGAAGTCATTAAATTCTTAATGAGCAGATACATGTACTTCATAATCGATGCGTTGTAGTTGGATGGTTTTATCATTTTGGTCAATTATTTGGAACATATCGTTATTTTTATGTATTGGAATAGAGCATAAAGTATTGTTGTGGAGTCCATTATTTCAAGACCAACGACATTTTATTGCAGTGAAAACATTTTTCTTGCTAGGATTCCTGTGAGATCAATAATATCAGTAATGTGTTAATTCAATTTTTCTGTCAATGAAATGCTAGTAGTTTAGTAACTGGCTACAAATAATTTTTTTTTCAAATTTACCTAACAGTTTTTAAGCTTGCAGTTTTTAACAGTATGCATGCTTATATACAAAAAACAAAATATGCAACTTAAAATTTATGGCAAATGCTATTTATGGATTTACATAACAATTTAAAAATTTTCATGGTTGACAACTGATGCATGATTTTAATATTTTGATTTAAAAAGGATATTGGTCTGTTGAATGATAAGTAACTTGTATTTACTTTTTGTACCTAAATTTGAATCGCTTGCTATATGAAGATTTGTTTGAAGTTTGTCGTTTTTGAGCATATGATATGGTTGTAACAAAGTGTTGTTATTATATAAGTAAGGGTGACGACATATTGTGTGGATACTAAAAGATTTTCTTTTATATTATTTGTTCCTTGTTGACACAGTAATCGTGAATTTTGTATTTGTAAATATTTAAATGTGCCGATATTTAGATACTAGTATATATATACATACAGTGTATACATAAAGTTGTGTATTTACCAGATAGTAATATATACCTGGAGATAGAAGGATCTTCAAGTAAATTAAGTGTTGTTGTAGCAGGTTTTGAAGTTTGTGTACATTTTAAAACATTTTTTGTTATATTTCACTTATTTTTGTATTGGATGTATACCTGTATATATCACAGGTGTGTTAGTCTTTCAATTTAGAAATGACTACCTTGTACTCAAGATAGTTATATAACTTGGAGTAATAATATTTACAAAAATTTTGGATTTTCATCAGGATTTCTTTTTTTTTTTTCTTTTTTTTTTTTTTTTTTTTAAAAATTGTGAAATTGTTCTTTGGACAACGTTTTTTGGATAAACTTTCCATTGATATATAAATTAACTGTGTTGTTAAAATTTCACAACCGATTTGAGGATTTATGCCATGGTTGATTGATAATTATAGGAAATATTTTCTTGTGGTCACAATTAAACATTTGACAGTTGATGAGCATTATTTATATTTAGTTGAATAATTGATTAATATTTTTTTTAAAAAAAGATTCCTAAGTTGGACAGGAGATAATATCATAACTTGACTTTAATTACATATATTTATATATACATGTAGATTGAATTACTTTTTCTCCATTCAGTTGATAAATACCAGGTATTTTATAAAAGAGATGTTTCAAGCTTCCAGGTAACCTTATTAACATTAATTATCAATTCTTTGAGACGGGTACAGATAAACCTTGGAAATTTTTTGTGTGTTCCATTTCTGTGTGTATTTTAATAAGAATTGGAGAATTTATTTTTTGTCATTCATCACAAATAATTACTTTATAATATGGAATTAGAAGAGGATGACCCGATTTTAACCAGAAAACGACAACAATTACCTTATGACTTGTTATCTCGCTATCTCAGGTATTTTTATAAAATTTCAAATTTTATATTAATTATGATTAATTTCAAATTTCATATGATTTTAATTTAAGAGAAAGAGAGTAAGAGAGGGAGAGAGAAAAAATTTTGGTTTTTATTAGTACCAGGGAGGGGGGGGGTTTGTTTTATTGTTTGTCATAACAGTGTGGTAATTATCGGCAGATGTATTTCACATGCATAGTTTCATATTGAATACCGTTAGATGGAATTCATCAGTTGAATCATGGGTAGGGTATAAATGACAATTTGAGTACACTAACACTCAGAAAAGTTTTGAGTAACTCAAATTTCTTGGGTCAGTTACATGTTTTATCATAATTTAATAATTTCATTGTTTGGATGTGAGCATTTAATAATTTTGACTCCTGCAGTACTTTGCGGTGCATTGAAATTTGTTTGATGTGTAGCTAGATTCGTGAATATTGCTATTGTCTAGATTTGGTACTTGTACATGCAACAAAATAGTTGCAAAGTCTCATTCTTGTAAATAAAAAAAAAGCCATATGGGTCTGCATTGAAAAGTTTTTGTTTAAAAGCTCTTAAAATTCATCTGAAACTGTTTTTGGACATTGCCATATTTATATGCACTTGAGATAATAATAAGAACAATATCTATATGTCATGATATGTTAACATTAGGTTGAGGTCTTGACATGAATTTTAATTACAATACTAAGTATGCTTGATTTTGTTTGTTATACTGAACTGAGCAGTTTGACATACACACCTATTTGGTATTTTATCATGTATTGTAGTTGATAGTGTGTACACTGTTAGAATTTAAAGCTTTGTCAATATTGACCTTATTTATAGGTGCTATTGTGTATTGGAGAAAAAGATGTAAGAGGATATTTTCTTTAAATTTATCTTTAAAAGGTCTTTTCTTTTATTTCTGATGTTTTTTGTTTTGTTTGTTTGTTTCAATCTTAATATGTCACAGATATTAATTACATTGGTGGAAGTTCTGTTAAAACATGTGGTAGTGGTAAAGTTCTCATAAGTAGGTCTGGGTGAAGATTGGTCGAAGTTCTGTTGAAACGTGTGGTAGTGGTAAAGTTCTCATTAGTAGGTCTGGGTGAAGATTGGTCGAAGTTCTGTTAAAACATGTGGTAGTGATAAAGTTCTCATAAGTAGGTCTGGGTGAAGATTGGTCGAAGTTCTGTTAAAACATGTGGTAGTGATAAAGTTCTCATAAGTAGGTCTGGGTGAAGATTGGTGGAAGTTCTGTTAAAACATGTGGTAGTGGTAAAGTTCTCATAAGTAGGTCTGGGTGAAGATTGGTCGAAGTTCTGTTAAAACATGTGGTAGTGATAAAGTTCTCATAAGTAGGTCTGGGTGAAGATTGGTCGAAGTTCTGTTAAAACATGTGGTAGTGGTAAAGTTCTCATAAGTAGGTCTGGGTGAAGATTGGTGGAAGTTCTGTTAAAACATGTGGTAGTGATAAAGTTCTCATAAGTAGGTCTGGGTGAAGATTGGTCGAAGTTCTGTTAAAACATGTGGTAGTGATAAAGTTCTCATAAGTAGGTCTGGGTGAAGATTGGTGGAAGTTCTGTTAAAACATGTGGTAGTGATAAAGTTCTCATAAGTAGGTCTGGGTGAAGATTGGTCGAAGTTCTGTTAAAACATGTGGTAGTGATAAAGTTCTCATAAGTAGGTCTGGGTGAAGATTGGTCGAAGTTCTGTTGAAACGTGGTAGTGGTAAAGTTCTCATAAGTAGGTCTGGGTGAAGATTGGTCGAAGTTCTGTTAAAACATGTGGTAGTGATAAAGTTCTCATAAGTAGGTCTAAGAGTGAGGGTGTGTCTGGGTGAAGATTGGTCACTATTCGTTAAAAGTATGGCTCTGGTATAGTTCTTATAAGTATACCAAGAGTAAGGGTGTGTCTTGTCAATGATATAGCATAAGGTATCTCAGACTTCAGTTTAGATTTGAAAAGTTTATATGAAATCATAATCTTTAATACACACTATGGATAGCCTAAATTCATGTTGGTCTTGTTGCTCTTTTATTTTTTCCCTCTCTTTCCATCTTTCTTAAGACTGATACAGACAAGCCAATCAGATAACTCAAAATCTAGATCCTTATTTTTACTTGGTTCCATCAAGTTGTATTATAATGACTGCATTGAGATTTATTATTTTGACGTACCTAAAAGATAGTTTGTATACACTGATGCAGTGTACAGATAGAAAGCATACTTGATGCTTTGGTACTAGAATTCTGTTTAAGACTAGTTTACATTTGAGAATTTTAAATTTGTAGTGATTGTCCCTTTTTTAAATACTGAACATTGAAAAATTAATGTCAGATGTGCTCATAAAGAACGACACCCAACATACAATGGAAGGTGGGGCAGAAATTTAGCCCATATAAGATATTGCCATTAACAATTAGTATAAGCATCAGTAAACATTTCCACAACTTCTTCTGTACTAATAATAAGTTACATACATCTTGATATATTAAGTTTTAACTGATAAATAACTTGTGTCTCATTGGCTCAACACAGAATCTCAGTTAGTAGAGTGTTTGCATAGTATGTAGAAAAATGGGTTTTGAACCCAAACTGGGTCTGACCAAGACTAAAAAAATATGTAGTGGCTGATGGGACTTGAAAGCTGATGTTCTATGTCTTGGTAGGCATGGCATTCTAGTGGAATTCTCACTGTGTATTACCCTAAGCTCACTGCAAAGGTCAAATTTTCTACCAGTTCATCTTTAGCTGGTGATGTCTCGGTATCATTAATATTTTCTTAAATAGGATATAAAATCCCATTTAGTCAATCAATTATTTTAATTCAAGCATTAGATAGTCAGCCATCTTGCATTTCAGTCCCTGGGCACATTTTATTACCTATTTAGATATCAGATTTTTGTGGATGTTATTAAATCATGGACATGGATAATCCTCTCTGACAACCATAAGTGTTACCTTTATTTACCTTTGTAATCAAATCAGGTGTTATATTGATGTATTACACCTAGGCTTACGTAATTGTTTCTTTAGACAGATAACATGAATAAATGTAGACATGTTGTTGCTAGATGTTTGTTAACAGGTTTTGGACCCATGAAGAATTTTTTTTATCTTTTTGTATTATCACACATATGTTATATTGATTAACTTATGATTCACCATTTTAGATTTGGGGCTGAATTTTCAAATCTTAAATAAAATTAAGGATTTAAGAATGTTGTTAAGGTAGAAATCATTGCTGGCTATTTGAGATTTTGAGTTAGGATGGGGACCTGTAATGAATTACAAAATTTCAAAATTTCAGTTTGTTTTGGAATGATGAAGAAACCATGTGTTCACAAAAAGCTATCATCTGGTCTAGATACCTTGATTGTCCAGTGGTTTGCAATTGATAATTGCAGTCAAAGCAACATATTCTTAAGAATTCTGCACATCCGTTAAGTACAAGTACTTCAAAGTACAGACCATTAATTTTAATTTTCTGCATGATTATCATTTTTGTAGTTTCAAGAAAAAAGGAGGAAAAAATGAGAAAAATTGCACATGCATAGATTTCTTGTCCCATAATGCTCCACTACATGACAGAATATTATATAAAGTACAATTAAATGTCCTGTTTTCACATCAGTGAGGTATTCTCAACTCTTTGACAGTGTAGATCAAGGCAGTCTAGTAGTTCCAGAATTGACCTACTGGCAATTACCCAATATTTGGCAGTATAGATCAAGGCAGTCTAGTAGTTCCACAATTTACCTACTTGTAATTACCCAATATTTGGCAGTATAGATCAAGGCAGTCTAGTAGTTCCACAATTTACCTACTTGTAATTACCCAATATTTGACAGTGTAGATCAAGGCAGTCTAGTAGTTCCACAATTTACCTACTTATAATTACCCAGTATTTGACAGTGTTGATCAAGGCAATCTAGTAGTTCACAATTTACGTACTGATAATTATCCAATATTTGACAGTGTAGATCAAGTCAGTCTAGTAGTTCCACAATTTACTTACTTGTAATTACCCAGTATTTGACAGTGTAGATCAAGGCAGTCTAGTAGTTCCACAATTTACCTACTTGTAATAACCCAGTATTTGGCAGTGTAGATTAAGGCAGTCTAGTAGTTCCACAATTTACCTACTTGTAATTACCCAATATTTGGCAGTGTAGATCAAGGCAGTCTAGTAGTTCCACAATTTACCTACCAGTATTTACCCAGTAAAAAAAAGGCTTATACTGTTCTAGACACTGATGCTTCAATTTTATAAGAAATTTCTCATTCTCATAATCAAATATAAAAAGTTAATTGGTTTGAGGATCAAATAGTTATTTTACTTTTCTTTATGTTAGATGGTGACATTTTTCCGATGTAGTTGACACTTAACTTGGTATTTGTATGGTTGACACATACATGTACTAGACACAGAAAACAGATTATACATATAATAGATCTATATATCTACATTATTATACCTAACAATCATCGATACAAATAATAGATCTATATATCTACATTAATATATCTACCAATCACAGATTTTATCATAATTTTCCATGTCAGTTTGATAAATTAAGGCAGAGTCTTGATTATTTTTGAAAAAAGATTTTAAATTCATTTTTCAACCATTTAGAAACATTAGTTATGACAACTTTCATTATTATATTGTTTATCTGATTGGCCTGGAACTTAGTATGGGACGTGTCTTAGTGGGAAAAAACTTAATTGTAAAATATTCTTTGGTATTTTGAAAAATGAATAACCGAGAATTTTAATATGTTAACTATTATTATTTTATGAACAGAGGTAATCTCACCCGTTTACAGGAGATCCCGATACATTTTTGTACTACTCTATATATGATACTTAGACACTAAATCTGTTGGCGATAGGCAAGTGCTTATACCACTCTACTACTTGAACATTTATTTGTTCTCAAAAAACCACACCACACTCAGGCATTTTCAGAAGAATTACTGAGGAATATTGTTGTACTTGTTTCACTTTACATGGAATAATGCTGAAGTATATTTTGTTGTTAATTAAGTAGTACATATCTGGGCTTGAACTTTGAATGGATTTTGAAACAGATAAGAGCCAGAAGCTGCATGTTTGGTGAAAAATTACTTGCAAGGGTCTTGGGAAAATATTTCACTACCTTTAGGTACAAATCATTTACCGGGTATTTATTTTTATTTTATTTATTTATTTGATATGTATTTATTTAAACCATATTCTATTTTCATATTCAATAAATACATGTTGAAAAGTAAACAATATGAAATATTTATTTATTTATTTTATTTATTTTATTTTTATTTTATTTTATTTTATTTTATTTATTTTATTTTATTTTATTTTATTTTATTTTATTTATTTTATTTTATTTTATTTTATTTTATTTTATTTTATTTTATTTATTTTATTTATTTGTATTGCATTTATTAAGCTTATCACTTCACAATGATTTATTTTTTTGTTTTAATCACAGGGATGACCTTGAGCGAGTGGAGGGTGGGAGTAACCTTGAACACTCATCACAGACCACACCCACTTTGTCACAGATAAAGTCCACACCCACTACAAAGCCTGTAATTCACAACAAAGACAGCCATGTCTTTACAAAGTGATGGCAACAGTATTGATGATGATGATTCTATAGATTTGGACATTGACAGGTACATATTCTGTTTCTTATTATTTATTTGTTTATTTGTTTGTTTGTTTATTCTTTGTTGTTGCAGTTCATTTGTAATGTGAAACTTCTAAATGTTTCTACAAAAAATAGCTTCTTTTAAAATGGAAAACATTATGTGCTGCAATTCTCTAAAATGGGGGGCTCCCACATAGTCTTGTCTAAAAACAGCATTAGGAAGATATTTCTTGTAGGTAACATCATAAGCATTCATCATCACTATCCTGTTTAGATTATCCAGGCCTTTGATTTTTTCCTTTTAGAAACACGACAACTTAATTTCTTTTTTGACATTATTTTCTATGTATAATAAAAATATTATGGTAAAAATTTTAAAACATAAAGATCATGTTTTGTTAAAGACTTTTTAGGTTGTATTTTGAGTCTTAAGTTTTTTAACAAACTTTAATTATTATATTGTGAAATATTGTTTCTGAATCTTTCAACTATTAAAGTTTATGTTTAAATTGTTAATTTTGTAGAAAAAATTTCAAAATTAAAAAATTCTTCAGTAGAAATTTTCTGAATGTAAATCTAGAGAGATGTAATGAAAAGCCACTGGAATTCTTAACAAACTACATGTTGTAGATCAAAAAGTAATGACATCATCATATTGTTCATGATGTCATCCACTTGTTAATGACATCATCAGATTTTTTTAGAATGATGCTCTTTCCCGTAAATTTTAATGATGTCATCCAATTGTATATGACATCATCAATTTTGCTTATGCATCTGTATATAATGCTGTTTCCCGTGTTTTTCCATGGAAACATGTGTAAACATTTAATGTTTTGTGTATATTGTACCATCATGGCTGCTTTATGGGTAAGTTTTATTACAACATCTTATTAATCAGTGTTAATTTTTACCAGTATAATATGTAATGCTTTTTAGATGAAAAAGTTTGTGGTTTCAATATTTTCAATTTTTGAGCAATAGTTCAGGCCGCAGTTTCACAGTCATTCACTCAACTGAGTGTGCACTCAACTCAAATTCGGGAATATTTCAATGTCAATTTCTAAAACATTACACAGTTAAAATTGAATATCTAATGTAATAGTGAAGGTTTGTTGAACAAAATGAAACATTTGCTCATAAAACTAAAAATTTTAAAATATTGATGAGAGAAAAATGCGAATATTTGAGTTGAGTGTACACTCAACTGAGTGAATGATTGTGAAACTGGGGCCAGCACGATAAAAATGAGTTCCTTTTTTATTCAACATTTTGTTTTCAAAGCATCAATCAGATTTTGTCTCTGATCTGACCCACCCAGATCAGTATGTTAGCTAATTCATTATTTGACAAAACTCTTGAGTGTAAAGGAAGAAAATAAAAAAAAGGATACATAAGTATGAATAAACAAACCCCTTAATTGTTTTATTGGATATTTTTATATCGAATCCAAAGATTTACCTACATATGTGAGGGATAATAGGATATTGTATTATAGGGGTTTACCAGCATACAACATGGTATTCATCAAGGTTTGTATAAAACCTTTATTTTGATTGGATATTGAACCACTTATCGTTTCTAAAAAGCAATGTTAAGGTGTGAAATGCAATGTAAATGTTTTCCATATCACTTCAAGCATACACTATAAGGACTATTGATCATATGGTATACAAGAGAGTCCTATACCTCCGTATGGATGGTGGGTGGGTTGTATTGTTGTAGAGTATAAAATCAATTAAGGTCCTAATCAAATATTGGTAGGTATGGTACAGTAAATATATCTCATTTAATGTAAATCAACATCAGTTCTGGTTGAGAAAGAACATTGGTACTTCACAAGATTTATATAATGCCCATGTATATCCATGCATTGTATATATGTAAAGGGAACCATTGGCTAACCACTTTACTAATATCAGGTCTTCAACATATATGAAAGTCTGGTAAAGATTAATTGACTAATAGAATCTATCATTTATTTGCAGACCAAGCATGGGAACATACCTTCATAATCTTCCCACATCATATAATTACAAAACTCTGGATGTTCCAGATGATGATGTTCTATCATTTACATCAACAGAAAATGGAGACAGCACACTTTATCAACAAAATCTGCCATATGGGAAAGACGTATTAGCAAACATGAATCTTACAGGTAGAATTTGTCATTCATGCTTTTAGTTATTGTGTTGAATTTGTACAATGATGTTTAGAGGTAATGCATTCAGGGATTGATTTCCAGAATCAAAAAAAAAAAAAAAAAAAAAAAAAAAAAAAAAAAAAAAAAAAAAAGAAATCTCTTCAAGGTGTTTTGTTTGGGAATTTAAAAAATGGAAGACTTTCACGAACAGAAATTTGTCTAAAATGTAAAAATTTTACAACTCCAAACAAAAATGTGTGTAATGCCTCATTTATAGAATTACACCTGCACACAAGTCTGAGCTTCAATCTTATACTCTGGTTCCGTAGCTCTGTTAAGACATTGTATTCATCTGTCTACAATTTTGAGGCTGTAATTTAGATTTTGCAGTTTGGCTCATTGCAACAGAAAAGTTTTTACTTTATTTTAGATAAATCATATATTTAACTTTTGTATTGTGATTGATCCTTCTTATGATGCAAAAATTGAAATACTATGTGGCATTTTTGGAGACTTTATTTACATTTGATTTATTTTTAGATCCTAATGCAGTCGTGAAGCTACAAGAACACATGAGGGACCAGCGTAAACTCCTTGACCAGGAGAAAAATCACAGACTTGTGTTAGAAAATAAACACAAGTCACTGGCCAAAGAGAAAAATGAATTACAAAAGTAGGTATACTAGAGGTGCATTTACAATACTGCAAAGAATTATATGTTGCACCCATACTTCTTAAATACAACAAGTCAAGTAATTCTAACTCAGTACTTACAATTGATTTCATGCATCTCTTTTCTGATAATTGGTTGTCCCAACATAGAAAGTTAGAACTTCATACTTGCCTGTTTCTTTTCCTGAGAATGAACCCTATTCCTACTGCACTGGTTACTTTTCGTTTGGTATCTGAAATCTTTAGTGACCAAGATGCGTTCATTATAATATGACGGTTATTGACCCTCATGTACTAAGCAGCAGTACTTCCTTACCTCCCTGTGTGAAATTAGGACACTGTGACACTTTTGTGTACCTATTGATTTATACCATCTGATTTTAATACACAAGAATTTACAGAAATCATAAAATAAGAACATAAAGTTCTTCTGACCAGTAGTAGGAGATATTGCTATTGTAAAACAAACTTATTTATCAAAATGTTGTTAACAGGAAGATAGATAACCTCACCCAGATGAGATCCACTTTAGAACAACAGAAGCTGGAATTGGAACAGAAGATCAGAAATCTAGAATATAATTTAAAGGAAGAGGAGGAGCTAAGAATGAATGCTGAGACACTGCTACAGAAAACCAAAGAACAACTTACAAAGAAGGAAGATCAGTATACAAAGTACTGTATCATAGATAAATCAGTGACATAATTATAGAAAAAATGAAGAAAAAAAAATAAATAAAATAAGAAATAAATCAATAAATCAATAAAATAAATAAATCAATAAAATAAATCAATCAATCAATCAATACATAAATAAATTAATCAATAAATCAATAAATAAATAAATTAATAAATAAATCAATAAATAAATCAATTAATAAATAAATCAATAAATAAATCAATTAATAAATAAATAAATAAATAAATCAATCAATCAATCAATCAATCAATCAATAAAATAAATAAATCAATAAAATAAAAAATAAACTGCTGGGTGTTAAAGTACAGAAATTGGACAAAAGTTTTTGCCTGCTTACGTTATGTTAGTTATTTCTACTGTACTTTCTATATCTACATATTGAGATGATATACATGTACTCGTAAATGTTCTTAAATATGTGTATCTTGTATTTTTTTCAAAAGATTATTTTGAATTATTAAATTATTCCTAGACTGATTTTGAAGAACTTTTTTGTTACTGTTAGCACAATACAGAATTTCTTCCTAATTAAAAAACCGAATTAGATACATCACAAAGAAGTGTCAGACATTCTTATTTTGTTTTATAATACCTTATATTAAATGTGTATAGGTAATAATGTAAATCTGATAATCTTCTCAATAATGGAATACTAGTCTTGTAAAACTGTAGATATAATTCAATTCTTATGTACGTCTGATGAATCAATAAATGGAAGTTTAATGGAACATCTTTTGTTAGAATAATTTAATTATTATCTCTCATAGTATACCTAGATGTACTTTTGCATCGTAATTATTTCATTAACAGGTATCTAGGCTTGTAAAATTGATTGTACTTTTATTTCACAGAGAGATAGAAGCTAAACAAAAGGCTGAGTTACAAATGAGGAACATACAGATGGAGTTAAGACAAGCTAATGGTAGTATTAAACAGGTTTGTATCAATAATCTATATTTTTTGGGAAAAACTTTTTTTTACACTTTAAAAAATTGCATTGAAATTTAATTGTGAGTTAATTTTAGTTGGCAGTTCAGGCTCTGGTTTCACAATTGTTCACTCATTTAGTGTACACTCAACTCAAATTAGGAAACTTCAGTGTCAATTTTAAGACATGACCTACCGTTAAAATTGAAAATCTTGTGTCATATTTGAATTGTTTAGTGTAGGTTTGTGGAGGAAGAAGACAAAACATTGTCTCAAAAAACCTGATTATATAACTCACACACCTGACCTTTGATTGGAGTAAAGAAATTGTTTTTTATGCCCAAGTAAGGATTGTTTCACTCTTATGGAGGAAGTTAGTTCTGGGATGGTGGAGGAAACTAGAGTGTCTGAAGAAAAACACTGACCCTCAGCATCTGATTTAACAAACTTTGTCACATACAGTATGGATCTGGAACATAGTTACATTTCAACCAGTGAGAAATGAACTTTGATGTGTACCAAATATGAGAATAATAGTGCAGTATGGGTTGATTCCCAGTTTTTGACCACTAATAATACCAAACTTATTTTACAACTACTAGTCTCTTAATTTGTGTATCTATTTTAAAAAATCAAAAACAAGAGGTCAGAGGTCGTAAAAATGGTGATCCTTATCTTAGATTTGATTGCTCTTAACAATAATTTTGAGAGGAATTGTTTTATGCCTGAAAACATAATGTTCAATACTTGCAGCTTGAAGAAGAGAAAGATGAGATGCAAAGGCAGTTACAACATGAGAGAAATGCCAGAGTTTTACAAGAACAACTAAACTGAAGAACAACAAAAAATGCAGCATCATCTACAGGAGGAACACGTCAAATCTACAACACAAAAAGTAAGTTTACTTCATTACTATAGCAACCATGTAAAAACTTACAGGTCAAGCAATTCATTGTTTAGAAAAATTTAAACCATGTTGTACACCATGAGCATTGTACCATTTAGATTTCTATCACCCAGGTCAGTCAGAATGCAAATGTAAATATTTAAATAAAAAAAATGTTGGGGGGGGGGGGGGGGGCACCATTTAGAATCTTGGTCTAGAAGCTGATGAACAGGAAATAAGATAAGGGGATAATTTTTCTTGTAGTCTGTAACACAAGACTTGGGTTTTTTCAAGGACAACTCAAATGTAAGAGTTGTATGTTATTTTTATTTTAACTTGTCTAAATCAAGTCTTATTTGAGTATAGAAGCTAGAAAAGACTTCAAAGTCCATGGAATTCATGTTTTTGGCTGTGAAATACTTTTGGTAACCAAGTACGATTTGGATAAATGAACAATTTTTGATTTTGTTATTTCTTTAAAGTAAATATGTATTGTGTATTATAGTTTTACAGAGTTTTCTCCCCTAGAATGGTATTATAAAAGTTACAATTGTTACAGGTGTGGACTCGCACAAATTTATAACATATGATCACCTACTTCACAAAATTACCATAATTTATTCAAATAATTTTGGATTAAATTCTTTTGCTTTATCATGTGAATATATATTCTTTTTTTAAAATTAAAAACTTTTTTTTTAACTAAAGGCTAAAATAAAAATGGATGCATTCCATGCAACTGTTATGTTTACAGACAAAGTGTGATTTTGTGAAGTATTCTCATATACCGGTACTTGTATATGTAGGTTAAACTGGGACCTTATTGGATGTTGGCATAAAAATCTATTAAATCAGAAACTTGGTGGTGATTAGAACTTTACTATGAAGAAATAAAATGAGGGATTATAAAAGGACAAATCAATAGATTCGTTTCTTTTAAATCACAAATATAAATTCTTGACATTTCTATACACTGGTTGCTTGAAGCTTCTTTAATGCACCGAATTATTTCCCCTGGGAATTATCCCCCCTTATTTATTATGGTCTGAATTACAACATTATTTTTACCTGATACTTTCTAAGCCTTGTATTTGACTTTTCAGGATGACGATGGGGTAAGGTGTTACTGTAGATTTTATATATTTATATTTTTGTAGTGATTACTAACTCTATCTTGGGGTTTAAAGCTTCTATAGAATTAATCTAGATTTTTATGAATTTTGCTGTCATCTAATTTTGAGGTGATTTTGAAATCAATAGTTTTTGAAAAAAAACATAAAAGTTGTAAAAAATTGTATATTGTTTTATTCAATTTTTTTCACAGTGTGTTTGTGGAATAAGGTTAAGATTGTCTCTTATTTTTGGGATGTTGAAGGAATATTCTGAAAAAAAGATGGTTTTTGACTTATTTTAATTATTCAGTCTGTTTGACATTTGTTTGACAAACAATTTATTTTTTCAATTTTTATTTTCTTTGGAAAATTACTATGTATAAAATCACAGATAGTCATTATTCAGAATGTCACATAAATACTAGCAGACAGGGTTCCAGATATGCTGGCATGTATGGTCAGCAGAAAAATAAGAAATAACACAGCTTTTTGGCATGCTTGTTTTTTTATTCAAACTGGGCTTTTTTTGCCTGAGAACTGTTATTACTGTTTATGAACTAAAGTTTTAAATGATAGGTTATTATTGAACTTGGAATTTTTACTAGAAAGTCTAGAAGAACAAAAGCAATTCTTTTTATAATTAATGTTTGTTTGTTTGTTTGTTTGTTTATAGTTTATGTATTCATTTTCTTTCTTAATATTGAATTATAATTACATTTGTATTTAAGTTAGTAAACTGTTTGATTTCTATGTCTGTAATAGTTCTAACCTTACATGTGTATATTGCTGTTCTTGAAGAAGAACAATTCTGGTGTGATATGTTTTGTAACATTTGTGACATTTTCATTTTAACTCTTCAGACTTTTCATTCCTTAGTTCATTTATATTTCATAACCTGAAATCATGTAAATTTCAATTCTTAAGAAAATGGCTTGAACTCTTCAAGCAACTGAATTTAATAGGAAATTTTTTTGGAAATTTATGACAAGTTTCAAAAAAACATAGTTTATAGACAAGATTCTATGTACTGTAAACTAAGAAATATTTTTTGCATTTGTTTGATTTTTGCATAAATTACAGCAATTAAGACCCAAAAATAAAAGTTTTTCTAGATTTTATTTTAATTCTAAACTTTCAATACCTCTAACCATTATCACAAAATGATAAATTAAAGGTACCGGGTATGTGAATATTTAGAAATGACAATTATTACCAAAGTTAACTGACTCAAAAAATTTCTTAATTTACAGAAAACTTATAATCATAAGAAAATTTGGTATGTTTGTCTGTTCATTGTCATCTTAGATATAATAGTTACATGCTGGTTATTAAACAGTGATACATGTATATTTGTTTGTGACTGTTTCCGACTTTGAAATCTATTTTAAATTTATTTTTTAAAAATTGAAATTTTAGAATACTAACCTTGCTATTTGTTTCTTGTGACTTAAAGAAATGTTTTTGTTTTCAGCTGGTCAGTCATTTCCAGTTTGAAAGCTTAAAAGTGAGGGAAACGAAACTGTCTGAGTGAAATGAACACTCCTTAAGTGAATTTTTCTGATAAAAGTGAACTGATACAAGTTATTTCTTAACATTAAAAATTTTATGATATTAAACAGGGTATGAAGTAAAAGATTTTTGCAACATTTATACGTCTGTTATATTTATTTATTTATTGAACAGCCAGATCTTCAGAAAAATATAAAAGCATTGTTGTTGATAATTTGTGTATTTGGAGCATGTTCAAATTTTATTTATTTTATTATTATATTTTTTTTTGTTCTAAATTGTTTTTATTTTAAAAGTTGTAGTAAGTTGTTGTAATATTTATTTGTTTTCTTTGATTCATTTTCAGTCTGATACAGAAAATCGTTTAGAATCTGTTGAGGAGGAAAGAAAAGTGGCACATGGCACAGGTAGATAAACTGAGAGCTGAACTGTATGCAATAAAGGTCTGCATTTTCTCTTGATTAGGTTGAAATTTAAGCTTGATTATATAAATTGGAGAACCCTATTTTTGCAAACAGAGACTTAAGGCCTTTTGGCACTAAAGTGGGTGAATTTTAATTTTTTCTTGTTTAAATGGCAAATTAGGGCCTTATGTCTTTCTCCTTACTGTAGGACTACCTCTAGATAACAGAAACATTTTTCATTATCATTAAATGGTCACTTATTAAGTTAGATTCATTTGAATATGTAACAAAAATACCTGTTAAATGTGATGTGCCACATGTGCACACCTTAGAAAATCATTCCTTATCAGCGAGACCAGTGGTCGAAAAGTTTGACAGACAAAAACAGTAAGCCAAACAGTCCGAAATAAATTAATCTAAAGTTCCAAGATTATATGAATCCAAATCCAGCTAAGGAATGCTTTACATGAAGGAACAAACCTTAGTTTTAAATACATTAAAAAAACTAAGACACTGAAAATTTTGCTACATGGTACGTTTTCTGACAGCACAAAGTACTGCCTACTGATTTTGTTATCATGCTTTTTGTTTTCATACCTGAGAATTACAAATTTTGCTAGTTATTTGATAAGACTTATATACCTTTTACTGATGTGTTACAATTTTTGACAGACAAGCAAGTGAAATGATATTTGACTGAATATAGATTTCTTTATGCGCTACACATGCAGGTGAATGACATCATTGATTGACAGCTTTAGTTACAGATTATATTAATCAATACCACTTTTTTCTTGTTTATTTATGCAGATGGAACTTGAGAGACAAAGAACAAGGTTTAAAGATGAAAATGCCATGTTGATGACAGAAAATGAGGAACTACAATCTAAGATAGAAGAACTAAAGAACGATATAAAATTAAATGAAGAAGCATTAGCCCACGCCACGATGCAGTATAACCTACAGCTTAGTAACTGTAAAACCGAAATTAACGTACTTAACTCCGTCTTAGAGAAAGAGAAAGCATCCAGGGAAAAACTGGAAACTGAGGTGTTTATAACTGAGTTATCTTTCTTAGATTAAAACAGTGTTTTAGGGTAAAAAGAAAAAAGGTCGTTATATTTGGGATCTTCAAAGAACCCTGACTGCCTCTGAAGACAGGTAGCTCCAGTTTGTAATAGCACAAGGCCAAGCTGAATAATTGTTTGGTTGTGCAAGAGAAGATATATAAGATATTGCAATTGAAATAACTACATACAAAAATATTAACAATAATAAATAGATAAAATTTTTAGAAGAATTTCAATTATTTAAAATGTTAGATAAATGCTATTAAAACTATACTTGGTATTTTAGAAATCTTCATGTTTTGTTTGTTTTTGTAGCTACATTCTCTGAGAAACAGATTACATACAAATGCTGTACAGTTAGAGAAAATTGAGCAAACCAGGAATGAACTTGAAAGGTAATGTTTTCATTGTTACATGTTTCAATCTGCAATTATACATCTTATATCAAAATGTAACTTGAGAACTTTGATTTTGTACTTACTTCAATGGTACATTTTGTATTTTGAAGTTCAAAAGTAATTTTTTTTGTGTTTTCCTTTAGAAGCCTCTAAAACTTAATAATGCCAAAAATTGACAGAGCAAATGGTGGAAATTAATCAAGACTTTACTGTATATGTACAAACCATTGCTTAGTTGAAACCTTTTTATGTATTCCTTTAAATTTTAAATTTATTTTTGTATTGGTAGAATAAATAAGTAACAGTTTTAACATGTGCTCTACTGTAACCTGTTACTCTTTACAGTTTCATAAGGATATGCCATTATTTAATCTGGATTAATAACTTTATTTCTAACCCTGTCTAATTCCAAAAAACAAAATGTTCAGACTATAAGGAGATAGGGTCTGGCAAGATTTATGGCAAATAACTCTTTGAAATTTATATTGCCTTACAGGAAGTTACAGCAAGACCATGAAGAATGGGCCAGACAAATTGATACAAAAGAAAAAGAAGTTTCAAGTCTGAAAGAAAATACAACAAACCTCTTACAAAGATTAAATGGTACAGAACTTAAACTTAACTCTGTAGAAAATGAGGTGAGTTTCATAACAATTCTTTTAAAATTATATTATTTGTATTTATTTATTTATTTATTTATTTATTTATTTATTTATTTATTTATTTATTTATTATTTTCTGCAATATTGAAAAAAAAATCATATAATCCCTTCTAAACAATAATACTCTGAAAAATAAGTCAATGAAAATTCACTACAGAATATGGAAAACTGGGAAAATGTATCATGTTTGAGTTTGTTCAGATCATCATGTATATATGTATTGTATGTATAAGTAGTTTACATTGTGTAATCATTTCCTCATGTACATGTATTGGAAAAATGTCTCCCTTGACTATATATTTTCTGATTTGCTTTTTATGGGTCCTTGATTTGAAAGACAGTAAATATTTTTATTATTTTAGTATTTACGAACATCATAGTTATGTTAGTATTCAGTCTTGACATTGTTTGAAATATGTTTTGTTTTAATTTGCTTGATTGTGCTCGTTACTTTCACTCTGAGAGAGAGAGAGAGAAATTATAGAATACATGTTTTAGATTTATATCTTTTTCAGCTGCATATCAGCAACACAACATTATTAGAGAAGAACAATGCCCTTCAACAAGCTTTAAAAGATTCAGAATTCTACAAATCAGCACAGGAGAGCACAGATCAAAATTATCATTTAGAAAAGGTATGTGTTGAATTAAAGAAGATTTTTTTATAAGGTTGGAATTTAACAAATGGTGTTAAGTCTGACAAAAATTTTCCACATCATTTTTTTTAAGTTTCTGAGACATTTTACAGTGTATTGCTTGGTAATGTACTAGGAATCTAAAGTGCCATAAGTACACACTAAGTACAAAACAGATCAGAAACAATAACACAATCACACACCACATGAACATTTGTTAAGTTGAATTGTAATGAGATTAATAAAAATTGTCTCTCCACATACAGCTGAAAAATTGCTGATGTGACGTAAAACAACATTCAACCAACCAACCAATCAACCAACCAACCAAGCTATCCAGCAGTAGGAAATAATGATTTAAATTATTAGGGGTAACCATTCTTCAACCTGTAAATGCCAATTTTTGTTACATATTTTCATTGATAATTATACAAAATTATAAACAAACTTAGAATTTATCATGGAGTGAGTTATGTAACTTCATAATCTGAATATTGTAAGTTATATATACCCTTCACTGTAGGGTTCAATAGTGTATCAATTCTTTTCAATCTTAAATGCACATATAAACAAGTTGTGCCATAAATAAGATATTGATTTGCGATGAGCTTATTTTATAAGGATGGCAACAGAAGTCTCTTTGTGGCATTTATTGATTTTTATATTCATATCAATTGTGTATATGTGTAACTTAATACATACATACCGTAACACTTGAAAAACCTTTATTAACTATAAGTAAGTTGATTGTAATTAAATTTTGATAATACATAGTCAATTATCTGATTTAAAATTCTAGGAACACAATGCCAAACTACAAGGAAAGATAGAAGCTCTTCAGGAGAAGTAAATTTTCTTGTTCTTTTTATCATCCTTTCTTCCACTGTTTCAGTGCCCCAAACAGCCTATTATTGTGTTTTCACTCATTATTCTTATATCAATTTATCAATCAATTATATTGGAAATATTACTATTACTAATACTTCCATTTAGAAGAATTAGTGCAGTCAAACCAACTCATTTTATTTTACACTGTAAATAAAATCCTCCAGCAATTTAGTTTAGACATCAAATTACTTGTTGCATCATGACTATTTTAATATTTAGTATGCAGAATAAAGACTGTAAATAATTTCATATGTAAACTGTAAAGATTTTAGTCCAACATCTATATTATATGACTTGATATTTTAGTTACATAAAAGTTGGATGGGAGTATGTTATGATAACGAATTTGACGATTTAAATAAAATCTGGCTTTTTTGTTACAGAATAACCATGATTCAGCATGAGAATTTAAGTTTAAAACAGCAAGTAGAAACAGCTCAGAGGGCTCTCACTGATAGATCAGGAGATGATACACATGAAAAGTTTGCTGCCATGTTAGCCTCATTGAAAACAGATAATGAAAAGGTTAGATTGCATTTCATACTCTACCTTGTAACATTATATTTTCTGGCCCCGAGAGTCATTATGAAATTCTCTGATTCATCTCAAACAAGTTATCATGCAAGCATTTGAACTGAAAAATCAATTTCTCGGGTGTACAAGCTTTATGTGATTTTCTTGTTGTCATAATGTCTCAAACATTGCCAACTTGCTGGTATTGTCTCTGCTAAGCCTGGATGGCTTTTGATCACTGACAAAAAGTTTTGTAACATCAACTTTGACCATCCTTTTTCCATCATATGTTGAAATAATTGGTTGAAAAGTTGTTCACATTTTAAAGAATGCCTTCTTTATATTTGGTTTGATAACCATGTCGATGATGATCTTATTGATATTCTTTTTCAGACCAGAATTACATGGGAGGAGAAAAACGCAACTTTGTCAGATACAGTAGGTAGATTGAAGGAAGAAAACAGAAATATAGAAGGAAGGAGGAATAACTTGGAAGCAGAATTAAACAGGCTTAACAGAGAATACACAGATATAATCAGGAAGTTATCAGTAGCTGAAGCATCATTAGAGGCAGCTCAAAAGGTGTTGTATATATCACAGAAAAATATAGGTCACGGTGACCATCTGTATATAAATACTATGTCATTTACTTGATTTTTCTACTACATGTAGTTTGATTTTTATAATGATTGTTTGTCTATTCATTCAATTCAAATTATTAAAAAAGACAAATCAAATTTATGTTTTCATTCTGTAGTTAAAAAAAGGAAACACTGTCATACATGTAAATATATAACACAAATACCTGTTAAATTTTGCTGTGCCATATGTGCATATTTCAGAAAATCCTTCTCATCAGTGACACTAGGAGCCAAAAAGTTTGATAGAAAATAAAACAAAAGCCAAACAGTTGAAAATTAATTAATCTAAAGTTCCAAAATTATATGAATCCAAATCCAGCTAAGGAATGGTTTGCATGAGGGAACAAAACTTAGTTTTAAATAAATTTCAAAAATTAAAATGGCTGAAAATGTAAGTAATATCATTTATATTACTCTGAAAGACCTTAACTCATATATATATATATGTCTTTTTTGAAAAGTAACCTAATTTAGAGGTAGGAATGTACCTGTAGTTTACAGTTTTTGCATTGTTCTATGACAGGCTAAAGAAAATTTAGAACAAGAACGAGGACAACTAAAGCTCGATTTGAATAAAATGCAGCAGAAATATGAAACAGCACATGAAAAGTCTATAGAATCTAACGCCAGAATAGCAGAACTAATAGAGAGATTGGAACGAGCGGAACAAAATAGTGTATACAGTAATCAACAATTAATGAGCACATCAGCCAACATGGAGGCTTACTCTAAATCAAAGGTATGGTATCCAATGTGGCCTTTGTTCCCCAGATACAACTCGGACCAATATATTTTACAAAACATGTCTGTCTCTTAGTACATCAATTAAAAATGAAAAAGATATTGTCAAACATGCTTTTGAACTCATGAGAGAGAGAGAGTGAGAGAGAGGGGTTGATATTTGAAAAACTCATTTTATAAAACAAATAAAATTTAATTACAATTTATTCTTTTATATTTTAGGGTGAATTGGAAGACTCCTTCCAGAGATTACAAGTTGAAAATGCAAAGTTAGAAGCTGAACTGAAGCATGAGAAACAGAGAGCTGAAATGCTGCATAAAGATCTACAAGACTCACAGAAGGTATGTATTATTTCATTAAATATTTTTTTCTCGGTGTTGTGTTTTTAATAATACCTTGGCAGACTTAGTTAAAAAGGGCATATAGGAATATATATCTGTTGTAACATTATATTTTTTTTCTGGGTGTTGAACTAGTTGGTTCTAGTTTGTTGAAAATACTTCATAACATTCAGTAAGATAGAATTAAATTGTCTGCTGCTGATAAAGATTTACATGATGGTTTGAAATGAATGAGAAAAGTATGTTTAACAAGTCTACCCAACTTTAATTTTCTGTGTGCATATATATATATATATATATATATATATATATATATATATATATATATATATATATATATATATAGTCATATATATATATATATATAGTCACATATTCACAATAAGCAAATTTGACATATAAATAATATCAATATTCATATCTACTGTAAATTGGAAACATTTTATGATTATCACATTGTAACAGGATTTTGTTAGAGGACTGAGTCAACATATTATAGAAATATTTTGTTTGATATATATTGTAAAAATTGTACAATAATTGTGAACAAAATTAAAGATTCGAAAGAAAGAAAATATGGAAATCATGATCATTGGAAAATACATGTATAAGAAATTTAAAATGGATAAACCTAGACGCAATTAATTCCATGATTTACAGTTTTGATAATGATTTTAGGATGATCTTCTTAGTTTATCATTTTCTTGGTGTAATGTAGATGGCATTATATATGATTTCTCTAACCACTTTCCATGTACAATGATTTAACAGGTCAGGAGTAGTTTAGAAGCTTTATGTTCTAACTTGAAATCTACAACAGCACATCTGGAAGATAAACTTGGGGTAAGTTCTGTGTGCACATCTCATCTTGGCACAAACTTTTTTATAAATCATACTGATGATAGAGTGTGTAAGTCAGTCTCCCTCCTGTAACCAGGGTTAATTTCAAGTTTCCTTTTCAATTATTGGAAAACGTCAAATGGCATCATGGGAAATTTTGATATAACCAACTTTTTTAAATAACAGGAGACATTGGAAGTTCACCAGTATCTCTTGGTATGCTTTCTAATGTTTGTCATTAATAATTTTTTTTATGGAATATGGAATTGTATTAGTTAATGACTACATTCTGAGAATTTACAATGTAAACATTTTTCAAAGCATTCTGTACATACATGAAGGGGTTTTGATGATGTGGTTCAATGGTGACCCCCACATTATTTTATCTACCAGTAGTAGGTACAAAAATCAGATGTAACTTTCAGACCCTATATGGTAATTCAAAAATAAATCTACACACTATTCACGAATTCGAAAACATGAAATCTCGCTTTGTCTGAAATCTCGTTTAAGTCTCGTGGGGGGGCAAAGCGAAGTTTACGATTGCAATTTTGTTTATCTAGTATAGTGCGATATCGTTAGTTTTTCGTCAGTTTTAATGAAATTTATAGTAATGTCTTTTTTTAAAAATTGTTAAATATGACTGAAATTAATAATAAAAAATCATTTAAATGAAAAATTAATTTATATTTAAAAAAGACATGTCGGTCCGCAAGCGTTCAATATTAGTTAAAACTTTTTCAGTTGTATAAATGGCACTAGAGATGTCAAGGAAATTAAATTTATTAAATAATTTAAATGATTTTATAATAATATTGCTAGATAAGGAAATGTAGATCTAAAACAATTTGAATTTACCAAAATTAATTTTATTCCGCCAACCAGTCGGTTTTTTCGATTAATTATTTCAAATTAATCTCAAATTAATTTATTTAAATAACATAATATAATTTACAGTCGTTCTTCCCACACATTTTGTCAACATCTCAAAATATTTACAAACAGCATTTACTAGTTTATCGCTGTATGTATACCTGTCAATCAATTTAGCAAATTGCAAGGTAAGATCCTGATAATTACAGGTGATGGAATGTGCCCAATAAACAGGATGTCCACCGACTTAGATTATTGATAATCTTTTAATTAGTCGAATGTTAGATTATTATGTAAATACATTCAAAATAAAGAAAATATCAAAATTAAACTTTCTAATGAGAATTTTTTTTCGACGAGTTGTTGCATAGATTTTGAAGATATCATTATTTCACCTATCAAAATGTTCTAATCAAAGCGATTTCTATTATGAGCACTTTTTATAATTATAATTATTATTTTTGTGTGTGAAAGACCTTAGGTTTGTAGACTTGCATCTTAACCACGTGGCCACTGCAGCCTCTAAATTTTATATTCTGAAACAAACTATCTTAATTTGTGAGACACTGTTCTTATGGGTATCAGATGTAAAAAGACAGTCTTAAAAATAAAAAAAAAATCTTAACAAACAGTCAAATTTTCTAGAAAGATGAATAAAGAATATATCAAGCTTATAGCTACACTGTATACATTTGCAATTAAATCCATATTTTTCTAAATTTGTTTGAGATACATTCGAAATTTTGAAAGAAAACAATAGATGTTTCAGAAATAAAATTTACAACATGATGTTTATAAATTATCCTTTCCGTGGGAAATTATTTTATAAATTATCCTTTCAGTGGAAAACTTTAAATATGATCACACATGAATAACATCAAATTTATGTATGAAGATTGTCAATCTTTATTAATACAAATTGAAATGCCTTTTTGATGTGAACAGCCTGGAACACTACAATTTCGGTAGGTATGAAGAGTAAACGGGAGTAAACGAGAGAAATAAAAGACAAGTTGATTAACATATTTTGCCTACAGTAGGTTCAGTATACGCAGTTTAAAAATGAACAAATTAAAAAAATATGACTCTAGGATGATTTTTAATGAGTTTACGGCGAAAATATTTATGCATATGTACGATACTGTTCACCAATACATGTTAGACAGGAGTAAAAGGGAGAAAATATGGAGAAGTTAATTAACATATTTGCCTACGGTGGTAAATCCAGTATGAAAAAAATTAACAAAATAAAAAAAGAATTATGGCTCGATTCACTTAATTATAACTCTTCACTGATTAAGTTGGAAAGATTCGCAAAAATGTAATTTTAAGCTATACGCTTATTTATCATTACTGTGATGTGTGGTATATTGAAATGCAAGAGAAATACATCGTGTATTAAATAACAACTAACAGAAAAATATAATTTTTTTTTTTTTTTTGAATTAGTAAAGATAATATTCGATCAATACGATTCTTCTTAAAACCGGGATTTACATTTTATTTTTAATTGATCTTGATACATCTTCAAATGGTCAAGTACACATCCAGTTTTAAATGTATTTGGTTTTCAATAAACATCGCGGTAGACGATTTTATATTCCACCGCGGCAGAAATGTTCTTTGCGGTGGACCACAGTGGGAATTTAATTCCTTCTAGTCGGCAATTTCAAGTCTTTTTTCCGATTTTAGATAATAAAAAGAATGTCCAGTTTTTTCAGCCGATTAACGTATATTTTTCCACGTGGATTGAAGAAGTTGTATTTAGATTTCAAACTCTACAAGATACACAACTGGTCACAAAAAATAATAATAATAATAATAAATAATAATAAATAATAATTATAATAATTAAAATTAAAAAAAATAATAATAAAAACCCCGACTCAAAGCCAACAAGTACATAGGCTAAATGAGATTGGATTTCGATTTGCCCCCCCAGCCTCGTTTTCAATCGTAAGAGTTACTTCCCCTGTTATGTTTTCGAATTGGTCAATATGTACATATAATGAATACTATAAACAAGCACAAACTACAGTGTGATTAAAAGTGTTACTTTGATTTTGAACACATACAAAAAATTTACAATAAAGAACTATGCATGTTTATGAAGTAAAAAGGAATAACACCTTGTTTGTGTCCTCTTTAAAGGTATTAATACTGTAGCATTATTTTCTTGTTTACAAGAGATGTCTCTGTATGTCTCTCTATATAATAGTTCATAGTGTGTGTGTGTGTGTGTGTGTGTGTGTGTGTGTGTGTGTGTGTGTGTGTTCACTGTATATCTGAAGATCAAACTTACATAAAACAACCAATCAGATAAAAGGAACAATTGATGTTTTGTTTTATTATTTTATAGACAAATTATATTTTATTTTATTATTCTTTATATCCATACCTTATTTTTTTCATGTTATAAGTTCACAAATAAATATACACATGTACTAGATACTAAGGCATGACAGTTAATTCATAAAAAAAATATATATGTTTTTAATTTTCTCACAAAAAATCTCACCAGTAAGTTTAGCTGTGCAGCAGTTACCTTTTGATTTCTTAATTTTATGTAATGCCAGTTTAGTTAAACAAAACATTTTGTTTACTTTTTTCATTTCCAGATCAATAGAATCATACTTTAAATTACTAATGCTAAACAAACTGTAACCAACAAGGATTTTTTCTTACTATCAAAATTGTGATGTGTGAACAAAATTTATTGAAACAAGTTTACAAAAAAACAAATGTCCTATTGCTATCACAAATAGTCACTGATTTTAATTTGATTGATTTAGTTTTACACTATAACTATAAAGCTATATCACTAAATGTTGTTTTCAGCAGCATGGTATAAATGGCATGGATCATAATGTAGATGTAAGTTAATAACAGATCATTGAAATCTACATTGTAGTGTTACTATTGGCGTAGTGTAAAACTTTGGCTTGTGTCCTATAGATTAGCCTGAAATTTACATTGTAGTGTTACTATTGGTGTAGTGTTAAACTTGGGCATGTGTCTAATTTATTAGCTTGATATCTACATCTTCAGTGTTACTATTGGCATAGTTTAAAACATAAATGTGTGTATATAATAGATTAGCTTGAACTATACATTGTAGTGTCTTTAATATGAATGGCATAGTGTTAAACATTGACATTTTCTAATAGATTTAACTTAGATTTAATAATATAGAGTGAACATAGGTTTGTTGTAACATAATTTTCAAACATTATCTAACATCTATGTTTCCTCTTTTATATGCTTTTTTGGCTTTGTTTGTTTCTTTAATTTATTTTTGTCCATTAAATCACAAAAATTGCTAACTTGAGTCAGCATTTAGGTGCATTTTTTAAAAATTTCGATTTCAAAATCATTTTATTTATAACATTATTCTAAATGTGACCCACTTTTTGTTGTTGTGTTTATTTCGTAAAATAATTTTGTAAAGTTAATCTTGAATCTGGATGGATTTTTGTTTATTATAGTTCCTTAAGCATTAAATTGTTCTGCCTAAAATGATTTAATAACTTAATAACAACAGTACAAAAAAAAAAAAAAAAAAAAAAAAATCAAAAAACCCACCTACTAAAACTACTTAAGGTATAACTAAAAAAAAATCACAAAATGATAAGAGTATTTTCGCTTGACATGACAAGGCTTTTTGGATGGATTGGATTTGTGCTTTTGCTTAAATTTCTAATAATTCTCCTAGAATTTCTCTTATTTTCAGATTGCTTTCAGTTACTGCATGCTAAAAATCAGGACAATTTTAAATCTAACATTTGATATACAATATATTTGCATGTAGTTGAAATATTGAAAGTAATTATTCATTTATGCTATTTTGAAAATGTGAAAATATATGTCATTGCTCTACTTTTTCTGTAGATGAAATGAGAAATATAAGTCATCAACCATTATTAAACTTATCTCCCTTATCCAGAAAGGGAGACTACTTATTTGATGTTACAAATTCCATGACTAGATAAATGACTAATATTTCTCATTTATGAGCTTCTCTGTAGATGCTTTCAACTCTACTTCACTATGTCTCCTTTCTTAGGAAGAATCTTTTGCCCGTAATGTGATAACACAGGAAGCTGAAGAAAACAAGGACTTATGGGAAAAGGAGGTTATAAGTAGGTCAAAGCTGGGCATGAGGGTAAGTCTTGATGTGATCCTTGGGATTAATTCTGACTTTTTATCTGTGCTTTATAGAGTATAACAGCTCGGTTGCCTTTCCAATTTAGCTGATGTCTAAGTTTGATATCAAAATTAGGTTAGAATATTTGATATAAAAGCATTTTTGTCTTGCTTTATTTTGAGGAAACAATCTAGTTTGAATAATGCAATAACTTATAAAACCAACAAAATTTGAAGATGTCATTGTGGAAAAGGCAACCTCTGACTGTTTAGAACTTCAACCATATTGTGCTTTTTTTCTCTATGAAGTATTGTAGTATTTTGTTTTAGATTATGTGTGTGTGTTAAACATATATCATATACTTGTATATTTTTTATTAAATAGGTTTTTAAGTAATTTATCATTTAAATGGATGGCCACATAATATAAATTAAGAATTACCTAGTGCATATACATGTGTATACAGATTTACTGTATGGCGGCCAGCTCTTTTCATTTCCATGTGATGATTTGTTAAAAAGTGCATCATTAATTAATTAGCACAGTCAAAGTTTTGGCCATGTCTTGTCATAAGCATCAGTTTTCATTGCTTAAATATTGATTGAAAGATGATAAGATATTTAGTTTTAGTATAAGTAAAACAAATGAAATTATTATCAGAAGTAATTTGGTACATTTAAATCAAATAATAATCAATTATGTTGAACTTTTAAGATGTAACAAGACCTTGCAGTCTAACCTCTCTTTCAAAAGTAATATACAATCTGTCACAAATTTGTATGTATTTAAAATGTTTAATTCTCCCTTTCAGTTGGCACAGTATGAACGACAGAAACAGGAAGTATTGTCAGCAACTGAAGAGGTAAGAGTTAAGATTTATGTTCTAGTTGGTTATTGTCATTTTTCATCTTTATTTGTTTTTAATGAAAGGATTGATTGATTGATTAAATGGGGCTTTATGACCAAGTCAAGAATATTTCACTTATACCTAGACTTCTCCAGCTATAGGTGAAATGGCAGAAATTTTTACCTTTGCAGTGTGCTTAGGGTAATGTGCAGGGAGGGTTCATGAATGTGCCACGCCTGCTGTGACATGGGGCATAGGTTTATAAGGTCTCATCCGAAGGAATCTGTGACTTTCATTTCTAAATGCCGAGTGCTTTGCAAAAGAATAGTCACTACCAATATTTTCAAGTTTTGGCCAGACCTGGCCGGCGTTCAAACCCTCAACCTTCCACTTATGAAGTGAGCACTCTACAAACTGAGCTACCGTAGCAGTGTTAGTGAATGGAGACATAACTGTAATATTTTTACATTTTATAATTTCAACATTCATACTATGAACCCATCATTGTGTTATTGTTCCTCATTATTAGCTCAACTGGCTAAAGCCAGATGAGCTTATGGCATGATGCGCGCGTGCGTGCGTGCGTGCGTGCGTGCGTCCGTTAACAGCAAAAACTCAGAAACTACTGGGCCAATTTTAGCAAAACTTTGCAGGAATGATCCCTAGAAGGAGTAGATGGAAATTTTTACAATTGGTTTCCATGGCAACCAAAAGTAGGTCACAGCGACCTAGAATGTAAAAAACCTAAAATAAGTTTCTTCTCTGAAACCATAGGTTATATTCAAAATCTGATGTGATATTTAGCTTCTAGACACCCTTAAACATGTAGGTTGTACATTTCGTGAAATTCTGTCAAAAACTAGGTTACGCGTTTTTAACGTTTTTCTGTCATACTTCGTAAAGAGTGAAAATAAGGCTTATAATGAGATATCAACTTTGAAAATCTTCTTCTCTGAAACCATGAAGCCTTAAGCTTTCATATTTGGCAGTTAATATCAGCTTGAGCCCCTTTACCAAGTTTGTACAAATGGTGGCCCCCGGTCTATTTTTGGCCCCACCCCAGGGGTCCATGTATCTGCATATGCATATATGGCTTATAATGGAAAATCAACTTTGAAAATCTTCTTCTCTAAAACCATGAAGCCTTAAGCTTTCATATTTGGCAGTTAATATCAGCTTGAGCCCCTTTACCAAGTTTGTACAAATGGTGGCCCCCGGTCTATTTTTGGCCCCACCTCAGGGGTCCATATATCTGCATATGCATATATGGCTTATAATTGAAAATCAACTTTGAAAATCTTCTTCTCTGAAACCATGAAGCCTTAAGCTTTCATATTTGGCAGTTAATATCAGCTTGAGCCCCTTTACCAAGTTTGTACAAATGGTGGCCCAGGGTCCATGTTCGGCTCCACCCCAGAGGTCCATATATCTGCATATGCATATATGGCTTAAAGTGAGATATCAACTTTGAAAATCTTCTTCTCTGAAACCATGAAGCCTTAAGCTTTCATATTTGGCAGTTAATATCAGCTTGAGCCCCTTTACCAAGTTTGTACAAATGGTGGCCCTCGGTCCATTTTTGGCCCCACCCCAGGGGTCCATATATCTGCATATGTATATATTGGAAATCAAATTTAAAAATTTTTTTCTCTGAGACTGTAAGGCATAATGCTTTTATATTTGGCATTTAACATTAGCTCAAGTCCCTTTACCAGGTTTGTACAAATGGTGGCCCCCGGTCCATTTTTGGTCCCACCAAGGGGCACATATATCTACATATACTTATATGGGAAGTCAAATTTAAAAATATTCTTCTCTGAAACTGTAAGGCCTACAGCTTTTATATTTAGCATTTAACGTCAGCTCAAGTCCTTGTACCGAGTTTATATAAATGAAGTCACAAGAACCATTTTTGTCAGTTGAGCTCCACAGGCCCTTTTGGGCCTCTTGTTTGTTTCTTTATGACAGGCAGAACATTTAATACTGCTGTTGTTGTGGACTTGTTTTGCAACAAGATTTTTGGTTGGTTTGATTTTCAATTTGATGAAATGTGAAATTAATCAAGAATTTGTCTAGCTGTCTTAATATCTAACATATGTCACTTCTCAATTCTCATTTTTTTGTAATGGGTAAAATTTACTACTAAAAAGTATGAAAAGTAATGTAACAGATAAATTTGTTATGTTCAGTGGGGTAAAGGGCATAAAAGGCATATAACAGATGTATTCATGATGTTCACACTGTTAATTATTTTAGCACAAATTTTTTATGTTATTTGTAAAACTTAGACTACTTTTGTTTAATTATTATTTTACTGATTTATTTTTAGGAAAAGAGAAAAAACAGAAAATTACAAGAACAAAAAGTTAGTTTAGAAACCAGACTGCAAGCAGAACAAGACAAGTGAGTGTTTGTGATTTACTTTACAAAGAGTTTCACAAAGCTTCTGTGTTGTGGAAATGTTAATAGCAATAATAGTTACATCTTGTATTGTAACTCAAGAAAAATCATTTGAGAAAAATCCAAATCTATAAACTGCATTGTTAAAGAGATCTTTATGTGTTAAATTGACATCTTCACTTTTAATACCTGTCAATCATTTTTACAAATTTAATATTTGCAATTTGTTCTATTTATATTGACTTAAAGTTAAATAAAGGAAATGATCTTTTGAAAAAAAGTAAAATTTACACCTTTTCTGGGCAGTCAGGCATCACTAGAAAAAAAGATGTTTTGTACTCACTGACAGGTATTTTGATTGCATATTAACATTGTTTTTTTTTAATTTTCTATTTCAGAAATGCTCAGTTGCAAAAAGAAGTTACAAATTTGAAAGCCTACCTCAAAGTGGCCAAAAAGAGATTAAAGGTAAGACATTTGATAAGTTGAAATTTAATTTAAATGACTGTAAAATATTTTCCATAAAACTTGTGTGATACTCTGCAGCCTTTTCTCCATTCCTCAGCAGTTATAATAAAATTGTTATGGTTCATACTGATAACTGTTCAGATAGAGGTTACCTGTACAAGCCAGTACAACTACCAGCAATTGGTGGAGTTTAACATCTATATGTTTTCCGGGGGCCAATGTGTAGACAATGTTTCAGTACAAATACTCTTAGTACCATTATTTACACCAGAAACATTCAGTGGCTGCTAAACCTATCAACCAAGGATAATACTACATGTATAAATTAAAGTTAGTCGGCTAGGTTCAAACAATGAATGATTATTTCATCTTGTCTTCGTAGAATAATTTTGTTGTGAAAGTTATCACTATGAATCATAATATTTGCCAAAAAATATATAGAGCACAGCCTGTTTGTGAATCTGCTCAGCCATGATATATCTACCATACCTTCCTTTCCTTAATTACTTCTCTTACAGCAAGTTTATGGATGTAATCAGAAGTATAAAGACATGTATATAATATTAAAAGTTATTCATGTTCTGTTTTAAATCATTGAAATTCCTCAATGTTTTCATGAAGCTAAAATACTGTTGGTCAGATAGTCTAAAGGGTATACTAATGCCAGTAATGGATCACAGTTCTTCTAACTTCCTAGGGTTGGATTCCTGCATGGCAGTACAAGTGTGAGAAAGTTTGTCAGTTCCCTTGCTGAAGGTTGATGGTCTATGGTTTTCTTTGAGTACTCTGATTTCCTCCACCATACTAGAACTGAATACTTCAATATAAGTGAAAGAATCTGACTGTGGTATTAAATACAACTACTCCACTTCACTCTGTAAAAACACATAAATTTGAGTTACATGTAATGAGAATTACGAGTTATATATGAAAAAAAGGTCCCCAAAATTTTTATTAAAAGAATTTCAATTTTCAGGAGTCATCTTTCATAGAAAATGTTGATTCAGACAATGTATGTATATAAAGAAATCTCAGGATTTGTGTAGATTTTGTTTTATATTAGACAGCTAATTAGGCCACTACAGTGTTTACAAATTACTTTTTAGTTGATTAATTCTAACAATAATTTGTGAAATATTTCTTATAATGAAACTTGATGTGTTATAAAACTTTAATGGCAATTTTCTCTACTGCTTTAATCTTGTGCTTTGCTTATTCTAACTGTAATGCATTTCAAATAGACTTGATATATCAAATTTTAAGCACCATTGGGCAAACTTGTTTTGCCTTTTAAACATCAAACACCATTGGTTATTTTATGCCTTTTAAACATCAAACACCATTGGTTATTTTATTGAAGGTTTCTTTGTAACATTAAGCACCATTAGTCAAATTGTTTTGTCTTTAACATCAAACCTCATTGGTTATCGAACTAAATGTTTCTTTGTAACGTTAAGCACCATTGGTTATATTATTTTGTCTTTAATATCAAAGCCCATTGGTTATCGAACTGAGGGTTTCTTTGTAACATTAAGCACCATTGGTTATTTCAAAAACATTTTTGTATCACCAAGCCCAATTATTCATTTGATAAAATTTTGGTTTTCAGCATCAAAGCATTAAGCACCTTTGGTAAATGACCAAAAAGTTTTGTATGCCCAATTTTAAGGAACAAATGATTTTTTTTCTTTCATTTTTTGAAATCATTTATAGTTGTGGTCTATTTTCTCTCTATTTTATAGAAAGCTTTTAGCTTAATTACTATGATACATATGTGTATTTATTAACGTTGTTTTTTGTCAACATCAATAGTTCAGTTTTTTTTGCTGGACATGTAAAGCAAATATGACATTTTCATAACCACCTTTCATATGACCATTTTTCTACTGCTTAAAAGATGGCCATATAAAAGGGACTTTATTAACTCTAAAACACTTACAAAGTTATATAATATATCAGATAATATTCCTTTTCTTTCCATACTCTCTATATATAACATACTATGTATTTCTACTTTGGGCTTTTACTTTTGGTTAGACTGTTGATAAGAGTGATTCCAGAATTAACACACTTAATGCTGAGTTTGATAAGGAAAGATTTGCGATGGAAGGCACTTTATCCAATGTCAAAAGACAGGTGAGTGACAATGAGGATGTTAAAACAGTTGCTTGATAATTATCCCCTCACCACCCCCCCCCCCCCGACCCCTGTCATACCTGGTGTTACCTGATTCCTACCCAACCAGTGTGTGCAGTGTCTGTGTTTCCAGTTTCCTTTTTTTTTTTTTTAGTTTAAAAAACAAACAAACAAAACAAAACAAAAACAAAAAAAAAAAAAACTAGGAAAGACATTCATATTTTAGTTGATATTTTCATTCAAATGTCATTTTTTTATCAGGTCCAATGTTAACATTTATGCTTGCTGAAAGAAGATCTTGTCACACCGGTTACTTACGAGACACTTGTATTGTCTCATTTGGTATAACAGATAAAATGAGCATTTTAAACAACTTAAAGAATACATTTTGATTCTGATTTTAAACCTATGAAGCTGGTTTAGAAATAAAAAATTAATTTTATCTTGAAACCAGTTTATATTTGAAGTTAACAGTTTAAAAGTTAAAATTTTTTTTTTAATAAGTCTAATCATATTAGGGATTGATCACTTTATAAGCTTTCTAAGCGATGTCTAGTTCCATATAAAGTTTCACCACAAAATCAAATATTTCATATGAGACTTGATTATATGACTCTAGGAATAGTATTATAATGCATTTGATGAAAGAACAATCTACTATAATACCAAAAATTGTCATCATGAAGTGTATTCATATGATTTCTTCCCTTTCATAGTTGATATCATTATTTTTCATATTTTTCATACATTTCATTCACCATATGTTGTCAGATTTTCCCTTCATTTCATGCAGTCATTGTTTATGTGTCTTTCTTCCTTTGACCTTTGATTTTTGACCTTGAAAACAACAGCTAGAGGATATGCAGCAACAACTGCAGAATGAGGTTGATGAGAAATCCAAACTTCAGACAGCAAATTTGCACCTTCAAAGTGAACTTGGCACCTTAAAACAACTTCAGAAATCAGTTCAAAAACTTGAACACAGCAAGAAAAAGCTTGAACAGGATTATGAGCACTATAAGGTATTTCTGGATCAGCTGGAGGATGGTTTTATGTATCATACAGAATGTCTAATTTTTAGGCATGGTAGACATGTAGAATATTGCATGTTGGGATTGTGGTTATCATATGTTTTAGGTTCTTTTTGGAAGGTTTTTGACATTATGATATTCATGTTCATTTATTGGGTCATTTGTTTTGGTTTTGCATGACTTCGTTGTTTTTAGACTGTAGTGATATTATTTTCTTTCTTTAAAAGTTAGAAATTTTATTTCAGGTGTCATTGATTATTGATTATTTATTTGATGTTGTTATTTCTGTTTTCTTTTTATCCTTTATCCATTATTTAGTTTTTTTGTTTTTGCATGTCATTCCTGTAGTGTTTGTAGCTTAACTCAGTAGTGCTCACTATAGTCTGCTTTCTTTTTTCTATATTCATGTATGTACATGTATAAATTTTATTATGATTAATATATATGTTATTTGTAATGTTGGCATTTTGTTTTGACATAATGTACTTGAAGAATCTCTTTAATTTTGTGAACACGTTATAATGTTTGCATATTTTAAATGTGATATTGTCTTCATTTATGAATTTAATGCAAAATAACTACATGTAACTTAATACATAAATATGGCATCATGATTCTTAATAGATACTTGATATGTATGATGATGTGAAACACATGTTACAAATTTAGCTGTTACTGTACAAGAATGGATTTATAGCTAACATTGCATTCAAAATATTGTGTAGGCATGAGCTTAAGAGCCTAGATCTGTGAAATTGGGCTAGGATAGCTTTTGTGGTCTGTGAAACAAAATCCTTAAGAATGATAATCAGCTCCCATTTCACAGTTGTTCTTTGATTAAAGTTTTTAATAGCTTAAATCTGGGAAATTTGTAACCTGTTTGATTTTGTTAACATTTAAAATATCCAGAAATTTTGAAAGCCATTTTAGCCAAATTTTAGCTTTTGACATTGGTAAATAATTCTGTCATCTTAATTATTAGTAGTAGTAGTATGATAGATCAACCAAATCAGCTTTCCAAAATCTTAGTTAAGGAATAATTTTGATAGATCTAACAACAGAGAACTTTATTGAAAATCCGTAATTTTCTGAATGTGTCTGTTCTAAATGTGATCCTTGTATAGAATAGTCTTCAGGCTTGGTTTTACTCTCTATCAGCTCATGTGACCGATGTAAAAAATGTTATGATTTTACATAAAATTTATATGGTATATTTGTACTTAAGCTCAGTTTTTTAAGTGCATATGAAATAAAATTTTTAGATATAATTCATACTTTGCTATCTGTATAAATGTATTTCTACTTCTTTTCATATTGTTAGTTTATATTTGAGTTACATTGCGAGTTTCATTTTTTACAGAATCGTATTGAGAATGGCTATGTAGACAGAGATGAGTTAGAACAGGTCAAGAAAGAACTCGAGGCTCGTTATCGTATGGAACTGAACAGGAAGTTAGACGAAGTAAATAACTATCTAGATGAACAGTCGAGAGCAAGAGATAAACTTGACAACTCTAGAGATGAATCGGAAATAAGATTAAAAGATGTTAATAAGACATTAAAGGTAAATAAACGGAATAAATATTGTGGTCTCTTCTACATATGGGGGTCTTCAGTGCCCAAGTGGTCAAAAGTCTCAGCTTAAAGATCCTGTGTCCTCACACCACCTATGATGGGATCCTAATCAGGTAGATCCTTAGTGTGAGAAAGTTTGTCAGTTCATTGGTTGATGTTTTCTCTGGACACTCCGTTGTCTTTCACTGTCCCTTAACTGACCTAAATATAAATAGTAATATTATTATGCCCATCCACTTTCCTACAACACAGAATATTGTGTCAAATTCTTGGTTTTTACTACTGTACAATGAGCATTAAATCTGATTTTCTTTTGGATCATTGAATCTTATTTGTAAACATTCCCTTTCATAGAACCCTGTTGAAAAATTAAGTTTAAAGAAACATTGTTTCAGAGACATGATTATTATTATTATTATTATTTATTTATTTATTTTATTTTTTTTTTTTTTTGAAACCAGGGTGCCTGCTTATTGTTTCAACCTAACTCAAAATAAACCGGCAGAAATGCTGTGGTTAAACCTGATGATGGAGTGACATTCATACTATCTACTCCAGTAACAGAGATTGTAATTTGTCTGCCCCATTGCTACCTAGTTCTCTTATACAAAATGGGTTGGGACATGTACTTACTTTTTGGCATTGTAGTTAAAACAAATGCTAAAATAAATAAAGCCATATATGTTTTAATTTTGGTACCTTTTTGCTTAACAGGAAGAAAACACGGAACTGAGAATCAAATATGAACAATTGTTAGCACAGAAGGAGAGTAAAGAGATGGAAGCTAAACGATTCCGAGATTTGTACGAGAGTGAAATGCAATGGCGGATGAGATTAAGTGATCAGCTTCTCCGGAGCAATGAAAAATCCTTTAGTTACAAAACAACGTTAGTGTGAGTGACCACCATTGATTATAACTTCATTTGGTGGTGCACTGTTTTATTTTTTATTTTCTTATTTATTTCATTTCTTTTTATAATCATTTCTTGAAATGGAGTTCACACATAAGGGGTTTTTCAGGGGTTTTTCAGCTGTATATGGAATGGCATAGTTTGATATATTTACCTGTTAAGTATATATATATATATATATATATATATATATATATAAAATAAAATAAATAAGTAAACACGATTTTGTGAAGCATTAGGGCTTTCATTACATCATATTTATTACTACAGATGTAATGAAAGCGCTAATGCTTTACAAAATCGTGTTGTACTTATTTATTTTATTATATTCTACTGGATACTGAGAAACTAACTTTTTCTTATATATATATATATATATATATATATATATATCAGAAATCTTATTGAAAATCACAAATGAGAATATTTTCTTTAGCTTTAGAATTTAAAGATTACTGCACTAATATAAGTTGTATCACATGTTACATATGCTTGAAATCTATTTTCGTTTCTTTGAAATTTTTTTTTATTATTTCAGTGATTACTCATCATTTCAGTTATCTATCATAAATATCACAAAACACTAGTGGTTGAAACTTTTCTGTTTCTTACAACTATGATAAAAAAAAATTCACTTTGTCACTTTTGCTTTTATAACTATTGACTCAAATTTATGTTGATCAAAATGTTTAATATTAATTTAGTTTTATTTCATTGTCACTGTTTCATAATGAAAGGATTTCATTGACATCTGCAATATCAACATTATTCCCACTTAATTTTTCTGATTGTTATTTATTTTTTTAAAGAACATTGTCAGATGTTAAATCTAAACAGTGTTTACAATTTCAAAGTAATGACATCTTTAATCCTGGCCTGTCTGTTAGTTCAGGTGTGATTGCAATCCAGCTAGCCTGGTTTATCGTTTTAAGTTTTCTGCCTAAAATTCTTATTTATTACTGGCATGTAACTTATGATGTCTCTTAGAAAGTTCTTTTATGTCTGTTTAATGTAATAAAATCTATACATGTTTTGTGTTATTTTATTAACAGGAATGAAAGACAAAGAAACAGAGTGTTAAATAATTTAGGCAATGTGACATTTTCTGGAACATTAAATGGACATTTGTTAGATTCTAGTAACTTATCAAATAATGATGATTTATTAGGGAACAGATTACGGGCAGAATTAGATAGGAGTATAGCTAAACATTTAGAAGCTGGTAAGTGTATGTATGTGTGTACACAGGGGATAGTATAAATAAAAAAAAAATAATAATAAGACTTGCTTTGGTGTGGAATAATACGATTCAAATCCAAAGGGCTTCACCAATCACAATGTATGTAAGTGTGATATCCATAATGTTTGTACAGAAACTATTTTTTCAAATTAATATAGAATCACACAAGTTGTATGTAATCTGCATTGTATTGAATTTCTTTGAAATTTAGGTGTAAAAAATTCCACACAATTATTAAAGGTTATTGTTCATGTGATATACTGGTTAACCCTATTCTGAACATACAGTAAAGGGTAAATTAGGTCAAGATTTCCCAAAAAACTTCCTTATTTGTGTCAGAATTTTGTCACCTACTTTCAAATACTGCAATTATACCATTTATACGGAGTTTCTGATATTACCGTAATCATGGTTGATGGAATACATATACAGACTGTTTGTTTATTTGAATATTCTTCTTATTCTAGAAACTAAGATTTTTGGCTCTAAAATTGAATATGACTGTAATTAAATTTATTCAAAAATATATCTTTATATAAAAAAGGGATTTGTTATCCAAAGACATGATGCAAAAGAGAAAATGGGTAAACTACCTTAGATAATGCTAAAGTTTGATATTGAGGATTTTGCTTGTTAGCTTTAATTTGTCTTATGTTTTGCACAAATGTGTGGCTTTTAAAAATCTCCTAGAGTATAATTCACTGTTTTAACTGATATTTAATTGTAAAGAAAGACCCATTAGACTTCTTAGGGTTAAAGCACTGGGTTTAATTCTGTTTTCATAACATATTCAGAGGAAGTCAGTTTTATTCACGAATTTGCACTTAGGCCTGAGCATGTTTCAAATTTATCGGAGATGTGTTTGTGGAAGAATAATACTATCTTCAAAACATTCGTCATTTGCTAGGTAGCTTATTTTGAATTCTTCTTACCTTTGATTTCAGCATTGTTTCTAATAAAAAGCTAGTAATTCTAGAATAAATAGTGTGATAAAGGACAACCTTGACATACATCATGTTTTAGAATGAATATTTTGTGGAAACCCCGTCATTGAAAAAAACAATGTTTGTACTTGTATAATCATGATAATTTTTTCCTGTTGAAATGAGTTTTTTTCTAAAACAAAACTTTTGCTTTCAAAAGATATATTGCCATTCTGTTCTGTTTTTTTTTTAAATTCATTTATCATGTTATTGCTGTTGTCAAATACAATTGATGGTTCATTGATACTTTACATGTTGAAAAAAAATGTAACAAGTTGGACTTCAATCTAGTTTAGGGTTTGCGTCTATAACATAAAACTTGTTTTTCTTTGTTAATCTTCCATATCTTATGGATATATTTTGGATATGTAGAAAGTACTACCATATATCAAATTCTCTCTCTCTGCCTGTACTTCACTTGAACTTGTACAAGCTTCAGCCTAATGAGCCTGTAGACAACAAACATGCTTAAACTTGTACAAGTAA
The DNA here is from genome assembly GCA_029721355.1 of Tegillarca granosa. Taxonomy (NCBI): domain Eukaryota; kingdom Metazoa; phylum Mollusca; class Bivalvia; order Arcoida; family Arcidae; genus Tegillarca; species Tegillarca granosa. The sequence goes on along the minus strand of CM056599.1, from coordinate 43,869,081 downwards.
AATTTGTCAAAATATTTAAAATCTTACATATTTATATCATATTATTTTTCAGCACCCCATGATAATATCAAGCCTATCGTCAGAGCTAACAGTGATCTAGAAAACTCATCATTTGCCAGATCAAGTGCAGACTATCTTGACATTCTGAAGCGGAAATATTGTCTATAGCACAGTATTTTTGAATTTTTATAAACTACATATTTTTAATGAGCCGTCCAGAATCTTGTTCCATCCACTTAAAACACATATTATTATGGTGCATGCCGCTTTTTATGAATAAGGTTAATACGGATCTGACTTTTTGATATTTTAAATGAAACAACTTTGTCAGTATTATTTATTTAATTTTACTATGACAGTTAATTTTTTTTAATTGGATGGTTAATTTAATTTTATTTTTAATTTAACTAATTTTTTAATCAATTTGGTGCCTATAAAGATTATGATTTAAATTTACGAAACATCCCTGTTAAAAACAACAACTCTGTTTACTGTTTTTGTATTTATAAAACAAAAACTATAGATATATATCTCTCGAAAAACTGTTCAACAGTATACAATGGTATTTTATTCATCATCTGCCATATTACTTCTTAAACCAGACATACAAATACATATATGGTCAGTGACTGTCCGTGGTCAGTAACTGCCAATAGTTAGTGACTGTCAGTGGTCAGTAACTGCCAATAGTTAGTAACTGTCAGTGGTCAGTAACTGCCAATGGTCAGTAGCTGTTAGTTGTTATATATCAATGACAAATTCAATGTGTTCATTTATGATTATTATTACTCTATAAGTTTACAAGTAGACTGTTACTTCCTTGTTGGTTTTCAGAATCAAAGTCATCATTTCCATTTCCTTCATAGATAGACATAAATCAAATTATTATTATACATGTAAAAAAATTTCTGATGCACAACTTTTACTTGGTTATTTAGCCAAATTTTATGATTTTGATGAAAGGCAGATTTTTTTAAATTATAACTCGAAAAATTTTAACATTGATCTGCCCTAAAATGTGTTGAAAAAATAATCTTCCTGATTTTCATATTCTTTGCAGTTTAGATATTACCCTTAGAAGGGCCTAGTTTTCGCAAAATATGATACCAAAATGGTAGTTTAATTTCTCATACAGAGGTGTTGCAAGAATAGTAGCTATAAGTGAAAATGTGCAGATGTCTTTATTGTCAATTATTTCTATTTTTACCTCAAATGTTAGGAATAGAATTATAAAGCTGGAAATTGATCATGCAGTTTTTGTTGTTATCTTGTAAATAATGCTAAAGGGGTTATCTGCCTTTTAATATAACTAAACGAAATATGTTCCAGATTTGCTAACCAAATAAAAATTGTGCATCAAGATTTGGGTTCGGATGGATGAGTGTCCCATTATTTAATGTAATCAGAAGTGGTAATATTATTTTATATTTTATCAAAACTATACTCTAAATCAGTATATGCACAAATATTTATGTTGCAGCATTGTTACATGGGTACTACTTAATCTGCTTTTTTGTATTATATATATATATATATATATGTATTTATATGTACAGTATATCGTACATGTATATTATAATGTTGTTTTCATGCAGAATAATTTTAGTACAGTATTTTTAGGCCTCATGACTTATAATTTGTTTTTATAGAAATCATTTTTATTTCTACATTTGATAAATCATCTGTGATAAGTTTCAGATTTGTCCATTTTTTCTTAAATATGGATTATCTTAGTCATTTTGGTTTGAAAGTATGTTTTAGGAAGTATGTTGCTGATATCCACTTATTTTAACAATAAGGTGAGAGGTCTTTAACATTTTGGTTGGAGAGTACATGTATTCCTTAGTGATATGGATGTTTTAGTCACTTTTGTTTGAGAGTACTGGTCAGTGTGTTATTGGGTATATAGTGAAGTAGAAAAGTAGATAGAGACAAAACTACCATATGATATTAATATTACTTGGGTATAAAATAGTTAAATTCTTTTAAACAATTAACTTTACAAGGTGACAACAATTTCTTCACATCCCCATTATTTGTTTTTTAAAATAAAGGTTGCTATCAATATTGTCAGGGTTAGTGTAAGTTACATAATTTTTTTTGTGAATTTAAGATTATATATTAACTAATGCTTCCATGTGCAACATTTGAACAACAGAACACAAACACAAAGCAAGTATTTAGAAAAAGATATCAATTAGATAATTTAAAATCTGAGAAAGGGGGAGTGATAATTTGTAAATCTGAGAAGGGGGGGATAATTTTAAAAAAACGGGAAAAGGGGAGAGATAATTTAAAAATCTAAGAAAGGGGGAGTAATAGTTTGTAAATCTGAGAAAGGGGGGGGGATAATTTTAAAAAAACGGGAAAATGGGGAGGGATAATTTATGCAATACAAGTTTGTTTTTTTAAATCTTGATGGCTGAATGTGTTTTATGTATTGTTTGATAAGTCAGTAGTAATGAGTGTTAAAGTTGTGTCCATTTTACATATATGCAACGGTTGTGGGTAGGTATATGTCATAGCCACTGTGGTTACTTACAACTCTTGTTCAAGGTTTTTTGCTGTACTTGTCTGTGGTGATTGTGTATATATATATAAGGTTTAATCACGTTTTGTTTGCTATTTGTTTTAATAATGTTCCGTCCACCATTTTATATGTTGTTAAATTTTTTTATTTGTTTTCCCCAGAAGTGAGATTATAACCATCACTTATCAGGATTTTGTTTTTATAAATGTGATTCATTCTATATATAGTCACCTTACTATTGGTGTAAGACAAGGAGGTATTCTAACTATATTACCATTTATAAAACCATCAGTATTCATATGATGAGTACCATACACACATATATATACAGGGACTAGTTTTTATTGGCTATTGTTTCTGAACAAATTGAAAATTAGTTTATACATGTAGTTTAATTGTACATGTAGCTGTTTGAGACACAGAGGAGTTTCTTTCATATTCTTAGCATTAGCATCTGTGATAGTGCCTATTGTCAAAAAATTTGGTGAGGTTTTTGAATAAACCCTATGTGCAGGTAAGATTCACTGATCTTCAACTGAGTTCTTTTTGATCATGAAACTATCTGTTTTGATATCAGACAAGTTAACAATATTCAGATACTGTGCAATAATATATGGGTAAAATTAAGAAATTTTATGTTAAATACAACAATTCTGTATTGGTAATTGCATTCACTTTACTGTTAAAGAAAAATCATACACTCCTAAATCATGGATTTTTATAACTACAGTAACTCCATTATTTTCAAGTTTGGCAGTTCCATAAAGGTGAATCGTAAAATGCACTTACCAGTAATTATTATGCCTGCTGATACTTCTAGACAATCTAGAAGAAAATCAGTTTAGGTTTGTAATTTGGTTAATTCTTAATAAACAAGTTTGTAAAATTGTCTCGGACATACGTGAAATGTTATAACATTTTTTAGAATAATAATTTCGATGACTCTGAATTTGTAATCTGCTAGGGTATACAAAAATACCTACAGTCTCAACTGTTATTACTGTGAAAAATAATTAAACCAACTACAGTAGTCTAAATTGCAGGTTAATCCTTTCCTTATGTTTTGCACAACAGATTCTAATATTTTCGACATTTTCGAAAACATGGAAAGGTATTTGGAAATTCAGAGTCATTGGAGTATAAAAACATATGTATAAATCTAAATTACAAAAATAATCAGTCTAGGAAATTCCAGAGGTCACAGGACCAAAACCAGTAGGGTTTGCTTATAGAATAATAAACATTTTGTGTTGCATGTGTAATGGACTACTGATTTTCAAATGAAGAATCCAATCAATTATTTATTTCTAAAATGTAGAATATTTAATATTATACACTAAAACACTGTAATACCTTTACTGTGGTTCTCTTTATTTTTAGAAAGTCATTTTGGTAAGGTTGTGCCAGTTGTCTTTTGTGAGTTAAGCAGCTGAGATTTCTCTAAAGTCATCACTATGCATATATATTAAGTGTTGTGTGTCATGATGTATAGTTTTGTAGAGGTTGACAAAATCTGGATGAGTGCAAACAAGGGTTTTGTGACATTATATTTAAATTCCGCACATTATTCTTTTTCTGAAATTCGACATTATACTTATTGCAAACTAAAGTATCAACTGTATGAATTTTGTGTTTAACATGTTTAAATGATAAATTGTGAATTTGAATGAAAAACTTAATTTCAAATATCTGGACAAAAAGTGATAAAACTTGCATTTAGAACTGTACTTTCAAATTAGTAATATGCATGTGCAAAACCTTTTGTCGTCTTCCATTTTACACTTAAGTATGTGTGAGATTTAAAATGATGAAAAGAAAGAAATTAATACTCGATCATGATAAAAAGGCATGTTTGATTATATTTGTTCTTATTTTACTATTATTGCTGTTATAATGATTTTATTGTTCTTATTATGCATTTTATTATTATTGTTATTATTATAATTATTATTATTATTATTAATTTTTTTATTTAATTTTCTTTTTATTGTTATTTCTTTTTTAACTTTTGGGTTAATTTAGATTTCATTTTAATATTTCTGCTTACAGTACTTTCAGTACTTTGATTTTGATATTTAAAAAAAAAATGTTGATAAAAATACTTATTAAAAACCATTGAAAAAAAAAAATCAAACTGCATACATTTTGTTTCTACTTTAGTCAGCAATAAGTATAATATCAAACTGAAACCTGATTTTTGATAAGACAGAAACGTGAAACATCCACTTTTTAATCCCTGTATCATTGTCACTCTGCCATTCACTACATATGCACTCACTTAATTTACTACTTATCACATAACATGGATATTTTATGCCATATATCCATATTTATATATTATTATATATTATATATTTTTGTTTTAAATCATGACATATATGTACTTACCAAAGTTTATATTGTATCTTTATACATATTAAAGAATATTTTATTAAACAAACTGTAATGGTTTTGTGTTGTCATAGCAACCACCAAGATATGAGAATGCAGAATAATGCACATGTTGAAAGTATAATGGCAGTATATGAGATACAAAACAAGCTAATAGTGAAGTTACCAAGTGGTTAGCGAGTAGTTCAGGCTGTGGGTTTGACTCGGATCAAATACTTGTGGAAAAAAATAAATTTCTTGTGTATGCCTTAACTAGTACATGTAATACCGGTATCAAAGTTTTACAAGTAGTTCTCAAGATATTGAACCACTTCCTAAACCCATAAACCATATCGACTGACTTGTGTATAGATTAATCCTCATCCTGGAAACAATAAAAGTCCAACATCCACATGATATCTTGGGGGCCTATGTTGTAAAGTGGTCTAAAGTGCACCACTCATCATCTAAATTTGAATCCCACTTGGGCTGATCCTGGTGTGCAAAAACTTGAAAGTTTACTTGCCAGTGACTTTTTCCACCATCCCAGAACTGACCACCTTTATGTAAAAGAATCTTGACTGGGGCATGGAACACCATTACATCTGGAAATACAGATATTCTTCAGACAAGTCTATATTTCAGTTTATTAACTTAGTCATATCAAGCATGGAAAAAATAATAATGCTTGTACCTTAGATGGAGGAAAAGGTAAAATAATTTTGCTAACTTGGAAAGGCTTGTTCTAGGAATTATTCCCTTTAATTTTAGGGGCATTGGTGGCCAAGTGGTCTAAAACATATGATATAAAAGGAGAACCCTTGTCCTCATAAGAGCTAAAACAAATAAGACACACTATTGTTACTTGTATATATTATTTATTCTTATAAAAATAATTAAGCTACAATCACTAACTTAAATTCATAAACATCACATATTTGTATTCAAAATCCATGCATTCCTCAAATAAGAAAATGTCTTACTGATAACCACAAGTCAAATGACTTACTTGACATCTTTTGCATAGCAATAAAAGAAATAATTAAGAATAATTTTTCCTATCAAAATCATGAAAAAAGAAATGGAGAAAATCAGAATATTATTTCACACCTCTAAAATTCCACCCCATAACCTTCCCAGCCCTTTCTTCTTTTACCACATACATAATACAGCTGAGCAGAAACTAAATACCTACTGGTATCTGTTTTAAACATCCTATTGCAAACATTTTAGTGGAAAAAGGTAAGATTTCCATGGTGTAGTTACCATGGTAACTTAATTTTATACCCAATTAATAAACGTGCATACAACTTTGGTTTTTATATTTCACAAACTCTTACAACCTCTAATATTAACTAAATGTAACATATTTTGTTCATTATGCACATGAATAATAATAAATATATGTATCTGTACAAATACAGAAAAAAATAAACACATTGTTGATAAATTTCATCGTATACTTGACTCGTTTTTGTAAATACCGGTATGTTGAACACAGCTAATGAAGGGATTACAAAGATAATGTAGACTTTGCTTAGTTTAAAAAGTATATATTTTGTTAAGCAATAATACAAAACAAGTTTACATTACACAAGTAAGGGATTCCAGAACAAGAGTAAGACACTTATATAAACTAGTCTCCCTGAAAATAACACATGATAAATACATAAATAAACATGAAGTTACAACAGTTGTATATGTATATATGGTAGTTCTTAATTAATAAGTGGATTATCTAAAAAAAATTAATTAATTAATTAATTAATGAGTAAATAAATAAATAGTTGAGTAAATAAATAAATAAATGTAAGTTGCTAATGATTTAATATAACGGGAAAAAAAAACAGAAAAGGGGGAAGGGGAAAAGTATAAGTGGGTGGTTGTCGAGGGAATATATATAAATATGATTTTATGATTATGTCTTATAACGTTTAGATTGTATAATAAATTCTTGTACTGATAAAAAAATTTCTGTATTTTGTTGTTGTGATAACATAGGGTCGCCATACAGCAATTTGTTGATACTTAGAACGTATGGAAGTAAATAAATGGTTCTTAAACGTATATGACTGTAGATCTTCCAAAATAAAAGAAAGTGTTTTGCATTTTCAACAAGTCCACATCGACAATATGGATTGTTAACTAAATTTCTATTAAATAAATGACATTGTAAAGAGCTACATTCTAATCTTAATCTTGCATGGAGTATTTGCCCAAGTCGAGATCTGCAATTGTAATAAAAAGGTACTTTGCAACTTGTAGATATTGAATTTTTAAAAGATAGATAAAGAATATTATTTTTAACATCATTTGGAACATCGTTCCAATTTCTTATGACAGAAGGTAAAAATGAATTGAAATAAAAAGATGTTCTGCACAAGATGCTTTGGAAATTTTGAGAACCTTGTGTATTGTGAGAATGAATTTCATGGTGAGGTAGGGGAACGAGGTTGCATAAGTAAGGAGGAGATAAATCGTTTTTCATTTTGTAAAATTGAACTAATTTATGATTTTTTCTTCGTGTAGCTTGGGTTTCCCATCCTGTTTCAAGATATAAAAGACTTTGCTTATAATTTACTTACAACTTTTTACCACTACAATGGCTCAGATGGTAGAGTGCTTGCTTGATATGTGGGAGGTCAGGCTCGAACCCAAGCCAGGTCTGACCAAGACTGAACAATAGGTAGTGATGTCTTGAAATAAGTGAAATATTCTTATATATGATTATTTTCACAGAGTTTGATTTGGATGTCATATTCATATTTGATGTTGTTTATGATTTGGAATGATTACAGTGTTAATCTTCAATCAATATATGCCTCCACAATCAGTTCTAATAGAGTCAAACTGCACAAGAAAAAGCAGATAATATCCTGTTTTAAATCTTGAATGATTGGCAGGTTGTTGTTGGTATTGTTAGCTGTTGGCATTGTAAACATGCAATATTGTGAGTCATTTTGCTGACATTTTTATAGTTGTTCAAAGTATTACAAAACAAATTTAAATAATCTACACAAAATAAAAGATAACATACAGGGCTGTAGATTGAGATTTCATAAACCACTGACATTATTAATAACACCAAGAACAAAATAATCATTCACTTTTTGAAATGATAAAATTTCAGACTGTTTACAGAAATTACAATAATTTGGCTCATATGACTGACACATAAAAAATAAAGAAATGTGAGAGTTTTTTTTTTTCAAACAACTATCCATCTCTGGGCAAAATTTAGTAAAAATTTTTTTTTTACTTTCTGACCTACATACGTCTCTTCTATAAAATACATGTACATCAAAGATACAAACACATTTCATTCCTTCTCACTAAATGGTTACACAGAGTATAAAAATGAAACTAACTACTGGTTAATGTTTAAGTACAATGCACATTTTTATATATTACTTGTTTTTTTTATTAATAAATGCTAAATTAATTAAATGGTTAACATTATTCAAACAAATATTAATAAAAAATATGACATTCATACATACTACATGTATTAGTTACACAGTTTTCAGGCATGGTGTATAGGAATTTCCAACCTGTCTGAGGATATATATATATTTATATGGATAAATATTAAAATACTGCCTAACCAGATACACGAGCATATTTGCCTGAATAATTACTACTAAATTCAATAAACTTTGGCAAATCACCACACAGATCTACAATAAATTGTTTTGCCATGTATAATGAAGAAAATCTCCTATTTCTTTTACCCAGTTATTTACCATTACCTTCACTAACGATAACCAATCAAAATCTTTTAGAGATCCTTATTCAATAAATGTCCCTATAATACATGTAATGTTATTTTTATACTAAATGTCTACTTTAATTTTTAATTTTCACAGAAAAGCAGAGACAAAAAAATTGTTTTAAAAATAAGCAGCTATTTTGAATTACATGTAGTACATTTGTATTACTGGTTAAAATACATGTATTTCTAATTAATATCCAGTAATAGTCCATAACTTTTCAATTTATCTATGAACAATCTAAACAAGAGGCCCAAGATGGCCCTAATTTGCTCACCTGAGTTTAAATGTAACTGGTATGTCTTGATAATACCTGGTAATTCATAACATTTGCCTCCATAGAAGTGGTTTCAGATAACATAATGTTTATTGTTTTGGTTTTTAGCTATATAGGTCACTGTGACCTACTTTTAGTAGCCAAAGCTACCAGAAACACAAATGAGAATGGCAATGGTCTAAAGGTGCTATTTACTAATATGAATGAAATGTGACCAGTAGTGTCTGAGAAGTCTTTTGATGGATATATGGATGGATGGCAGAGTTCCTATCCATAACAAAAGCTCATATGAGCAATTTTCAGATCCGGATTAAAGACTTTACAGATTTGACACATTAATTCAAATATTTCAACAAAAAAAAAAAAAAAAATGGTAAAATTCAACTGCAAATTATTTTTAAAAAATTGTTCAATTAATTTAAATAATGTCACATAACAATGATTTTGTAAAACAAAAAGAAAAAAAAAAAATTCAAGGTTTTAGCTAAATCTTCATATCAGTATCACATGTATTTCAAAAATAATAATTCACAAAAAAAAGTAAAAATTCATAACATCTCTTCCATGCACCATTGCATTGTAAGTCATAAAATTCAGAATTAAAAAAAAAAAGTGGCCTCAGTGGGATTTGAACCCTCGATCCTTGGGTTGCTAGAATTGAAAAAGAAAAAGGTAGAAAAAAGCGACTTGTATTTTACAGAATTTCATGGAAATTGTTAAACATATGTTTCTTCACATAAGAAAATGATGTTTGGAAAAAGAGTTCACCTAAATTTATTAATATTGTAATTTTGGTAAAAAGTACATTTGTGTACTATTTATAATGTATAAAAAATAAAGGCAAAAACAAGTAAACGAATTTTTCATAAAATTGTTTGAATTCACAAACTTGGTTTATAAAATGCTTTAAATGCGAAATATCAAATCAGATTTTATCTCAGTGAAGTGATTTTGGAGAAAAAATTTTTTTTAGGTTTTCAACTATTTAGGTCAATGTAGCTATGGCAACCTAAAAAGTAAAAATTCACAAATTTCTTCCATGCACCATTGTAAGTCATAAAAATTCAGAAAATTAAAAAAAAAAAAAAAAAAAAAAAAAAAAGTGGCTCCACTGGGATTTGAACCCTCGACCCTTGGGTTGCAGTATCACATGTATTTCAAAAAAAAAAAAAAAAAAAAATTACACTAAAAATTCATAAAATCTCTTCCATGCACCATTGTAAGTCAAAATATTCAAAATAATAAAAAAAAATTTAAAAATTAAAAAAAAAAGTGGCTCCACTGGGATTTGAACCCCCGACCCTTGGGTGCTTTACAGAATTTCATGAAAATTGTCACACATATGTTTCTTCACATAAAAAAATGATGTTTGGGAAAAGAGTTCACCTAAATTTATTCATTATTGTAATTTTTGTAAAAAAGTACTATTTACAAAATACAAAAAATAAACGCAAAAACGCGTAACCTAATTTTTCACAAAAATTATTGAAATTCACAAACTTGGTATATAAGATGCCGTAGATGCCAAATATCACATCAGATTTTATCTCAGTGAAGTGGTTTTGGAGAAGAAGATTGTTTTAGGTTTTTAACTATGTAGGTCATTGTGACCTACATTTGGTAGCTATGGCAACCAAAAACACCAATCTGAAAGGCAATGTTCTATAGATGCTTTTGACCAAGTTTAAACAAAATGTGACCAGAGGTTTCTGAGAAGAAGTCGTTAGAAGCAATTGTTGACGGATGGACGGACGGAAAGACGGACGACGGACGACGGAGGGTCTGCCTCTATTGATACCAATAGCTCACATGAGCACTTTGTGCTCAGGTGAGCTAAAAAATAAATAAAAAACAAATAGTGTCTTATCAATGACTCTTTTGGCTAATGCTCAAATTCTCTGACTTTTTTAAGATGTATAAGCCCTGCAAATCCATATCAAATGGAGATGATTATTAGTATTTCAAACAAACACTGACATAATAAGGCCTAATGATTTGTACCACAAGTTACACTGATCATCTTATTTCTCCTCTTCTCTCCCTTAAGAACCCATTAATGTGTGAACATATCTGGTTAAACAGTAAATAATTATGACTATCTAACAGTGATTATCAACAACCACATCTTGATGAATCTTCAGGATGATTTTGGGGTTGTCTGAGATGAATACCCCCTCCTTGTGGCTGTCTGAGAGACTCGGAAAATTCACCTAATTCTGCATGTTTAGTCATCATTTCTTCTATCAAAAATCTGAAATTAAATAAATCAAGAGTTGATATTAACCATTTATTAATAAATTTTTAAATAATAAGTCTGTTCAGAACTTACAAGTTCATTAAGCAACTGCTCAGCTTTGTTTTAGTGGCACAAAATAAATTAAAGGCAATAAAATCCCTCTGACGGCATTTCAGACCCAAACATTTCTACTTTAGATGATTATTTATCAACACTTGGTATAATCAATATAATATACAGCAGAAACAGGGTTCAAACACATAACATATGAACATGAAGTATTAGTCTGTAACAGCCAATCAATGTATGAGTCTATAAGAGCCAATCAATGTATAAGTCTATAACAGCAAATGAATGTATGAGTCTGTAACAGCCAATCAATATATGAGTCTGTAACAGGCAATCAATGTAACAGCCAATCAATGTATGAGTCTGTAACAGCCAATCAATGTATGAGTCTATAATAGCCAATCAATGTATAAGTATATAACAGTCAATGAATGTATGAGTCTGTAACAGCCAATCAATGTATGAGTCTGTAACAGGCAATCAATGTATGAGTTTGTAATAGCCAATTTATGTATGAGTCTGTTACAGCCAACCAATGTATGAATCTGTAACAGCCAATCAATGTATGAGTCTGTAACAGCCAATCAAAGTATGAGTCTGTTACAGCCAATTTATGTATGAATCTGTAACAGCCAATCAATGTTTGAGTCTGTAAAAGCCAATCAATGTATGAGTCTGTAACAGCCAATTTATACACGAGTCTGTAACAGCCAATCAAGGTATGACTCTGTAACATCTGTAACAGCCAATCAATCGCCTTACCTTTGCAAAACCTTCTTACCAATTGTTATCAAAAACTATTTCGGAATTCTACATCATAATTTCAAATGATTTACCAGTATTATCATGTCCAAGATACAATTACATGAATCTGTCTTTAAGCACTTTATCTACCATACTTTTACTTCTGTACATAACAAAAAAGTGTGCAGGTAAAAAAAGGAGACTTATAATATATAATTTAATAACTATGCCATGTGATGTAATTAAAATATGAGAGAAAAAAAGACTGTCAAAGTCAAATGTATTAAAGTGCTAGTTCACCATATTACCACTAAAGATAAATTCTTGAAATACAGCTACAGTGAGTTTGTTAGCTCACTTTCTAATGGTCAATGACTTTCTTTGAGCACTCCAGTTTCCTCAACAGTCTATAAATTGACTGCCTTGTGTAAGTTTAATTGACTTGACCCAGGGTACTAAAAACCATTTTTTCAACATCCCTGTCAACAAAAGACATGTAAGATTACCTCATTGATTCATCAATCATCATTCCCTCTTTAACTGATGTTTCTGTCCATCCGACAAAGTCGTGTTCTTTACACATATCTTCTATTTCATTTTGTTCAACCTCTCTGTGGCTTAAATCACACTGATTAAAAAAATAAAAAAATAAAATTTAAAAAAATAAAATCCTTGATACATGATATATACAATGTAATTTCAAAACGACTTCATCAAATATGAGAGAAATTTTTTTCACCTAAGGCAAAAGTCTGTATTTCCAGCAATTTTTAAGTGAGTATCTTGATGATTTAGCATAAACAAATTTACAGATTAGCATTTTTAGCATTTAGCCAAATGGAATCAATCTTTAATTATATAAATTGTAAAATTCAGCAAATAATCATACTAATCATTTCAATTTAAATGGAAAAAGACAATGTTCCCTTTTGTACCTGCACTGTAAAAATTCCTTACTGTCATTAATTTTTACTTTTTTTATTTTTTCGTTTCTATGTCTACCAGATATTTGTAGTTTTTGATAAAAAATAATGAGAAGAATTCCTTTTATATATAAATCATCTGATTTTTGACTACTTTATTATAAATTCTTCATTTTTCAATTTTTGATGAGTATAGAATTGATAATGAATGTTGTTAAAGTTAAAACAAATACATATATCAGATAATATATAACAATATGTACCATATACATGTATTACCGGTATACTGCTTACACAGATGTCATCAAGCCTTGATAAAAATAAAATTTAAAAAAATATTATCACTTTTTAAAAATAAATTGAACTATTCAAGCCCTGTTTGATGTTTAATTTAAACAAAATTTGTTGTGAATCATCAATCCTACCTTATTTGCGAGTAATAAACAAGGCACATTACTTCCATCGGACAATGAACATTTAGAATCCAGGTCTTTCTTCCACTTAACAGCATCTTGGAATGTAGAAGTCTGTGTCAGATCAAACATTATTATACAAGCATGAGCATCTTTATAATAAACCCTGGTCATAGATGTAAATCTTTCCTGTCCTGTAATACGATATCATAAAAATGTACTCCATTGACAACAATCAATTTATTTATAATTTAAGCTATTGCCCTTTTATCTAATCACATATCTTTTACATTAAAACAAATCATTGCGAATAAGCTGAACACCATAATACTGCAAAAAAAAATGATAAAGTGGAGAAAGAGCAATATCCAGCAAATCTAGCTTACCATATTTTCACAGTCTATTAATTAAACCACTCTGCCTGACATTGACCTTTGAACCCATATGTCAAGTCTGGTACCAAATGTTCAATTTTCACGTCCCTAAGACTCCATATACTATATCTTATTGCTAAGATTCTATTTACAAACCAATGCCAAGAGGCCTGTGAGCCTTAAACTGCTCATGGTAGAAATTCAGAATTGATTTAATAAGATTAGAATAGGATTTTCTCTAAAGGCTTGTTTAGTAACATATGAAATCAAAGTCCACCATTTCTCAAAAAGGTGTTTCATGTACTGATGCAATTGACGAAGTTGGCAATGCATTATGGTACTATTCCAAGAGAGATAATTAGAAAAATAATGAATTGTGCACAACTGAGTTGCTATTTATATTTGCAACCTTGAAAACATGGTAGTTTTACTGTGTAAGGTCACTGTGATCTTGAATAAGGGTCAAGGTCATTCAGCTTTGCAATCTTTACACATGCACTGGGAAACACAAGCATAAAAAAACTAACAAACCATACAAACCATCCAATCAATCTTCTGATCAATAATTTTATAATTACTGCAGGTAACATCAATAAATTTATCAATTATTATCTTTATTAAAATGTTTATAGGGCCACAAGGTGTATATACAACTACTGGTACATTTAATTGTGATGAAAGAAGGAAGTAGACAATATTTTGTTGATATTTACATAATGACATGATTTTATCAATTTATTACAGTATTTAAATTCAGATTTATCATAATGCACATGTTGTTTTAATGACATTTTGATTCAGATAAAAATTATAACTCATAGTAGATTATATGATTTATATCTGATGATATTTACACAAATTACATGTATTATTTTAACATATTGCCCATTTTGCTTTATCTATTACTTGCTCCTATTTGAAATGTAAATACTGGTAATATTCTTTCCTGATTCTAAATATGGTATTATTAACTGTTGATGCTTTAAATTCTATATTTGCTTGTGATAAAGATTTTTTGCACATTTTTCGACTTATATTAATTACAGAGAGCTTCAAAATGCTCAATTACAAGATTCACCAATGTGCTTCTCAGCTCACTGTTTTTATTGAAATTTTTATGCCAGTTTGTAGATTGATTCTATAACTGTATATCATCATCATCATCATCAACAACAACAACAACAACCTCATCATCATCATCATCGTCATCGTTGTCGACACCATCATCATCATAATCATCTTAGTTGGATTTCCCAGACTTCATAAGTACAACAACCTTTGTTGGATTTTCCAGAATTCATCAGTATCACAACCTTAGTTGGATTTCCCAGAATTCATAAGTACAACAACCTTTGTTGGATTTTCCAGAATTCATCAGTATCACAACCTTTGCTGGATTTCCCAGAATTCATAAGTACATAAACCTTTGTTGGATTTCCCAGAACTCATCAGTATCACTACCTTAGTAAGATATTTCATACTTAATATCACACAGGGATTGTACCAACAATTTAATGTGCAACAGCTGTTTTGTAACAAATACACTTCTGAGTAAGAGTTTGTGCTGTTGTTAATTTTTTTTATTTATTTATTATTTTATTTTTTTTTTTTTACATTTTTTTTGTCTAGCTACAAGTACCTAGCCATACAGATAGCCATTCTGGGTTAACATTCTTTATTTTCCTATAAACTTATTTTTGCAGTTTCTCTTTACATCCCAATAGTGTCTGTCCTGCTTTGCTTCATAAAATTAATATTTTTTGCGGCCTGAATTGTAAGTTTACAAGGAAGTATCACTGACATGAACTCAAAGTTATGTACCGGTAGTCCCATCCACTCTCCTTCCTTTGAAAATTCTTTAAGCCTTATCATCAAAAACATTCATATAATAAATCATTAAACAAATTCTTTCACCCACAAATCTATCTATCTATTCACCAATCATACATCTGAGTACAAACTAACCTGCTATATCCCAAAGCTGTAACTTTATTGTCTGTGTATCTGACCACTTTACAACTTTTAAAGCAAAATCAACTGAAATGATTAAAATATATATAATTAAGCTTCATATAACTATGTACATGCATTGAATGAAAAACAATGAATTCATTATAACCATCATTGTTAAAATTTAAAAAAAAAAAAACTTAAACAAATTTAAAATGTGAATTGATAAATTTCAAACCTGAATGCTCCGTAGATCATAAAATTCAAACCAAATCTCCACAATGTGAAGATTAATGTATGAATAAGAACACTGATAATATATATATTTGCAATTTTGAAGTTATTGTACTGTAGTCTTTTATATATATTTTTTTTTATTATTATAATCAAAAAATTATAATCTTTTTGTTAAAGACATATGCATTTTTAAAATAATCAGCCATCACCCATGTCAACATGGATTGTCTCCCCTGCTCTTCAGATTTTGTGGAAACCTTTCTCAGAGTCTAAAAAAGTGGGTTTAATTTTTACTACAACTGGTTTTGTAATCCTGATCTGAGTATGAATAAATGAATAAAACCTGAGAAAAAAAAAGATTCAAATCACTGAAATTACAAAATTTAAGTAAAACAATTATGTCCTCACTGAAAACTAGTAATACTTGATACATACTTTTCCTCTCAAATTGTCTTTGGAAAGATTGTCCCATAAATATCAACTCAGAGAAAAAAGTAATATCAATATTCCTACATTGATTATAATTCAGTTTTTGTCATAGCATCAACAAGTTATAAAACATCTGTTTTTAATCAGTCAGCAACATCTAAAACTGTTTTAAATGATACTGATTTTAATTAGATTTCATTAATTAATTGATTTACCTCCTATGGTCATTTTATAATCCCTCCTGTATGATTCATTAACATATCTCTGTACAAATGATGTTTTACCAACTGTAGGGTTACCAATTATTATCACTTTAAATAAAATTTCAGTCATCTTTGACAATTTTTTAAAGATGATTATAAATATATAAATATCTGTTCAATTCAATATGGCAAGCTTCACTGCATGTTTCTGCAATTTTGAAAAAAAAAAAAAAAAAAAAAAACACTAGCATTAACATTATAATTATTGTAGAAAAATCTAGATTAATTAAAAAATAATCAACATTGGCCTGTGTTTTAATTTGTCCTACAAGTCATCCCATGCAGAAGAATACATCACGAGGTGGTGAATTAATAACGTCACCAGATTAATTATTAATAGTGGCATGTGTATGAAGGTTAGTTCATTACTGGATGATAAAACAAAGGCTATTTTAATCATTCCAATTATACCATAATAAAAACATCTGATTTAAATCAGTTTGTATGAACTCTATATAAAATAACAAAATGGGTTGTCTGCGACATGTCAGTTAGCTGTTCTTTCAAATGAGGATTTAGCATCAGTGATGTTTAACCTTGCTGTTAGTATCCACTGAAATGAATATATGCATGAATGGAAATTATGTCACAATACTAAGTCATGTGATGGATGAAAAACCATATCTTAAAATAGCATTTACTTCATGGGGAGTGGAAACAAAATGATTACACAACTAAACATTACTGAATTTACTGTTTAATACATAATTTTGTTTTGTTTTCTTTTATAAAAAGACAATCACAACTATGTTATTTTATAACACACACCTGTAACAGGAAAGGGAAAAAATGCAGCAGCCAAACCAGGACTTGAACCTGGGTCCTTTCCAATACTAGCGGGATGCTTTACCAACTGAGCTACCTATCAAACCCTGTCCCCCACATTCCCCCCTTCCTTTACTTTTGATTCAATCACTTGAATCAAAACCACCAGGTTCCACCCTGGGACCAACCTGTTGGTCGGCCACATCCCAGGGTCTGACGAGCCCCCAAATGTAACAGGAAAGGGAAAAAATGCAGCGGCCAAACTGGGACTCGAACCCAGGTCCAAAGAACTACCTAACTTAGCACGGGCATGAGAAGAACATCAGAATGAACATAATCCACTCCATTAGCTGATTAGGCTGGGTTGTGTGGAGTCCAGATATATCAAAACGAGATATAGTAATCATTATTTACATAGCCTTATCTCCAAACTTATAAAACACTTTTTAAAACTTTTTATCAAAAGAGCCGAAATTATGCGCTTCCAACGGTGTTAAAATTCGTTCTTCGTACAATAAAGATTTTATATTTAATGTTACCTTTTAAAAGTTTTTTTGGCAAACTGTTTACAGTAAAAGCTAAACTTGATAGAGATCACTGTTATTTAATTTGCAAAATCTGGTTGTCATCATGGCATTTCCTGTGTTTTTTTCATAACATTGCGTGTTGACCCGATCTGATATGAATTTTATCACATGTGACGATGTATTGTATGCACCGGGGAGACAGTTATTCTCACATGACTTTCTGACATGTGATTCCCGGAAGCAAAACAATAGAGTAGTCTCCCTTGGCGGATATTCGGTATATAATTTCGTTTTGTCAATACATTGCGCACCTGTCGATCTGTAATTTAGTTGACCGATGTCCCCGAAATGAATTTCGTGGCTCGATCTGATTGGTTGAAATAAGTCTGACATGGCATTAGGATAAACAACGTTGCACATGGTGTGCTTTCACTTTGAATAAATTTACCTAATTCTAGGTTTGAGACTTTAAACGCAAGATCCTTACTTTCATACATTGACAAAAAGGAGTATCTTAATGACATCGATGAATATTTTATTTGAGTTTTGAATATTAGACTTGCAAATTGGTTCGATCTTGTCGGCTAATTGACAAATGACAGGGAACGCATTTTTCGCCGGTAGTGTTCATTGATAACCCGTGATTCTAGAAGTTGCTTTACCAGTTAGCCGAAAACAAACATTAAAAATGGTAACGCTACGGAATTCGGTGTTTAGTAAGAATAATATTTCGAAAGTTATTTTTGCATTATTATGCGTTTTAAACTTTTTGACAGTAAAAATATTTGCAACGACGAAATGTGATGTCTGTAAAGATATGGTAAAGAGATTTAACGAGGTAAGTATTGTTTTACAGGTCAAGAAAATTAAAGTTTCTTTGTAGATTTTCATGATTAAATTGATAATGAACATCTGCATATTTTCGTTTATATTATTGAATTATGATTTATATAGGAATTTAATTGTCATTTGTAATTATTGTTTTATGACTAGATCTATATATGAATATTTATGAACCAATGGGACCGCAATCACTATAGATATAGAGAATTTAATTTAAATAATAATAATAATAATTAATGCCTTTTCAAACGTGTCAAGTTTTAAATATATTAAATTGTATTAAAATTTTCAGCCCAATCTCAAGTTTTTCCTTGTCATAGACCTCTTTTGGTTAGCTTGTTAGCAGTAAAATTAACTGAATGGTCTGTGAAATTTATCTGCAACATTATGGACAAGGTACTTGCCTACAAAATATCCTTTTTAGTGCATAATATTGAGGAGTTTTACTTGCACAAAGTTCACACACACTACATGAACTTGTTTAGATTGTTCTTTAAAAATTTCTGTCATATATACATGTATCTGATAAATTACAGATGGGAAATGAAACATCATCTAGCTAACCAACCAATCAATCAAGCATTTAAACAGTAACAGTCCATGTTTTTTTTTTCCTGATAGATTTTTCATACTGAAATTGTGAAAGAATATTTTTGATTAGTCTTAAAACAGAGTTTTTGTCGAGCCTGGTTTTGTACCATAAGTGAGACTTAGGTGTTACTTTTCCGGTGGCAGCAGCATGTCAGAATGTGAAAGTTTATATTAAAGTAATGTATTTTCTACTCGATCAAAAACTAACCAGGTGAGATATTTAAATCTATGGAATTCTTCTTTTCTTTTCTAAATAGAAGTTAATCACATTTGGCTGCTGTTGAGGGCACTTATATAATATACATGACATGAACAGACTGAGCCAGCATGTATTGGGAAACTATTTACTTTATTACATATTACATTTTTCAGGGTTTAGAGACAACGAAAAAATCCAATTTTGGAGGTGGTAACACAAACTGGGAGTCTAAAACTTTAGGAACTTATAAAACAAGGTTTGTAATGTAATGTAAAGAATAATTTGAACAAATTTGAGTGAATTGGGTAACTTATCAGTCAAGATCATTTCATTTATAATTACATTTCGCCCGCGAAAGTTAAAGGAACTTTGTAGAAATGTATATGATTTTTTCCTGTGAGCGGTGAAGATGTTCTAACTATAGATGCTTACTATTTCTGAAATAAGAATCAATCACATAGACTCTATGATAGAGTCCCTGTAAACAAATTAAATGAAGCTTTTAAATTTACCATATTAGTCCAACAATTGCTTAACAATTTATATACAATGTAATTAAAATAGGTTTTAAAAATTTTTATCATGCATTTATTGTTATAAATGTTTCTCCTAATCTTAATTTAAAGTACTGTTTTAGATGGCAAAAAATTCACTAGATACATGTACATGTATTTACAATTATAATAGAACAATTGCAATAGTTACAATGACTTACTTGGTATAAGAAATACAGTTTGGTACTGATACAAAGAATGGTTCTTTTTATCATAATTAAAGTTCTGTTTTATGCATGCCTCTGTATCATAACCATCAAGACACTTAAGAAATTGAGGCTGAATGCTATTGGATTTTTAAACCAAATGGTTGTATGTCTTGAAAGCTCCAAGGGATTAGTTTTTGGACAACATGTATGGCACTTGATTAATCTTAAGATTACTAGCTGCTTTACTTGTAGCATTAAAAAAATCAAATTCATTTGAAAAGTTTGAACCACTTATAGATTTACATAATTTAACATTTTATTTCTTACTATTTTTCAGTGAAACACGATTAGTGGAGATTATAGATAACCATTTATGTCAAGAAAATAAAGAGGTAAAATATTATCCCCCCCTTTTTTTAACTCACCACCACTACCACCACACATAGTAACAAGGTTTTACAATATGTATGGCCAAGTATTATATATGTCCATCTTTCTATCCAGTCCCTGGTAATTTCAAGGCAATAGCCTAAGAAAAGACCATAAGATTTTTCTCTCAATTTTTACACATTTTTTAAAATATTTTTTTTCTTGAATACTTGTATAGAGTTTTGTAGTTAAGGAAATCTGCAATATGCTGAATATTACTCACAGGAAATGAATTACTATTGGATGTATTTTTGAATTGTTGTTTGTAGTTTTAAAATTGTCTTGTTTCATTTTGTGTTATAGTCTGTTATTTTCTGTTCACTGGCACTTTTTTGTGTACTAGTAAGTTGTTCAGTTGTTTAAGAATAGAATACAGTAAAGCGGTATAGCAGTCACCATCATAAAGACTGTCTGTCTATAAATACCACTGTCTCAGTTCCTTCCCTTTAACTCTAGATGAGAACCACCTGTCTATTAGGGCAATTGATTTAAGGTCTCTGCTTTATATTTGAACCTTTATATTAAAACCTAACTGTCTGTAAAATAAATATTTCTTAGGTCCTGTGTATACAATTACTACATAATAATATATTATTTACCTTCATGTTACATTCTGTCTTTTGTCTGCAATAAAATAAAGAATCCCAATAAAATTGTCTGTAAAAAATTGTTTAAATTCTTTGATACTTGTTTATTTAGAAAAAAATTGATAGGAAATTTGCAATAAAATTAACAATTACTGTTATAAAACTACTTTGACATATGCTTTTAAAGATCTGAGGTGCAGGAATTACAGTTTATTTATTTTTCTAAAGTTAACAGTTTCAGCTCAGTATAAATATCAAGGAATTCAAATTAATTGGAATAATTTGTCGAAGACTTCTTGCA
Source organism: Tegillarca granosa (assembly GCA_029721355.1). Classification (NCBI taxonomy): domain Eukaryota; kingdom Metazoa; phylum Mollusca; class Bivalvia; order Arcoida; family Arcidae; genus Tegillarca; species Tegillarca granosa. Next base: position 43,847,551 of record CM056599.1, on the reverse strand, counting down.
CAAATTAGTTGGATTGTCATTCAAAAACTGGTACTGTCAAGGGTTGGGTTGAAAAGATTTCATAGATAACACAAGCATATAATGAAAGCATTTTCTGCCTGATATTTTATTTGACTGGTATTGACATTTTCAAGTATTAATAAGTACATTTATTAGAATATGCCACTCCCCAATAAATAGTTTTTGCGAATGGAAAATAATCATCAAAAAATCAAAAATAATGTTTCCTATAAATTTTTGATATTATGTTATTGTAATAAAACAATTCCTGTGACACATTACATATATACCAGCATAAGTTTGGTTATTATATATGATATTTCAAAGTAAAATGTTGAAATAATATAGCAGTAATCAGTGTTTTATTTAAAAATGCTGAAATCTTTACAAGCTAAGTTCAAAATACTATATTTAACTTGAAAATTTTATTTAACAAATTGGATTTAAAATGGCAAATTTTGATGAAATTTAAAAAGTGATAAAAAAATTTAAAAATCTATATTAATAACTTAATACATGTATGACAAATGAATTATTGTAATTAAAAAGCATTTTGTTTTAAAAGACTAAAAATTTGTGTCTTAGCATTGAGAAAATTTAAAATTTAATTTTGATTATTTATTTTGACACCACTGGTGTTTTGACTATAAAATAACATTCAATGTGTTATTACAGTTAGAGGAAGAACTTCAAAAAAAGCAGTCTGTGTTCAAACCTCCAGAGTTACCATTTTTACACAGGTATAGGGAATATGTCCGTCGTAACCATATCTTCTCCTCTATAAAATTATTGTTGTTAATCTTCAAAATTGTATATTTTCATGTGTGAAATATTATTTAAGTATGTATATACATGTATGTTGTTACCAGTGTATTTGTTATTTATTATTTGTTTTCATCTTGCTGATTATTTTTGACCTACATTTGCTTTTACATTATTTATCATATGGGAATTCAGCTGGACACTGTTTAAGTCCACTTGCTGACCACATAAACCAATACAGCAGAATAGAAATAATCATAGGTAAATCCTGGAGTTTTAAAAGAGAACTGAAAAAAAATATTAGGAATCAAAGAAGCATTTTGAGTATGCATTGAAACCATACACATGTGTATGTATGTGTATGCATAAAAAAGCTAGCTTTCCAATAAGATAGGTAATTACTGGTAATACTTTATGAACCTGTATAAGTTCAAACTGTATTTAGGATGGTACTTTCCGAACTAGGGAGTCCGGACTTAATACACATTTTATATACATGTATGAAAAGATGCATTTATGGTATCAACTTTTCAAGATCGTTTTAGTTTTTGACTATATAAATTGCCAACAGCAAGTTAAAAATTTCATGGAGGCTTCCTGTACTTTGACACCAAGCATGTCTTTAATATAGCTTTAGAATAAACAATTTCAACCTCAAAGATTAGATTCAATGTGAATACTTATTGGAATTGTTTTCCTTGGTTTAAAGCCTGCTCTTTTTACATTTGGATGCTTGGATACAATCCATATGAAATTATATACACTTAGTTTAATTGTTTCGAAATAAAGTATACCCTTTTCATTAGAATATTGAAGTTTAAGTATTCTTTGTAAGGAATTTATTGAAAAATTGCTACAATAATCCATTTTATATTCTATATTTCATAAGCAATTCTTGATGATAAATCATATTTTATGAATCATTAAATGGCATTTATTTAGCAAATATAAGATTGTTACACAGGTAAACTGTATTATTTTACCTTGTTAATTCATTTGTGTTTCATACAGGTAGAGATACTGAGAACAGTAATATAATAGATCTATGCCTATAGGAATTAATCTGGCTCTTTGTTGCTATATCCATATATGGAAAATATATTAAGACTGATGTCTGATCATATTTCAAGCATTTAGATTTAATTTGTTTCCAGAGTAACATATCAATTTGTGGCTTTTTGATTTGTTTTAATATTTTTCTTTAATGTCATTAATTTAATTGAAAATTATAATCTTAAAGGAAAAATGTGTAGTGAATAAAGAATTCATATTAGAATTTCCTGTTTTTTTTTTTTTTGATTCCTGTTGCTAAGAAATGTCCTTCATGATTGTCAAGAGCCAAAATTGTTAAAAAAGCTCGGCAACAACACTTAAACTAGGAGAAAGTATTGTCTTGATGAAGATCCACTAATATTCTTCTTTGACAGAAATGGATATTCATGCTTAATATCAAATTAAGATACTGAAAAAATGTCTTAACAATTTTTATTTCTGTATAAAATCTTTTTTTAGTATGTCTATAATAATTTGATAATTCTCTGATACAGCAAAGTCATCATGCATAACTATGGGTACATGTATTTTACATTTTGTGTTTTAATGTGTTTCACCAGTGTACTACATGATGTCCATTATCTATGTGCAAAACATATTGACAATCAGAGGTTGAAATTTTTACCAAAAAAAAAAAATAAATATATAAATAAATATATAAATAAATAAATAAATAAAGTATTTAGATGAATTTGCAATGTAAACATTTTCCAAAACATTCTACACAAAAGTTCTGGGATATTGATCATGTAGTATACTGATGAACTCTATTCAAGATATCTTTGTAATGACTATATACATTTTGTACTTCTTTAACAATTACATGGTTATCAAATACATGTAAGATATGCTACAGAGTGAACAACCTTGCCTTGGCTTTATCAAAATTATTGTTATAGCTTGTTAAGTTGTACAATTGGGAAATATAACAGTTTCTGGTATCATAAGCTTCTATATCATAAATGTAATATGTTGTATGTAACAGCTTATGTGATTCTGATGCTATTGGAACTATTTAAGAGTTGTTAATATGATAACTAAAAACATTTAGAAGTATATTTAAAAAATGTCTACAATTTATATATACATGTATATATTTTAAAATATGAACTTAGTGAACAGGGGATTTTTTGATGTTGGTAAAATTTTTGCTTTTCTTATAACTGGGAAAATCTCCAGAAAAAACATTGCCCCCACTTTTTACTCATAGCCATAATTAATATTAATGTTACAGGTGTTTGGTAATATCTTGTGTCAACCAACATCAGAAAGAAATTATAAAACATGCAAAATGTCTTATTAACAAAATTTCTAATATATTGCTCAGGGTCAATAACCCTCTTTGCAGTATACATGTATTACATGTACATGTGTATTTACCTTTGAAGTTTTGATTGGCAATAAATATATATATATATATATTAGTTTTTCTTTTTAGCCAAGAAACTGATCAATTTTAAAACTTTAGTTGCACACAAACAAAATATGTGGATCTAGACAAGACTATTTTTTGATGTACTTTTTTAAAATTTATGTGAATCAGCAGAATTTCATAACAACTGACTGTCTAGTTAAGCTTTTGTAAAAGAATATAACATATTTTGCACTTTTCCATTTAGAATGAGTTAATGAATTAATGGTGTTTTATGCCCTAGTCAGTATTCTTTCATTTATATCAAGGTGGTCAGTTCTGAGATAATGGAGGAAACTGGAGTGCCCTAGAGAAAACCACTGACCTTCAGTAATCAAACTGACAAACTTTCTCACACCAAAATCAACTTTTTTCTCATAATACAATATTATGCATATATCAGAGAAAAAATGGATAAAAAAAATTTTATGATCTTGTTTTAATGTACCTTGAATGCTAAGAACAATAATTCTGCCTTCTTTTCCTTGTAGCATAAGCGCTTCTCAAGTGCTGTCCTATTGAGGTTATGAAAAAAGTATTGAATCACTAAGATTGTGAATTGTGATATACATTGTATATCATATCCTAAAGAAGACATATTGTTTCATCCCTATATTCTGATAAGAGTTTGGTTTAAAAGACCTTATTTTTTGTTTTAATTACAGTGCCATATGATGTTAGAAGAACATGAAGAATTATTAGAAAAATATTATTTTACAATATATGCTAAACATTTAAGTACACAAGATATGCATGAATGGTTTTGTATAGAAAATGTTAAAGGTATGTATATGGAACTTTTTCTTGCCGCAGATGAAGATTTAATGATACACATTGCTTTATTTTCATTTCTAGTACAGTCAAACTATGTAAATCGAACAACTAGTCTTAAGATTTAATTCATTTTGGACATTGTATTTGATTTATAAAGGTTTTTAAAAAGAAATATTAATGATATATGTCATGGAAAAATGGTTTTGACTACAACTTTACTCAGTTTTGCTTTTCACATGTTCCCCAAAATTAACAACAGTATATTAAAACTATATTTATTTCTCAAAACTTCAATTAACAGCAAACGTCTGGACACATTTGTTTCTTTTTTCTTTTCTTTTCTTTCAAATGTCAATTTAAATGAAGAATCATCTTGTAATTTTGTAATTTTTCACAGCTGGCATAAAAAGCATTATTGATTGAAGTTGCCTCTGTTTTGTACTGTCGAACTTTACGAAACAGTTTCATATCTGGGTATCAGAATTAAAGATTTCAAATGAGATTTACAGACCCATTATTCCCTTACCAAACTGCTTTCTTGTTTTTAACTTTACAACCTCTTGCAACCAACCTCAGCATTGTCTACAAGTGTTTTGATGAGCAACAGCATTAATTTTGATTTTAAGAATCTAAACCACTTATTCTTTTATTGTATCTTAAATTTCAGCCTGTTGCCCAAATAATACATATGGCCCTAAATGTTCACCATGTACAGGAGGGACTGAGAGGCCTTGTATGGGAAATGGAGAATGTGATGTAAGTATTTGGTGCTTCATTATTTAGTTTGCAACTGTTTTGATAATAAATTCATGTTGATAGAATATAAATATCTATTCCATGGTGATGTTTTGATATTAAAATGGTGTATAATGACACTCGGAAGATACTGAACCTTTTTTATATAGTTTCTTCTATATTCTGTGTTTTATAAATAAAATAAAAATGTTCAATTAACAACTGTATGTTTCAGCTAAAATGCAATGTTATATTGTTTTTCAGAAGTAAAATGTCACATTGTCATATTATTTATAAACATAAGTCACTCTAAAATAACAGAGAGTCAATCTAAAATTATTTTGTTCCAGGGTGCTGGTACAGAGCAAGGGTCCGGGCGGTGTACATGTGATCGACCTTATAATGGCGAGACTTGTGAATCATGTCAACTTGGTTATTATGAGGCATACAGGAACACAACACATGTTATTTGTGAAAGTAAGATTTTTTTATATAATTTTCACTGGTTATATTGTAGGCCTGATTGATACATGTAATATATCGTTGATAGTCTCTGTCTGTAAAAAGGTAGATACTGAGTTTCATTATGATAATGTGTGTTTTTTCCTGTACTTCATTTCAGACCATAAGCCGAGTGGAGTGGAGTAGAGTAATGGTTTTTTATGCCCCAGTCAAGAATCTTTACTTATTTCGAGGTGGTCAGTTCTGGGATGGTGGAGGAAACCGGAGAAAACCACTGACCTTCGGCAAGTGAACTGACAAACTTTCTCACACTAGGATCTGTCCCAAGTGGGATTTGAACCCAGGCAGTGAGAGGCACTGTGATTCGTAAGCGTGCGCTTTAGACCACTCAGCCACCAAGGCCCCTTCAAGACTGATTTTAATAACACTGACAACATCAGAAAAGTTGTCTTCAATTTAATTAAAGTTTTTTTTCTACGAAGAATTTTGATTTTAATCTCAAATTTGAAAGTTTCCTTTGAGAAAATATAAGAGAACCTAACACAATTTTACAGGTTGATTGCATTGGTCAAAATTTTGATTTTCAGACATGAGATTTAATTTTTGATGTATTAATTTTTGAAGTTGCTTTTTGCAGTTTCTCAGTAACCATGAAAATTTGGGGAATTTGTACATGGCACATTTTTCTATATACATTTAAACAATAGACATTTATAATTTGACATGTACATGACCTGCAAAGAATAATTTCATTTGTCCTGTTGCCATTAACATATTTTTGTTTTAATTTTAGAATGTCATCACAGATGTAGAGTATGTTCTAAAGAAGGACCTAGTGGATGTATACATTGTAGAGAGGGCTATACAAAATCCTCAGATGGAGAATGTATAGGTATGTATACATAGACTATATATGAGTCCCCTACCATGCAGCATTGTCGATGGGAACTAAAGGTTTTCATTTCATATGTCTGTCATCAGAATGATGTTTTACAGAATTTTTGTTTTAGGTCACCTGAGTCAAAGGCTCATATCTGTTGCACAAAAGCTTTTTACAATTAGTTTTCTTTCCTAAATTGGCTGTGCCAAGTTTGATAAATCTTTGCAGTCGAATCCTGAAAAATGGTAAAATTGAAGTTAGAGCCCATATAGATTATTTAAACATAAACTTGATAAAATACAAGAAACAAAATTAGTATTTTGGCTCAGCTTTCTCTTATATAGCTTTGTTTATAATTTAATTTTTAAATTCAGTTATATCATACCTCAATGATCATGTGCTCATTTTTCACATTATACTCCAATAAACTATGCAACTATGGCAACTTAAAATGTGAAGGGTGTGGCTTATACATGTATCTTGTTCCATTTCATTGGCTAAAGTTGTTTGTTTTTGACAGTTCCAACATGGAGGAAATTCTGTTTCAATTATAAAAAATATCTAGCAAAATTAATAAAACATGGTTTTATGTTTCAGGTTAAGTGTTTAGAATTAAATTAATTAAATTATAAGGAATAATTTGTGTTTTTAACAAGTTTTATTGAGTCGTGTTGTTCACACTTTTTCATAATGTGCTACCAAGTTATGAAGTGTGCACATCGTTTTTCATGTCATGACTCGATAAACTTGTTAAAAACACAAATTATTCCTTAAATATATACAGATATAAAGTTTGATTAATTGCCATCATATGTTAAGTCGAATTGTGGCATTATTAAGGAATTTGGTGATACATCTCGGGAACTTATAAAAACATAGAAATAATGGAATGTGAGGCTTAGAAATACTATATATAAAAAAACATTTACAATGTACGGTATATGTATAGGGAAATCAAAATATTAAAATTACCGTATGTGCCATTCCTACAAATGAAGGTGTTGTGTTCATTAGATATTAAAGTGATAGAGTTTTAGAATGTTTTTTACCATAGTTATTTAATATTTTTTCTAGATGTGGATGAATGTACAAGGGAGAAGTTAGATTGTGGACATAACACATACTGTGTAAATACAGAGGGGTCATATGATTGTCGAGGTAAGTACATAGAAATAATGCTGTTATGTTGAAAGTGTAACAATTGATTCTTGTTTTCTCTTCCTTGTACTGTTTGAAGTACCTTTGGTTTGAGCATTGGCATCAGTGCTTACATTCTTTGTTAAAGTTTTCAGTGTCAAGCAAATTTTTTTAAAACTACATTTTCAAGTTCAGCATTAATTTTGACAACTTCCGTGTAAATGTTCTAGCTAAGTCCCTTTCTTAGACAACCAATTGTAAATTTGTTAGCAAAGCCCTTACCTCAATAAGCTTCATGTACTGTTAAGTTAGGCTATTTTTTTTTGCATGATGTGACCATGAACATGGGTAATAGTCCTTACATACTTTTATGACAAAGGGTATAATTTTTTTTTCATCTTCTACTTCAAAATCTCTTTTCCTTGCTTCCACATTTTTCAGTGTACAGAAGTCCTTTGTTAAGGTTAGCTTGTGACCATTAAACAACTACTTTCAGATCAATTATATTATTTCCAGCTTGTGATGATGGATGTGACACCTGTACAGGGCCTGGACCAGATAAATGTATAGAATGTAGAGCTGATCATTATCTTGATGAAGATAAAATATGTAAAAGTAAGTAAAAAGTACATAAAAGTCTGTCCTGGGTATACATATCCCTGTCCCAGTTTGAGAAGCCTGTAAGGACTAAAGTACAAGGCTGTCCCATAGATGAGTCATTTGTCCCTTGCAAAAATAACCACAAGTATGACAAGTCCTTGATAAGTTAACCCTGTGTGTGGGACCAGTTTCTTGCAAGGTTAACCATATCCCCTGCAAATATCAGCACTGAATGGGACCACTCCCTTGCAAAGTTAACTCTGATGTGGGCCAGTTTCTTGTAGCTAACCCTGAAGGAGACATTTCTTTTGCAAAGTCAACCCCAAGTGGAACATGTCCCTTTGCAAAATGTAACCCAAGATGGATCCAGTCCCTTGCAAAAGTTAAAACTTAGTTGGACCATTACCTTGAACTAGTTTATATCAAGTGGAAAGGACTAAATCAAGTGGGACCATTCCTTTGCAAAGTTAACCCCAACTGGTTTGACTCCCTTGAATAATTTGATCCAAAGTGGGACCTGTCTCTTGCAATGTTGACATTGAGTAGGACCAGTGGCTTGCAGAATTCACACAGGTTGGGTCAAGTTCCTTGCATAGTTAACACTGAGTGGTGTCAGTCCTTTACAAATTGACACAGAGTATTTTTTCAAGTACCTGTTCATTTGGCAGCTTTGTTGACTTGAACAATGAAAAATCAAATGTCTTAAATTGTGAACATATTCTAATATCTTTTAAATCAAGCTCAGTTACAATACAGTTTAGCTTACAAAATTGGTCCCCAGCACTTTTTTAATCCCTGTATGAGTTTGAACATCTAGATAACTTAAATTTTAAAATAAAAATCCATTACCTTTTAACAAATGTTTTGCTGTTTTTATTGTTTATAGAATTAACTATTTACCATAAAGAATTTTATGTTTAATTTCAGAATGTGATGATGCTTGTTGGGGTTGTACAGGACCAACAACAGAAGATTGTAAAACATGTAAATCTGGTTATGAATTAGTGGATAACAAATGCACAGGTAAGACTATGGTATTATACATTGTTTCTAAAAAATTGTGTCAGTTTTATAAAGTCTATGGAAATTATTAGATACCTTAGCAAATACATACAGTTAAATCTTAAATTATTGCCATCTTTTTCTTCATTCAGATTCTGATGTTTTAAAGGGTTTTTGGCAATAAATCTAGGGTGACTTAAACAGAAAAATGTAAAATAAATAGACTTCAGGATTTCAAATTAATATTTGGATAAGCTAGGTGGTAAAGAAATCAAAAGACATTATAGCAAGATTTTTAGCTCACCTGAGCTGAAAGCTCAGATGAGCTATTGCTATCCATCTCCGTCCGTGGTGCGTCGTGCGTCATGCGTAAACTTTTTACATTTTAATCCCCTCCTCCAAAACCACCAGGCCAAATTTAATGAAACTTGGTAACCATTATGCCTGGGTGAAGCCCTTTCAGATTTGCACAAATGAAGGAGTTATGTCCCCTTGGGGGGAAATAGTAAAAAACTTTAAAAATCTTCTCCTCTGAATCTACAAGAGATATACCTTAGTTATTTCATTTATAACATCCTTAGGTCATCTATTTTCAGATTTGCACAAATGATAGCCCTGGGGCCCAAAATGGGGAAATTGTAAGGCACTGAGTGGGGAAATTGCTAGAAATTATATAATTGTCACTATATCTTCAAAACTATCTATATTAGAATATTGTAGGTATTGACATGACAATCATTTTGATATATAGTTCAAGGTCATATGTTGAAAGGTCAAGGTCACAGCTGCAACAGAAGACTTAAATTGCCAATTATCTTGAAAACTATTAATTTTTTGTATAGGAATGTATATTGGACTATTGTAGGTATTAACATGAGAAACATTTTGATATATGGGTGAAGGTCATATATTGAAAGGTCAAGGTCACAGCTGCAACAGAAGACTTAAATTGCTAATTAGCTTGAAAACTATTAATTTTTTGTATTGGCATGTATATTTGAATATTGTAGGTATTGCAACAACGATCATTTTGATATAGGGTTCAAGGTCATATGTTGAAAGGTCAAGGTCACAGCTGAAACAGAAAACTTAAATTGCTAATTATCTTGAAAACTATTAACTTTTTGTATTGGCATGTATATTCGACTATTGTAGGTATTGACATGAAGATCATTTTGATATATGGTTCAAGGTCATATGTTGAAAGTTCAAGGTCACAGCTGCAAAAGAAGACTGAACTTGCTAATTATCTTGAAAACTATTAACTTTTTGTATTGGCATATATAGTAGAATATTGTAGGTTTTGCAACAACGATGATTTTGATATATGGTTCAAGGTCATATGTTGAAAGGTCAAGGTCACAGCTGCAACAGAAGACTTAAATTGCTTATTATCTTGAAAACTATTAAGTTTTTGTATAGGCATGTATATTAGAATATTGTAGGTATTGACATGATGATCATTTTGATATATGGGTCAAGGTAATATGTTGAAAGGTCAAGGTCACAGCTGCAGAAGATGACTTAAATTGCTAATTATCTTGAAAACTATTACTTTTTTGTATAGGCATGTATATTAGAAAATTGTAGGTATTGACATGATGGTCATTTTGATATAGGGTTCAAGGTTATATGTTGAAAGGTCAAGGTCATATCAACATAGGAATACTAATATTATTAATTATCTTGAAAGCTATTAATTTCATGCATAGTCATGTATATTAGAATATTGTAGGTATTGACATGACAATCATATATGGTTTGAAGTCATATATGTTTAAAGGTCAAGGACATAGCTGCATAATTATACTGAAATTGATTAATGATTGCACTACAGTTACTTTATGCATATTTATAAGGTACTTATAAATGAAAAGTTAGTGGATATATTTCTGATTAATTTTTTAGGGAGTTCTTAACTTGAGAAAACTTCTAAAGTTTCTGTATTTAATATATTGTCTATTGCACTTTGCAAACAATATTAGACATATCTTCAGGTGAGCGTTAAGGCCCATGGGCCTCTTGTTATACATTGCTAAATAATTTTTATTACGATTAATACTGAATTAAAGTTTGAAACATATTTTTATGTAGATATGCATATTGTACCATCTTTTTTTAAATAAAAAATGGTTGATTTGTACCTTTATTGAAAGTCATAGAAATATGAAATATATAAAAAAAAATAATTTTTTGCAAAAATGCCCAAATACTTAAATATGAATACCATATGAACATGTTTGGAAAGTTAGTTCCTAGTTCACCCTGGATCAAGGTTACATTTACCTAAAGCAATGATATTACTTGTGTCAAAGTAACCTTTATTTACACATGTACACAGTGCAGAAATTATACATGGTTTGCTAACCTTTGACCTTCGCTAAAGTTTAAACCACCGTAAAACTATGAAGCAAATTGTTATAGATTGAATTAGTTTCTTTATTTTAAAGAACCAAAATGTTTTGATGTTAAAATTACAAATATTTATTTACAAGATAAAAACTGACTGATTAATTAATATGTATCTTTCCAGATATAGATGAATGTACTACACAGAAAGACTTATGTACTGGTGGAAATGTTGACTGTGTAAACTCACCTGGTAGTTACACCTGTCAATGTCACAAAGGTTACGAGATGCAGGATAATGTCTGTGTTGTGAAACCAAAAGGTAAGAGAAAAAAGTTAAAAAGTTCACTGATGATGAACTCATAACCTTAAAATTAAAATAGATACATTGAATGATGTTTAGTGACAACACTACAGTATTTGGCAGAGTTTTATCACTGGCTGTTTGAACAACCTTGAATAAATAAACAAACAGTTTTTAACACATGTCACTAACCATTTTTCCATTTTATTTTTTTTTATTTTTTTTTATTTTTATTTTATTTTTTTTTTTTTGATAAAGGATAAAAAACTCTATGCCAATGTGATCTGTGATCTGTGATCTGAATTGAATAATTAAAGAATTACCATGCATAAGCATACAGAAAAAGTTTCAGGCAGTTACAATTGTCCTCAATATGAAAACCAGGCCACTGTGGTAGCTCAGTTGGTAGAGTGCTCGCTCTGTAAGTGGAAGGTCGTGGGTTCGAGCCCCGGCTGGGTCTGACCCAAGACTTTAAATTGGGTAGTTACTGTTCTTTCGCCAAGCACTCGGCATTACGAAATGAAAGTCACAGTTCTTTCGGATGGGAACTTAAAATAAATGAGGTCCCGTGTCATGGCAGGCATGGCATGATAAAGAACCCTGCTGTACAATGCCATAAGCGCAACGCACAGGCAAAATTTCTGCACTTTCCCCTTAGCTGGCGACATCTCGATATAAGTGAAATATTCTTGACTGGGACGTTAAACACCATTACTCAACTCAACTCAATATGAAACCAGTCATAATATCACTTGTCAAGTTAACTATTTTCTTTAGGTATACAGATTTTCTTTAGGTATATAGGTTGCAAGTTCTGAAAATACCAGTAAAATCACATGTTTATCTTCATAGCAAGAGTAAGCTTATCATTTTTATAATGCATAAGTGTATCTTAACGAGATTAAATACATATTACTGGTAAATTGTTTTCTTTGAAATGGAAATTAAAATGATTTCTAAAGTTTTAGTGAATTTAATTGGTCTTGGTTTGGTGGGAAAATAAAATATATATGAAAGAAGTTAATAATGGTGTTTTTATCAAAATTATAAATCATACAATGATCTTACAAGGTAACTAAACAAAAGTCTGTGGTTACCATGGTGTCCAATTCGGTCAGGTTTTGATGCAGAGTTTTGTCAAATTTTGTGTCTTTGAAGCATAGTGTCTTGTCCTAAATGGAGTGTTTTATACCCTCAATAACTGACATGTGTAATTGTGTTTAAAAATATGAAATACAGGTTATTAAGTTAAGCTTTCATGTCATTTTGGCATGCAAAAAGACGTTACATAGTGCCATAATTTTATAGCTGTGATTTTGTCCCCTTTGGTGTGGTTTGGGGGTGAACCATCTCATCAAACTGAAGAAAGAAAGTTTTTTGTTGTTGTTGTTGCGAAAAGGTTTAAGATAATGCAATGAGTGAAACCGTCTGACAACGTAAATGAGTTTGATATCTTGTAAGTCTGTTTGTTAAGTGTGGATATAATTTGTATGTATGATTAATGTTATGTCAAGAAGAATGTATACATGATTATGAAAGAGATGTTGGAGTGTTTGTGAGTATTTCAGTATGCATGGGGCTTTCGTATGTCTTTGTAGTGTCATATTGTTTCTAAAAGATGCATAAGTGTATTGGTGCATTCAGGGGGTGAATAAATATTTTAATGTGTAGCAAATGACTCCATATTATATCTAACCAAAATTCCAAAATGCTGTTGTGTACATACATACATTTGTATATACATTACAATACAGATTAAAAAAATTTCCAGCCCCATACTGTAAATTTCTTTTGTAAAGTTGTTGTAATCTTGTATATCATACATAATTATTATTACTACCATATGTATATATATATATAGCTTTTTCAATGTCAGTTCGTATCAATTTATTGTCATGTGTATATTCATTGTTATCCTTTAGACATCGTAAGTTTGATTGTAAATAATATACTAATGTATTAAAATAGTAAAAGACTGCATGTAAATAAATATACAAATGAAAAAAATACACTTAAATAATTTTTTTATACAATAATCACTTATAAACGATTGTCTGCAAAAATTTACCAACACACTAAGTTAGTCTTGGTAAAAATGAGTAAATTTTGCTTAAACTAAATTAGTTTTTAAAAAAAATTAAGTTGGAGGATTTCTTAGACCCTGGCTTATTTTTTTCCTTTAAATATTTGATGGCTGATGTAATGGGGGGGGGGGGGGTTAACAAAATAGCATTTGTATAATGTTCGTAGAAAACAGTTTTCACATAGCTTTTGAATTGTCTCCCTTGTCCAATATAACGTGTGTATTTACTTTCAATAAACTTATAAAAACAACAAAATTTAGAAATGCACACAGATAAAAATATTGCAACAGCGTATGTTTAAAGCTTCATATACATTTTGGATCATTTTAGATAAGTTTAAAAATGTGCAAAGATTAAAAAAAAATTAAATAAGTTAATGTTTAGAGCTTGATATACATTTTAGACCATTTTAAATTATACAGGAACAAAAATTTCCTGTTTATGAGAATTGCATTCTGGGTGATTAAGGAATCTCATGGTGCTTTGTGGATATATATTTTCAGATAAACCTAAAACCAAAGCATCCAGTAGTAAGACAAGGAAGAAATCCAGTAAAAAAGATGTGCCTAATTTATATCAATTCCTTGGTGTTATAGGACTGTTTATTATTGTTGCTAAAATTGTGTATAAAAACATGTTTTTACTTGGTGTTGTGGTTTCATTGCTGTCTGTGTATGTGTACTGGTTTGCCGATCAGTTTGATCAGATGTATCGAAAGTAAAAAAAAAAAAAGAATTGTATTATGAAGGGCTGTCATGATATGATAAAAATTATTAATATCATAACTTATGTATTGTGAAATTGGAGCAGGAATTTTATTGATCCAATCTTTAATTTTTATTTTCTGCAATATCAAAATGATACCTTAATGCCTTGGAAAAAAATAAGTGTTCAATACATCATGGCAGCCCTTCTACTATGGCTTTGTTTAAATAGTTTCTGTCTCAATTTCGGCTTACCATGTTGAATTGCTCATCATATAAAGGCATGATTTCATAATGAAAATTTGGGAGTACACAACTAATGGGGGTGTCATTTTCTGTTCTGAATGATGGCTATGGTTTGTGGTTTTTTGCTTATATTTGGAAAATTTTTTATTCAAAATTTATGATGATTGTGAATTTTTATGTAAAAATAAAATGAAAAAAAAGTTCCTGGCAAAAAATACGTAGTCATCATATGATACATTAAATAACATTGTTTTGGATTGGTTCAATTTTCAGTAATTATCTCCCTTACATCTAACACAATCATTAGCTTAATAAGTGGTTAGAAAACTAGTTCACATTTCACACAGTAAAAAATTCTATCCTCAACTGTCATTTTTAGGATTTTAGAGAACTATTTGTTTGCCCTCCTAATAATAATCAAGTTCTCAGCTAACATTTAAAACTTATCAATAATTGTGTTTTTTTTAGTGAATAGTGTATAGACTCATATTGTAATGACCCATATTGTAATACAATTTAAGATGCTTTGGAAACAAAATTTACACACCTTTTTTGTGAAACTGTCTATATTTGATATACCCTTTTGTTTCTTGTAAATCCTAAATGCCAGTAAACTCCTTGCCTTCTTAGGAATTTTGTGTTAGCAATAAAACTTAGTTTACAATATAAAGTTATGAATTAGAATCGGGGTGTGTCAGTGCCAGTAAACATATCAAAGAGATTATTGCTTGTAAACTTCATTTTCTTTTATGAATGTTTCTGTTTGCAATTTTATTATATTTCAATATTTTTAGCAATAATTTTTTTTATCAATTTGAATGTAATCATGTATATATTGGCATGTAGCATGGGGAATAGGTTTTTGTCCTCCTAGTGTTTTGTTGGTGTTTTTAGTGTATGTGTCTGTGTGTGTGTAAAATATATGTTTTGTCAAAATATAAGAGAAATAAATGACTTTGCAAAGAGGTGTGTGTGTGTGTGTGTGTGTGTGTGTGTGTGTGTGTGTGTGTGTGTGTGTGTGTGTGTGTGTGTGAGAGAGAGAGAGAGAGAATGAGAGAGAGAGAGAGAGGGGGGGGTGCTCTTTTAAAGAGTATTCCTGTTGCAATTTGAAATAAAACCATTAAACATATTCCATTCATTGCATGAATAAGTAAATCAGAGTATAGAAAATAATAAGTGTTATATAGATATTTATATTCATGTATGTTTATATGCTTGTGAGAGAGAGAGAGAGAGAGAGAGAGAGAGAGAGAGAGAGAGAGAGAGAGAGAGAGAGATGGTTTGTGTTTAGATGTTCACTTTTGACTGATTTAAGCAATACTAGTGTTTGATAAAGATAAATGTTACCTGTTAATGTTTTTAAATAAAAATTAGAGATAAAATTAATTTGTTGACTCTGAATAAAGTTTATATAAAAAAAATAATAATACATGTTCTAACTAAGGACAAAACATGAGTTTTTTTGCAAGGTGGAAAAGTTTTATTTTAACCAACTCCATGTTTTTATATAACAATGCCTATAGACCAAAAGACTGTTTAAATTGTAGACCCCTAGAGAAATACTGGTATAGTCAAATGCAAAATCAGGACCTTTTTTTAGCTCACTTGGCCTGGCCACAGGCCATGGTGAGCTTTTGCCATCACTTGGCGTCCTTCATCTGTCTATAAACTTTTCACATTTTGACTATCTCCTCTGAAACCACTGGACCAATTTGAAGCAAACTTTACAGGAATGATGTATGGATGGTCCTTTACTAAGTTTGCCGAAATTTCTTGGATCTACCTAAAAACATGGCTGCCAGCGCAGGACATAGTGTAACATTGGACCCTATGGGAAAAAGCATATATTGGCTATCTCCTCTGAAACTACTGAAGCCAATTGAATCAAACTTTGCAGGAATAATGTATGGATGGTCCTTTACTAAGGTTGCCGAAATTTTCCAGATCCACCAAAAAACATGGCTGCCAGTGCAGGACATAGTTTAACATTGGACCCTATGGGAAAAGCATATATTTGCTTTCTCCTCTGAAACTACGGAAGCAAATTGAGCCAAACTTTACAGGAATGATGTATGGATGGTCCATAACTAAGATTCCTGAAATTTCCAGGATTTACTAAAAAACATGGCTGCCAGCGCAGGACATATTTTAACATTGGACCATATGGGAAAAGCATATATTGACCATCTCCTCTGAAGGTACTTAAGCAAATTGAATCAAACTTAGCAGGAATGATGTATGGATGGTCCTTTACTAAGATAGCCAAAATTTTTTCGGATCTGCCAAAAAACATGGCCACCAGTACAGGACATAGTTTAACATTGGACCCTATGGGAAAAAGCATATATTGGCCATCTCCTCTGAAGCGTCTGAAGGTACTTAAGCAAATTGAATCAAACTTTACAGGAATGATGTATGGATGGTTGTTTACCAGGATAGCCGAAATTTTCCTGATCTGCCAAAAAACATGGCCACCAGCACAGGACATCGTTTAACATTGGACCCTATGGGAAAAGCATATATTGGCTATCTCCTCTGAAGCTACTGAAGCAAATTGAATCTAACTTTGCAGGAATGATGTATGGATGGTCCTTTACTAAGATAACTGAAATTTTTTGGACCTGCCAAAAAACATGGCCACTAGCATTGGACATAGTTTAACATTGGACCCTATGGGAAAAGCATATATTGGCTATCTCCTCTGAAGCTTCTGAAGCAAATTGAACCAAACTTTGCAGGAATGATGTATGGATGGTTGTTTACCAGGATAGCCAAAATTTTCTGAATATGCCAAAAAAAACATGGCCACAAGCGCAGGACATAGTTTAACATTGGACCCTATGAGAAGCATAATTATATTGGCTATCTCATCTGAAACTACTGAAGGCAATTGAACCAAACATTACAGGAATGATGTATGAAAGGTCCTTTCCATAGATTGACAAAAAGTTTTTTTTAAATTTGCCAAAAAACTTGGACACCAGCATAGGATATTGTTTAACATTCGACCCTATAGGATAAGCCTATTTTGACTATCGCCTCTGAAGCAACTGGTTTAAATTAAACCAAACTTTACAGGAATGATTTAAACATCTTCTACTAAGATTACCTGGCCCAGGTGAGCGATACAGGCTCAGCTTTCTGAGCCTCTGGTTTTTAGCTCAACTGGCTATAGCCAGCTGAGCTTATGGCATGGTTTTGCGTGCGTCCGTGCGTGCGTGCGTAAACTTTAATCTTCTCCTCTGAAACCACTGGGGCAATTGGAACCAAATTTGGTGTGGAAGGTCCCTAAGTGGGATAGACCAAAGTTTGTACCAGGCGACCCCGCCCGACATCCAAGATGGCCGCTGTTACTATAAATAGCAAAAACACATAAATAGCCATTGCTGAGTCATTTTTTAACCGTTTTTGTTCAAATTTGAAATGTAGAGAGTAGATAGCGGGGCATTCAACATATGTAACGGGTTTTTATGAGAAATTTTTCGTTGACCCGATTTTTACGAATTATGCAAATGAGGTGTAATATTTAATCAATTCTTTGAAAATCTTCTCCTCTGAAACCACTGGGCCAATTGGAACCAAATTTGGTGTGGAAGGTCCCTAGGTGGGCTAGACCAAAGTTTGTACCAGGCGACCCCGCCCGACATCCAAGATGGCCGCTGTTACTATAAATAGCAAAAACACATAAATAGCCATTACTGAGTCATTTTTTAACGGTTTTTGTTCAAATTTGAAATGTAGAGAGTAGATAGCGGGGCATTCAACATATGTAACGGGTTTTTATGAGAAATTTTTCGTTGACCGAATTTTTATGAATTATGCAAATGAGGTGTAATATTTAATCAATTCTTTGAAAATCTTCTCCTCTGAAACCACTGGGCCAATTGGAACCAAATTTGGTGTGGAAGGCCCCTAGGTGGGGTAGACCAAAGTTTGCACCAGGCGACCCCGCCCGACATCCAAGATGGCCGCTGTTACTATAAATAGCAAAAACACATAAATAGCCATTGCTGAGTCATTTTTTAACCGTTTTTGTTCAAATTTGAAATGTAGAGAGTAGATAGCGGGGCATTCAACATATGTAACGGGTTTTTATGAGAAATTTTTCGTTGACCCGATTTTTACGAATTATGCAAATGAGGTGTAATATTTAATCACTTCTTTGAAAATCTTCTCCTCTGAAACCACTGGGCCAATTGGAACCAAATTTGGTGTGGAAGGTCCCTAGGTGGGCTAGACCAAAGTTTGTACCAGGCGACCCCGCTAGACATCCAAGATGGCCGCTGTTACTATAAATAGCAAAAACACATAAACAGCCATTGCTGAGTCATTTTTTAACCGTTTTTGTTCAAATTTGAAATGTAGAGAGTAGTTAGTGGGGCATTCAACATATTTAAAGGGTTTTTATGAGAACATTTTTGTTGACCCAATTTTCAAGAATTATGCTTAAGGTGTAATATTTAGTGAAATCTTTGAAAATCTTCTCCTCTGAAACAACTGGGCCAAGTGGAATGAAATTTTGTGTGGAAGGTCCAAATGTCAGCCTGACTAAAGGTGGTACCAGGCAACCCGGCCTGACATCCAAGATGGCTGTCATAACTAAAAATAGAAAGAAAAAAAAAAGACCATTGTTGATCTTTTTTTCCACCAATTGAGCTCAAATTTTAAATATATAAAGTATACTGTGTGGGATTCAAAATACATAATGTTTTTTTCTGAGAAAATTTTTATTGACCCAATTTTCAAGAAATATGCAAATTAGGTGTAATATTTAGTAAAATCTTTTCCTCTAAAATCACTGGGCGAATTGGAACCAAACTTCCTGTGGAAGGTTCCTACATCGGCCTAAAAAAAGTTTGAACCAGTCTAAGATGCCTGTTGTTACTAGATATATATATATAAAATAGCCATTGTGGATCCATTCTAAGCTCAACTGGCTAAACCCAGCTGAGTTTATGGCATAGTGAAGCATGCCTGCATGTGTGTGTTGCAAAGTAGGCTTCATTGAAGCAAAAATGGTCATAAGCTCAATTTATTTCCCATCTTAAGCTGATGAACCAATTATGGTAACCACATCACATTGTCTTATAGGGGCCACAGTGGCTGTGTGGTCTTAAACATTCGATGGTACGAATCACAGCACCTTTCACCCCTGACATTGTGCATTAATGGCAAGTGGGCTAGCACTTCATCTTTGAAAGTTTGTCAGTTAACTTGCTGCTTGGTCGTGGTTTTCTCCTATAATCCAGTGTCCTCCACCATTTCCAAAATTGACAGTCTCCATATAAGTGAAATATTCTTGAGTTGAACGTTAAACAGCATTTCAATCAAAAACAAACATTGTCTTACATATGCAGCCAGTTGAGCATCACAGGCCCTATTGGGCCTCTTGTTATTAAAACCATCTACTAGTATTTCTGTAGTATATGCTCCAAGCAAGTGACCTCATTATTTATGCCATATATACATATATCAAATTATCCTGGACAGAACACATGAACCTGTATATGGTAGCTTATTTGGTAGAGTGCTTGCTTTGTATGTGGGAGGTTGAGGTTCGAACCTGTCCAGGTCTGACAAAGACTTGAAAATTGGTAGATACTGTTCTTTCACTAAGTAGTTGGCACCTACAACCCTGAGTCTCAGGGTCCTTTAGAGGAGATTTTAAAACCTGATTCTCCTTGTCATAGGTAGGGCAGGCTAAAAACATCCCTGCACATTGTGGGGCCTTGGTGGCCAAGCGGTCTAGAGCACATGCTTACGGATCACAGTGCCTCTTACTGCCTGGGTTCGAATCCCACTTGGAACAGATCCTAGTGTGAGAAAGTTTGTCAGTTCGCTTGCCAAAGGTCGGTGCTTTTTCTCCGGGCACTCTGGTTTCCTCCATTATTACAAAACTCACTGCCTCAAAATAAGTGAAGGATTCTTGACTGGGGTGTAAAACATGATCACTTCACTCCCTGCACATTGTCCTTAGCGCACTGCAAAGGTAAAAATTTCTGCCAATTCACTTATAGCTGGTAACATATTTTTGACTTGGACATAAAACCCCGTTAAATCAATCAAAAAAGTTCTTGGAATGTGGATAAAGTAATGCATTAAATTCCATTCAAACCTATTTAAACCCCACATATGGATACCCTTTTATCATTTTATGTAGTGCTTGTTCAAAGTTGGGAGTTTGTATTGACTCCATCTTGTTCAATCCTTTATTCTTTTTATTCCTTTTTTTGTTTGTTTTTGATTGTTTTGAGATTGCCTTTGATGAATCGAGTGAATATACTGAATTCATTCTTTGTTACACAGAGACTTCTTAAATTCTTTCTTGCAGGAGAAACTGATTGAGAAAAACATTTTAAGGCACATATTTCATTTGGTCAGTTAAAATGGTATCAAAATCAAAGAAATAATCCATTACTCTGTTATTTTAACATACCGGTACTTACTTTATGGTACTACTGGTTGTAAATAAGTGGGATGGATTGGGGCCAACCAATTGACATAAACCACATAACTGAACATTTAATCAAGTTCCTATTCTAAGTCAGTAATTGATAATCACTTGATCAAATACACGTTTATCTTCTCTTGTTTTATCTTATTGAGCTGTTTTAACATTTACTTATATTGTGCCATGTTTGTGGTATATGAGCATTGACGATTATATGCTTGTCAGTTGTATCTTTCTTTTTCCATTTTACATCACATAAATACAAATGATATCCTGAATACTATGATAATGATAAAATAAGACATCATCACATTTTATAGTTTAAATATTTTGGTAATACATGTATATATGTATATTATAACTGTGGTAACTAGAGGTACCATACCCAAAAAAGGTACCAAAAAGGTACAAGAAAAAGGCGTAAAAATGTTTAAGAAAAGGTAAACCTTCTTAAACAAACTGGAACCATGGATGCATCTCGGTTCCAAAGTTGTACTAAAAAGATACTCTGAGGTACAAAAAAGGTACTTATAAGTATTGAAATCTAAAAAACCTTTTGTCTTATCAAATCTTGTTGTTATATTTATTTTTATAGAAGAAAGTGAAGAAGACACTGAAGAAACTGAAGAAGAGACCAAAGATAAAGAAGAAACAACTGATACAAAGAAAGATGAATTGTGACCTGTGATTGAAGCTTTAGACCAAATCTTGTCATTATGAGTCAATGTTTAGATGTTATGTTTATTAAATATACGACTGGGAATTCATTCATATTTTATTTAAATTTGTGTTATAAAAAGGGGTGGCCAGAACCCTTAAAAATCACCTGAATTGCATCATTGGGAAAATTTTGTCATTTATCCAAAAACTATCAGAAATTTTTGATCAGTGGTTTCAATTTGTAGTTACTTTGTAACCCTTTTATTTCATTCAATTTGTTGTGCGATGTTCTTGGTTGCTATGGCTATCAATCTTTAAAACATTTGAGTTAAAAAGATAAATAACTCAAATGAACAGTTTTAACTTGATGTTTTTGTAAAGAAGTTGATATATAAAAAACTTAATTGGACAAATCATGTATCATCTCGTGATTTACTAGTACATGTAATTACACATGTACAAAAAGGTATAAGGTAATTATTGTTAATTCTATGCACAAGTTATGCACGATAATTTAAAAATTTCTTTTTCTTTTTTGGTTTTCTTAAGATATTTTTTATAATATGGAAAATGCATAATTGAATTATTTATCATATTTTTGAAATCCTATATGAGACAGAAGATTTACCTTTGTTTAAATAACTATTGTAGATAGGTAAAATATTAAGGGGTATATTTTTGGATAACAAAATTAATTTATGTTATTTACACTAAAGCTGAATTAAACTTGTTATACATTATCATGTTGAAAGAAAAAAAAGATATATTTTGACACAAGACACACTGGCTGTTTTCTGACATATATGAATGCTGGGTTGTTAACATGTTTATAAGGTATATTTGTTGTCATGAACTTTCTTATGTCATATCGCATTTTCATGAAACTCAATATAAATTGTTCAGTGAAGTTTTTAATGTCATCTCTTCACATTTTAGAAAAAACGAATGTCATTTTTTAGAAACATTGTTATTAATTAGACACTATATAATTGTGTTTGTTTCTTTTATTACTTATTTATTTATTTATGATAGAATGAAAGCAGTTCACAAGTTACCAGTCAGTTTAAAACAAGTTGCAACTATAAATAACTCAGATTTTCAACACTACTGAGTTCAATGACATGGGCATTTACACTGAATAAGAATTTATACTGTAATCACAAATTTAAACAGCTGAACCTAAATACAAATTATAACACATTAATTAGAAAAGTAATGACAAACATTCTGAATTTAAATATTGGTTTCAGATATCCTCGTTACGGGCCCAACCAAAATCTGGTATAACATCAGTTAAATTATATTTTTGGAAACTTACTGTTATTTCACAAACCCAAAAGTATGGTAATCTATTCCACTTATGAATACTAGTATTTAGTAGCTGGATTGATTTAGAACTGAATGTTATAGTTTACAATCTGATGTTGATATTTGTAAGAAAACCAAATTACATATACACATGTATATATTGACTACACAGTTGTAATACAGAATTTCAGGAATGAAGATGTTATCAAGATATATAAATTCTGATGGTATGTGATA
This sequence comes from Tegillarca granosa, assembly GCA_029721355.1. NCBI lineage: Eukaryota > Metazoa > Mollusca > Bivalvia > Arcoida > Arcidae > Tegillarca > Tegillarca granosa. The sequence goes on along the minus strand of CM056599.1, from coordinate 43,824,392 downwards.
AATCTACACTGAAGGGGTTTAGCAAACATGAAAATATTTTTTTAAAAATTTGCTATTATATATCCAGTCAACATTGAAGCCTAGCATCAGTTTAAGAACATTTCACATGTTTTTATTACACATCAAAATTTTTGTTAAATGCTTAATACATGTATTTGTTTTTCATAGAATATACAGTGTTTAGAGGGTTATTTTGTCAGTTATGCAAGTAAACATTTACACCATATATTATGATGACATTTTACCATGTGTGTTTTTATGCAATGTTTCCCTTGATCTGTTATTTGTAAAATGTGTATTTTATATTCAATGTTAATGAATCAGATGTTACCAACAGTGCCTCATTTATCCAATGTAAAGTATTTAATTTCACATTTGTTATATATCTGACTTAGTTCTCAAATTTCGTTCTTTAACTTGATTTTCACTTTACCTGATCTTTTCCTCAATCAGCGCCATCTTTATTTGCCTTTGTTCTCACATTATCTACTCTTTCCCTAACTTGATTTTCACTTTACCTGATCTTTTCCTCAATCAGCGCCATCTTTATTTGCCTTTGTTCTCACATTATCTACTCTTTCCCTAACTTAATTTTCACTTTACCTAATCTTTTCCTCAATCAGCGCCATCTTTATTTGCCTTTGTTCTCACATTATCTACTCTTTCCCTAACTTGATTTTCACTTTACCTGATCTTTTCCTCAATCAGCGCCATCTTTATTTGCCTTTGTTCTCACATTATCTACTCTTTCCCTAACTTGATTTTCACTTTACCTGATCTTTTCCTCAATCAGCGCCATCTTTATTTGCCTTTGTTCTCACATTATCTACTCTTTCCCTAACTTGATTTTCACTTTACCTGATCTTTTCCTCAATCAGCGCCATCTTTATTTGCCTTTGTTCTCACATTATCTACTCTTTCCTTAACTTGATTTTCACACTATATTCTTGTTTCTTACTTGATTCTTACTTGAAGTTCTTATTTTCTTACTCTTATCTTAATTCATTTTCTGGTTTTCTAATTTTGTTCTCTCTTTTTTTCTCATTTTCTGTGGGTTTTTTTTTTCTTTTACTCTCATGTATTTTCTTTCTTGTATAAATTCTCACTTTATTTTTCTCATTTTACTCCACTCATTTATTCAAGTTCATAATAACTTTTTTACATAAAAAAATCAATTATTTTTCTCAACTTTGTTGGTTAAAGTTTATAGTGAATGTTTTGGTGTTATATAAAATGTTTGTGTGGTGCATTGAAACAACGCTGTAAGTTATGATTATCATATCACATTGTGTGTGCCTTTATCCATTATGTATGTGTTATTTGTTCCTGTTATTTGTACCATTTACATGATGACTGTATACATAAGTATGGCTTTATTTATCTATTACAACATTAGGTGCAAGACTGCTGGTACAATGTACCTTTCATAATTCACTGTTACATAAATGCACATCCTTATGGTAATTAATGGTTTCTTCCCTCTCTCTCTCTCTCTCTCTCTCTCTCTCTCTCTCTCTCTCTCTCTCTCTCTATATATATATATATATATATATATATATATATATATATATATATATATATATATGGTGTTCTGATAATTTTAGGTGTTCTTTCTTTCATTCCTTGTTACACTCAGGATGTTGTGAGTTGTTGGAAGATGTATTGAATAAAACAGTAAAAACAAAGTTTTTTTTTTTTACTTTTCTTTCTATCACTAATTGTGTATGCAGTTTGTAACAAGTGAAAATGTCCTGATGAGCAAAGTTATTCTCAGGATGTTATAATTCAGTGTTCTTCATTGTAACTATTGAACAGAGGTAACGCTGATGCAAGAATTATATACGTATTTAAAACATAAGAAGTCTACATTGACACTGCCCTACACAATAATATTTAACCATTCATTGAGCCCTATACATCTACAATTAGCATTGTGCTACTCTGTGAAGCCTTTCTTGGATTTTGCTATTTGTACATATCATTTTTTTTTAATTATTACTATTTTTAATTTAGCTTAAAATTCTGCTTGTAATGGAGTGAAGTACTGTTGTTCTGCATGACAGTCAAGATTATGTTACTTATATTGAAGTGGTCCATACTACCAGGAGGAAAAAACCGAACTTTGTCAAGCAAACTCTAACTAGAATCAGTTCAAATTGGATTTAAACGTAGGAGTTAGAGTCTTAGTTTCTTGCACACAGAGTGATGGCATTTTGGTCGGAAATTGACCATTTAGTCACTTATAATATACCTATCAAACTTGTATAGGTCCCAACACTAGGGGAGACAACTGTCCCCCATCTTGGTCAGCTTCTACCAAAAGCTTTATATAAAAATAAGATATTATAAGTGTACTGTATATATTCAATCATTTTTCCAAAACAAGAACAGACAGCACCTAAATCCTGGATTTTTAGGTAAACTGCTTTATAAAGAAATTATGAATTGTAAACAATTTAGATGGTTGAAACATAAAGTTGTTGTTTTGGTCCTGCATGTGTTTGTTCATAATAAGTCACAGTGACATGAAAAGATGCTGGTTAAAGTTTTAAAGGTAATTGTGACATGAAACGATGCTGATTAAAGTTTTAAAGGTAATTGTGACATGAAACGATGCTGGTTAAAGTTTTATAGGTAATTGTGACATGAACGGGATGTTGGTTATTGTTGTAAAGGTAATTTTGACATGAACGGATGCTGGTTAAAGTTTTAAAGGTAATTGTGACATGAAAAGATGCTGATTAAAGTTTTAAAGGTAATTGTGACATGAACGGATGCTGGTTAAAGTTTTAAAGGTAATTGTGACATGAAAAGATGCTGGTTAAGGTTTTAAAGGTAATTGTGACATGAAAAGATGCTGGTTAAAGTTTTAAAGGTAATTGTGGCATGAAAAGATGCTGATTAAAGTTTTAAAGGTAATTTTGACATAAACGGATGCTGGTTAAAGTTTTAAAGGTAATTGTGACATGAAAAGATGCTGGTTAAGGTTTTAAAGGTAATTGTGGCATGAAAAGATGCTGGTTAAAGTTTTAAAGGTAATTGTGACATAAACGGATGCTGGTTAAAGTTTTAAAGGTAATTGTGACATGAAAAGATGCTGGTTAAGGTTTTAAAGGTAATTGTGGCATGAAAAGATGCTGGTTAAAGTTTTAAAGGTAATTGTGACATGAACGGACGCTGGTTAAAGTTTTAAAGGTAATTGTGACATGAAAAGATGCTGGTTAAGGTTTTAAAGGTAATTGTGACATGAAAAGATGCTGATTAAACTTTTAAAGGTAATTGTGACATGAAAAGATGCTGGTTAAAGTTTTAAAGGTAATTGTGACATGAACGGGATGTTGGTTAAAGTTGTAAAGGTAATTGTGACATGAAAAGATGTTGGTTAAAGTTGTAAAGGTAATTGTTACATGAACGGGATGCTGGTTAAAGTTGTAAAGGTAATTGTGACATGAACGGGATGTTGGTTAAAGTTGTAAAGGTAATTTTGACATGAACGGATGCTGGTTAAAGTTTTAAAGGTAATTGTGACATGAAAAGATGTTGGTTAAAGTTGTAAAGGTAATTGTGACATGAACGGGATGCTGGTTAAAGTTGTAAAGGTAATTGTGACATGAACGGGATGTTGGTTAAAGTTGTAAAGGTAATTTTGACATGAACGGATGCTGGTTAAAGTTTTAAAGGTAATTGTGACATGAACGGGATGTTGGTTAAAGTTGTAAAGGTAATTGTGACATGAAAAGATGCTGGTTAAAGTTGTAAAGGTAATTTTGACATGAAAAGATGTTGGTTAAAGTTGTAAAGGTAATTGTGACATGAAAAGATGTTGGTTAAAGTTGTAAAGGTAATTTTGACATGAACGGATGCTGGTTAAAGTTTTAAAGGTAATTGTGACATGAACGGGATGTTGGTTAAAGTTGTAATGGTAATTGTGACATGAAAAGATGCTGGTTAAAGTTTTAAAGGTAATTGTGACATGAAAAGTTGCTGGTTAAAGTTTTAAAGGTAATTGTGACATGAAAAGATGCTGATTAAAGTTTTAAAGGTAATTGTGACATGAAAAGATGCTGGTTTAGGTTTTAAAGGTAATTGTGACATGAAAAGATGCTGATTAAAGTTTTAAAGGTAATTGTGACATGAAAAGATGCTGATTAAAGTTTTAAAGGTAATTGTGACATGAAAAGATGCTGATTAAAGTTTTAAAGGTAATTGTGACATGAAAAGATGCTGGTTAAAGTTTTAAAGGTAATTGTGACATGAACAGATGCTGGTTAAAGTTTTAAAGGTAATTGTGACATAAAAAGATGTTGGTTGAAGTTTTAAAGGTAATTGTGACATGAAAAGATGCTGGTTAAAGTTTTAAAGGTAATTGTGACATGAACGGGATGTTGGTTAAAGTTTTAAAGGTAATTGTGACATGAACGGGATGTTGGTTAAAGGTTGTAAAGGTAATTGTGACATGAAAAGATGCTGGTTAAAGTTGTAAAGGTAATTGTGACATGAACGGGATGTTGGTTAAAGTTTTAAAGGTAATTGTGACATGAACGGGATGTTGGTTAAAGTTTTAAAGGTAATTGTGACATGAACGGGATGTTGGTTAAAGTTTTAAAGGTAATTGTGACATGAACGGGATGTTGGTTAAAGTTTTAAAGGTAATTGTGACATGAACGGGATGTTGGTTAAAGGTTGTAAAGGTAATTGTGACATGAAAAGATGCTGGTTAAAGTTTTAAAGGTAATTGTGGCATGAAAAGATGCTGATTAAAGTTTTAAAGGTAATTTTGACATAAACGGATGCTGGTTAAAGTTTTAAAGGTAATTGTGGCATGAAAAGATGCTGGTTAAAGTTTTAATGGTAATTGTGACATGAAAAGATGCTGGTTAAAGTTGTAATGGTAATTTTGACATGAACGGATGTTGGTTAAGGTTTTAAAGGTAATTGTGACATGAAAAGATGCTGGTTAAAGTTGTAAAGGTAATTGTGACATGAAAAGATGCTGGTTAAAGTTTTAAAGGTAATTGTGACATGAACGGATGCTGGTTAAAGTTTTAAAGGTAATTGTGACATAAAAAGATGTTGGTTGAAGTTTTAAAGGTAATTGTGACATGAAAAGATGCTGATTAAAGTTTTAAAGGTAATTGTGACATGAAAAGATGCTGGTTAAGGTTTTAAAGGTAATTGTGACATGAAAAGATGCTGATTAAATTTTTAAAGGTAATTGTACATGAAAAGATGCTGGTTAAAGTTTTAAAGGTAATTGTGGCATGAAAAGATGCTGATTAAAGTTTTAAAGGTAATTTTGACATGAACGGATGCTGGTTAAAGTTTTAAAGGTAATTGTGGCATGAAAAGATGCTGGTTAAAGTTTTAAAGGTAATTGTGACATGAAAAGATGCTGGTTAAAGTTGTAATGGTAATTTTGACATGAACGGATGTTGGTTAAGGTTTTAAAGGTAATTGTGACATGAACGGGATGTTGGTTAAAGGTTGTAAAGGTAATTGTGACATGAACGGGATGTTGGTTAAAGTTTTAAAGGTAATTGTGACATGAACGGGATGCTGGTTAAAGTTTTAAAGGTAATTGTGACATGAAAAGATGCTGGTTAAAGTTTTAAAGGTAATTGTGACATGAAAAGATGCTGATTAAAGTTTTAAAGGTAATTGTGACATGAAAAGATGCTGGTTAAAGTTTTAAAGGTAATTGTGGCATGAAAAGATGCTGATTAAAGTTTTAAAGGTAATTGTGACATGAAAAGATGCTGGTTGAAGTTTTAAAGGTAATTGTGACATGAACGGGATGTTGGTTAAAGGTTGTAAAGGTAATTGTGACATGAACGGGATGTTGGTTAAAATGTAAAGGTAATTGTGACATGAACGGGATGTTGGTTAAAGTTGTAAAGGTAATTGTGACATGAACGGGATGTTGGTTAAAATGTAAAGGTAATTGTGACATGAACGGGATGTTGGTTAAAGTTGTAAAGGTAATTGTGACATGAACGGGATGTTGGTTAAAGGTTCTAAAGGTAATTTTGACATGAACGGGATGATGGTTAAAGGTTGTAAAGGTAATTTTGACATAAACGAAAGCAGAATTAAAAGTATCTATGATTAAGCTTGAATTTACAAAAAAAAAAAAAAAAAAAAAAAAAAAAAAAAAAAAAAACTACAGGCAAGACTTCAAGCAAATTACAAAATACATACACTATTGCATCATCATCATCATTAACAACAACAAAAATATTTTGAACTTCTTAAAACCATTTATTAAATACTTTATAGGTATGAGTTAAACTGAAGCGGACATTGTTATAAAAGTCAAAACGCCACAAAACTACTTAAAACACATAACATATGAAGTTACAACCCACTAAATAAGAATATATAAATATATAAGAGGAAAAGTCAAGATTGTATATGTACAAAAAAGTTACAAATGTTGCCCAAGGAAATTATTTCAAATTGGATTAAGGAATAAGGTCGCTTATGACAGGACTAAATAAATATTTTGATTAATATCAACTTTTGAGACCATACTCAGATAGAACAGCGTAAATTCTTCTTCAGTTTCAAATGAAGCACCAGACATTGGTTTATACTAGTCATACAATCCTTTAATTACACGATAAAGAAGTCAGTCATGAAGTCTTCATTATGATAGAAACTGTCCAACAATAGCAAAACTAGTGTTACATTAATTTTTTTAATTTTCTGCATAAAATATTTTAAAATTTATAATATGACACTAATACAAAGAAAACATACAACTGTTGTACATAACAGATTGTGAAAAAATATATATACAATCTATCTGTCAATAGCTATGACTACTGCCAAACATTACAAAAATGAAAATGTAGGCGATAAATATGCTGCTCACTGAGATCACGGGTAATATTACATTCCTGTCGCTAAACCACAACACGTGCCATGTGACCTTTAACATAACATACAGAACATTTATAATACCAAATGCACCAACACTTAATAAAAAATGCAATAAAAAATCAAATGCTTTATGACATGAATTGTGTTAACCAAACGCATTCAGTATATTTCTCAAATTATATATGTAGTTTTTACACCAAGCTCCAAACAGCGGTTTTTAATGACACACGGAGCTAGACGGTTGAGGCTGTTTCTTGCACCAAAACTTCTATTCTTATCTTACCTTCCATATGGTAAAAATAAGCATGCTGTATTAATATTAACAGATTATAATTAATTAAACATTTCAATTGAATTAATTATCTAAATTCCATAACGAAACATTTAATGCAATTAATAATGTATTTTTTTTTTACAACGCGTGGGCTTAGGCATTTCTATGAATTGCGCAACATTTTCTTTGCGATACACAGCCTAACCATCAAGGACAGCATTGTCCGATTAAATTCGATAAGGAGAGCTAGAGATTAAAACATACTGGGGCTGCTGATATTTAACTCCCAGACTTTGAACTGGCACCAAACATAGTTTCCAGTAAAAGAAAGAGGAAAAATTGTTAAGACCCGTACGATAGTTTAGATGGACATTTACTAAGAAAGGCCAATCATATCATAGAGGGTATAAATATACTGTACGTTAAAACTAACGCGTAAATTATACAGTTTAACACGATAAAATTATCAATTTACGCTTTAAAGTTCAAAATTAACGCGTTATTTGGTAAAATATACGCGTAAAAGTAACAAATTTACTGTTTAAAATTTAAAGCGTTAATTTTTTTTTACGCGTTACTTTTGTTTTATTAAACGTTAATTTTTTATACATTATATATTTTCCAAAACGGTATAAAGTACAATGTACTATCGTTTTTTTTAAGTGTTAAAACTCTTAAAGCTTTCATGGAATCAATGATTTAATCAGTATTTTATACTTTAGCGGTAGACATGTAAATGAATTATTTTCTTACGTCAAGGAAAATGACTTATACAACCTGTAAGTAATACATTATTCATATAGAATATTAGTTTAACACTTGTAAAGAAGTGGTAGGAACAAGATTTATTGTGATTTCGATTCGATTACTAGTCTTCTAATACATCGTCCACGTTGTAGAACGTTGTCCTGGTTCTAAAAATTACAAAATCCTTGCTTTTTGTAAAAACATGTGTATAAACGTGAAGTCTTAAAGTTGTACTAAAACAGTTTCCGAAAAGCAGTTCTAATGTCTTAAGCAATGGAAAACATAGTGTCTTGAAGCAAAATCTCATATGCTGGTATACATATAGAACAGCAAAGAACGGAAAATAAGTGGATCATAATTACAGTATATTACTTTAAACCACATTGATTGGAGCTATTCATCTGACCAATCTAAAAAAAAACCTAAGTTTATATAGCATATCAAGCAGTTAGACGCCCCTAGCTCTTTATACTAAGTAGTATTGTATGTAAGAACTGAACACCAAGAACGAAAAACTGCAAACAAGACAGAAATGCTTTAAGAAATATTTATAACATATCAATGGTAGTATAGAGTTAAATGAAATTTTCACACCTACTAGAACAAACTGAGTACAAATAAAATTAGGTATTAGAAAAATTATATTGGAACCACTTTCGTATCCTTTTCCATGATATAAAGATCAATTTTATGCATAGTTTTATTTTGAAATACTATATGCTTCATCCTTGCAGTTATTCACAAACACGACTGCACACATAAAAGCACCATTTTATTTTCATATCGCCATTTCTGACGTATCTTCATCTGAAATGGACAAGAAGCAGTATTAGGTACAGGTTACACGAGTTTATGTTTTGATAAATGCATTCATTACATAAAAATTTAATTTGTCAAATTGTAATGTATAATATTGATACTACATAAAATTCAATTAATTACATAAAAACTGAACAAGCATTATAGTTACTAAGTTCTTACAATTAATTAAGATATTTCGATATGGTCAACGATGAGAGTCTTCAACACTGTCTTTTATACACTATGTCCATAAGAGAGCAAGGTTTTAACAAATATTTCGAAATTTAAATTGAAAATACTGGACGGATACTTTCATTAATCTTTAAAGCTTGCTGGATCTTATAACTGTGTATAACAACTGTAAGCTTGCTTGTATTTGATTCATAAATTTATTTTGAGTCAGCATTTGAATTTGTGTTTAATTGTTATTGGTTGTAAGAGATTTGAGCGAAAACATGTTTTTGAACTGAGCAACCTCTCCTTCTTGTATTTCTAATGTGACCAGTGTTTAGACAGTGTGCTTACACGTTTCATTTCTTCATCAACAATTTTGTATATCTTATATCAAGCTTTTCGTTGTTATTGCAGTTGCCTTAGTTATTGAGGTTAAATTTCAATTTTTTATTTTTTTTATATATCCCTAAAGATAGTTTAAAGCACTGTGGATGAATTGATTATTATTTATGATTTAATGAGGTGTAAGTCCCAGTCAAGAATATTTCACTTATATCGAGTCGTCACCAGATATAGGTGAAGTGAAAGAAAATTTGGTCTTTGCAGTGGGCTTTAGGCAATATGCAAGGAGTGTCCGTTAACGCGCGTCGCCTGTCGTGACAAGGGAACGGTTTTCAAGGTCTCATCCGAAGGACCCGCGAATTTCATTTCTAAATGCCGAGTGCTTGGCGAAAGAACAGTTACTACCAATTTTCAATGCTAGGTCAGATCCGGCCGGGGTTCGAGCCCTTGACTTCCTACAGATAAGAATTTAGATGGAATCCTTCCTTAGTAGTTATATGAAGGTCTTGATAAAGATTACCAATATATTATTTAGAGGCCAAAATATTGAATGAGTAATAAATCCTGTAGGTCCTCTATTCATCATTATTACATAATTATGTCTGAATCAGAATGTCACTTTTCATTCTAAATCACGTAAATAATTCAACTAAAAACCATATATCTAAATAATCTTTATCCCAGGCAAAATACAGCCTCGATTATTATTCATCATTTATTTGATTTTTATAACTTCTAGTTTTTCCCGATGTAGTCATTCAGAATCAGTAACGTGATTATACGCCATACTTACCATCTTTATCTCATCTTTGAAGCTGCTTCTTCTTCGGGGTTACTGTATGAATACAAATAGAGAAATAATATGATAAATTTTGTATCAAAACAATAATATATTGCCAATCAATAGCATATTTCCTGCGGGTTTATATTTAAGTTTCCTTGAAGTTAAATCTGCCATGACATTTATTTTGATTCTGTTCATTTTACAATTAAAACAATAGATGACATTCTGTATCGTGCCACCCAAGCGTCAAAATGTGCATGTTAAGGGAGCGGAGTTGAGTTATGTTTTTCACTAACAAGTCAAGACTCTTATATCAATGCTGTCAGTTCTTGGATAGCATAGACATTCGGGAAACCAGATATAGAAACCCATCGCCTTAAAATAGCAAATGAACAAACATTTCCGCATTGGCTGAGTTGGGTTTGTGTTTTGAATGCTCCGACTATTTTCAAGTACTACCTTTTCATAGTAACGATGATATATATCATGTTCGACTAATTGACATTATCACGGAACACGATGATACACAATGTTTAGAAGCGGTGCCACATCAGTTCATCCAATCCAAAAAAAAGGAAAAAGCCCCCCCCCCCCCAAAAAAAAAAAAATAATAATAATAAAATAAAATAAAAGGACCTTCCATATGATCACGATATTTGCCAAAATGAAAATGAACTGCTATAATGAAGAGTTCCACTTTTTATTTCATAATCAATACTTACCGTCATAATATTTATCTACGCGCATGGTACAACTTTTTGTCTACAAGAAAATAAGAAAGATTAGTTTACGATCATTTTGATGTTTCAAAAGAAAATTAAAACTTCCTACGAAAAAGAGGATTTGGATTTTTCAGAAGGAATGTAATATTGAATTGAATTGAATAACGATATAGATTATTCTACCTCAGAGGTATTTAGTTTTGGAATGGTAAATCAAATCGTTCCGCAAAGCAAAACAAGCGATATTCATCAAGCGTATTGATAGACGAAGTAACAAACATTATAAATACATTGGTAACAAACTTAAAGAATTACATAAAAAAGGAAAGTACTCAGATAACGATTGAACTGATTATATACGTCCAAACTGTGACTAGGAAGTGATGAAAATCTTGATCATCCGAAACAATAATGCATGAAAAGAAAATATTAGATAGAGACTGAACTGATTATATACGTCCAAACTGTGACGAGGAAGTGATGAAAATCTTGATCATCCGAAACAATAATGCATGAAAAGAAAATATTAGATAGAGACTGAACTGATTATATACGTCCATACTTTGACGAGAAAGTGGTGAAAATCTTGATCATCCGAAACGATAATACATGAAAAGAAAATACTCAGATAGAGATTGAACTAACTATATACGTCCATACTGTGACGAGGAAGTGGTGAAAATCTTGATCATCCGAAACAATAATACATGAAAAGGAAAGTACTCAGATAGAGATTGAACTGATTATATACGTCCATACTGTGACGAGGAAGTGGTGAAAATCTTGATCATCCGAAACAATAATACATAAAAAACAATCCATAATCTGTTTAAAAAAAGAACATGCAAAAGTAACCAGAAAATTATAGATGAAGTAATGATATACATTTGCATTAAAAAACACAAGAACCTTTGACGATTGTAACAATAGCACTTTAAAGTGGTCGGGTATTATTTGTAAAAAAAATAAAAAAATGGTTTCGTTGTTCAAAACTAGAAAACAAGTACTTACGGGATTGACAAAGTTTATATTAGTTCTAATGGGTCTATTATTGACAGGCATTGTAGGTCTATAATTTTCTTCTAACAGTGTTTCTGGATCGTCTTCTCCTTTTTGATTAAGTTTTCTAAATTCTGCAAGCTGAAACGAATGGCATAAAGATTTACAAATGTTTAAAAATAAAATATAATATGACATTCTAATTTATTTAAATTTACATATTCTTGTACGTAATATAAAATAACCATACCACTGTCCTTAAATACAGTTGTGGACCAAAGCCGGGGAGTTTATTGCACAAGAATGTCTTTTCTCATCTTGTTTATCGGTGGCTTACTTTGAAACTTTATTGTTTGTTGTGCTTAACTGGATTGGCCGTCACCAAGTGCAACTTATTTCAGGTACAAGAAATCAAGGACGAGGGAGCAGCTAAAATATAGCCAAACAGCAGCAAAGGGCAGAGTCGGTTGAAGAACCAGCATGTAGGCATTTTGCCCCTTCTTGTACGGAAAAAATAACGAATAAGGCTTCCTTTTTAAGCATCCGAAGTCTGTTCAGAAATTGTTGCTTAGATAATATTGAGCTTCGGGCTTCTCTTTATCACTTGCTGTTAACAACTGTTTTGGTTTGTAAAAGTTATACATGTATTTAAATATACAATCCTGACAGGTGTTTGATATTTTGATTTAATAAAACACTGAATTGCATTTTAAATGATATTGGCGTTATTACTACATTACCTGTTGTTTAAGTATTCTAATGGGACGGTTAAATAAAATCCAGGTAACAGATTCATAACACCCAGGTTGTGTAAAGGATCCTTCGTATGTTATATATTGTTGTGTGTCAGGTATTAGTAGCTTTAACGGCAATCCGGATATTCTTGTTGTCTGATCTGGAACGGAAGAAAGAATATTACAAAAGAAAGTTGAAGCTAAAATATACACAGCCTGTACTTAATAGACTATTTAGTCAATGCCATACCAAGAACACACAACAAAGTACAAAAGAAATAATAACAAGACACAAGATAAACACAATGAGACAACATTATTATATCTTCCGTATTTACGCGAACTTTGGATATGCAAATGACAAACGTGTAGTATTGTGTATCCATAAGTGTGGTTTAAGTACCAAATCGTAAACACTCTTTATGTTTTTAATAAAATTTTGAAAAAGTTTATTATTTTAAAGAAAAAGAAAAAAGAAAAATGTACTTCGCAATAAACGGACAAAACTTGTATAATTAGAATTAAGAAAACATAAAACATATTGCGAGTCCAAAGATTATAATATTGTTCAAATGGTTTCTTAACATATTTTATTCTGTAACGATTGATTTTTAATGGTATACTAAAAAGGTGAACGTTTGTTGAAAAATAAACAATAGCTCATGGGTACACTAAGAAGAAATTAAAAACTAAATTTTAGAATAAAGTGTATGCTGAGACAAAAATTCTGAAACATCACGAGTAATTTATTATTAAGATAAAAAATAGAAATTAAAACGAAGACATATGTTGTCATTGATCAACACAAGCAACAACATGCCACAGCGAGAGGACAAATTAAAAACAAACAGAAGAAACACACAATAACTAATGATTTAACTTGAGAACTTAGATTTGTAAAAAAAATGTTAGAATGGTATTCAGTTTATATTATTATAATATTTGTCGGGTTTTAACAGTTTACTAGTTTTATAACCTGTGGTAAGATACAAATACTCTAATTAACAAATTTGATTAAGTATTCAATTAAAGGTCACCTTAAGTGAACCTATTTATATTTATTAAATTGGCCTTCTTCTACATATTTAATGAGATGTCAGGTGGCATAAAATCACCAACAGGAAAAAAACATTTTACAATTCAATACAGGACAAGATATATGTACAATGGAGTCCTTTTTATGGACTTGCTTGTTTAGGCTTTTCCTTGTATTGTTTGATTTACGTTCCACACGTGGGTGTGTAACTGGTGGAGAAGACCTCTTGACAATGCTGGAAATATTGTATAAATCTGATATTGTTGTCTATGGTAAAGATATCCAGCATGGCAAGCTCAGAAACCCAACAGATTTAGATTGTCGGTTTAAAGTTTACTGTGTTCTTAAAAGTACAGGGTTCGCAGTTCCTGATGAAATAATTATTGAGAAAATTAATGAAGTCAACGTGTGTACAAGCAAAACATCAGAAATTGAAGTTGGAAAAGAGTATATCTTCGGATTGGACAGACAGATGAGTGGCTTCTTGAGATTTTCTGATGTCGATAAATTTCAAGCTCCAATTTATCCACCGACTGTTGAAATTTTAGAGAAACTACATTCAGTTTGTGAGCTTAATAAGTGGATTTTGCCAGCTGATGGAGACAACTCTACACAATGTCCAGTCATAAAAAGTCAAGATGAGTGCGTCAGTATGATTCCTCCTCAAGCGGAACCAGATTTTATTGACTGGTTTGCAGGATTATTTGGAGGAAGTAATGGAGCACCTGCAAAGATATCATTCATCTCATTGGCTGAAAACACTATTGTGATTCTGGTTTCTGTTTTGTTAAACTGTTATTAAATATCGGTGACAAAGCTTGCTTTTTTTTAAAAAAAAAAAAAGGGACACATAAAGAAATTAAACCCGTGTTTTACTAGAAGATTTCAAGACAATTTCCCAGGTAATGCCATTCGAGAGAGTAAATGAATGAACTTACCCTTCAATCTGACTTCTGATAGTTTATCTGTTATCATTTTAAATGCTTCGTTTTCTGGAATTCCAAACTGCAATTATACAAATGTAAGTTGATTTTCTAAATTAAGATCGGATACATTTTCAAAGCTTAACTTTAAAAAGAAAAATTCTACTGAAAGTCTACATGTATATGTAGTTATATAATATATATGTATATGTATATATACCTTAACAGTGGTCTCAAAATACAGCCGTAATCGGTTACGTGTTAAAATTTGTCATATTACACCCATAGTCGGTTACGTGTAACAATGGTGTCAAATTACACCCGAAATCAGTTACATGAACGATTGTATAAAATTCTCTGTCAAATGAACGTATCCATATATGATGTGTCTAAATTTTGCTTTTATAAAAGTAAGAAATTAGAGTAAGTTAAAACATATTTAATAATGCTTAGGTGTTTGTAATATAAATAGATTCTCCTGATCATTTATTGGATATAACCACATTTTATTATTACGTAATAATACGTATACCAGTTTTGTAATAAAACGCCAAGCATTGACGTATGTATTAAATGCAACTGCGTCAAGAGAATCAATGTAAAATCTACTAATTTTTACTAATGATGACTTACTTCAGCAAATATGGCAAATATAGCTAAACCTTTTGGAGAAATAAAGGCTTGTGAAACATTGTCATATAAATCCTTGTTATAGGCTAGCAGTTGTATCTAAAATAATAATAATAATAATAATAATAGTAATAATAGTAATAATGATAAAAAGTAAAATATATTTTTGGCGGTTTATTGAAAACAGAAAATACAGTAGTTTGTAAGAAGAAGAATCGATATTTGGAGAACGCCATAATAAATTAAATAATTCTTTACACTTTCATGGCAGAAACGCAATTGGTATTTTCTGTTTTACATGATTTACATCAAAATAAGCATATTTGTCATATGTTATGGCGTTCTCTTCCTATCAGCTATCAAAAACATTAATGACATTTTACAAGAAATGTTTTACAACAATATACATCTGATACTTGTCATGTCTTATATTGAAAAAGAAAACACTATATGTATATCATATCCATACATGCAGATTCCATACATAGAAACATCTATCTATAAATCAGAGTTCAATAATATTTCTTTTAGATTAAGTGATAATATCACTATTGTTTAAATTGATAAAAAGTCCGAATTTAGTTGACATATTTTGTCTGTAAAGTTAAAAGAACAAAATAAAACTGGTTTAAACCAGTATGTAGACTAAAATAGCTCCAAACGTTTTGTTGTTAATGATTTCAGGTTTTACAGAAATTGTGTAATTTATATAGTTGTTTTCTATACATGAAACAGAGGCATTTTTGAGAAATAGAGAAATAAGTCGAGAAACGGAGACATTTTTGAGAAATTTGCCGAAAAAGTAGTAACATAGCACTACCTCAAATGTGAATGAGAAATTTTGGTATGTAATTTTGTCACTCACAATTTTGCTAAATTGAAGAACATGAAGGCTATGGGCTGTCTAGTAGTTTACTCTAAAACATATTATCCACTTTAAGAATTCCATGTTAATTTACTAGAAGAATATAATGTTTTAATTCATAAAAAAAATTATGATGAGCTTGCAGTTATGGTTCGCTCTTTCAATAAAAAGAAAAAAAGTTAAATATTTACTTCAGCAGGGAATCTGATGTCCTTGAATAGAATGTTCAGAGCCAGCGTTGTCGTCTCTCCCAAAATGGAACATGATCTTAAACAAGTTGTAGTTGTACTGTAAAGGTCCGTCTGCGAAAGTGAGGACCGGTAACATCACGTCATCAATTGTAATAGATACGTCATGTCCGGTGTTCGTAATATTTCCTGATATCTAAAACAAACAAAAATAATCAGTAACGTAGCTGGAGTGAAGTAGAAAAATAAAGTTTTATGCCCAAGTCACGATTTTTTCACTTATATTGAGAAGGTTAGTTCTGGAATGGTGGAAGAAACCGGGTAGCTCAAAGAAAACTACGGTCTTCAGCAAGCAAACTGACAGGCTTCCTCAAGCTATTGCTCGGTTTTGACCAATCGACTAACGAGGTTCCACGTTAGATGTAAAATGTTTTAATCATAAAGTTGGATCAAGACCAAATCAAGTGCTAGTTGTTAGTGTGTTCTAGATACAGTCATGCTCTATGTATTTTTTATTCATCTGACTGGTAATTATGGTAAGGTTTTCTA
The DNA here is from genome assembly GCA_029721355.1 of Tegillarca granosa. NCBI lineage: Eukaryota > Metazoa > Mollusca > Bivalvia > Arcoida > Arcidae > Tegillarca > Tegillarca granosa. The sequence goes on along the minus strand of CM056599.1, from coordinate 43,807,742 downwards.
TTGTACGCCAGTGTGTACCTATCTAGAAATAACTAATGGGGAAGTCCTGACATAAGAGCAGTTATACAAGAAGAACTCTGAGGCGGACTAATCTTTTTTCTATACTTAAGACGTTGCTGATTTTTATGGAAAAATACCTTCTTTATTTTAATGTCAAGATGTTTTAATGACGGGTCAAACAAGAGAATGTCCGGCTTTATATCTATTGGTGATTGGAATTTCCCACTACTACACAATGACCAAGCTGAGTTCAACAAACCCCAGAATCGTGGACCTGAAACAGACAAAAAGAATGTTTTCATATTGAAAGTATAACTTCTAAAATATGAAATATATCAGACCTTTGTATGTATATAAGTTTAAGTTCGAGAAAAATTTATATCTCTGAAAATTAATAAGAACTCTAGGTAGATTAATTTAGACGGTGTCTATAGTAATATGCAAAATTTGGAATTTTTCTTTTTGATAAAAAACTTTAAAACTCTACAATGATAGTTTACATTTTTGGATTCTAGTAGTCCTTCCCTCAATCATTTCAAGTTGAATCAAAATTGTAATTACATGTGAAAGTTTCTTTCACATTTCCATGCTATAAACCATAGGCTTGACATAATAATAATAATAATAATAATAATAATAATAATAATAAGAAGAAGAAGAAGAAGAAGAAGGAAAAGTTGTACGTTTGTAGGGCTGTTGTACAAGTGCGTGTTTTGACACTAATTGCAATTATCGACAACATGTCTGAAAATTAAATTTAAACCTCCAAAACAGCGCTATACTAAAAATATTTTTGAACACATTTTAATACATTGTAATCAAACGAGACTATCGAAAAACACTGCTAAACAATAAAGAATCCAAACGAGAACTATTTCCATTTAGCAAAGGGACAACGGTTATTTACATTACTAGATGCAATACAATTATGAAACCTACATAACTGTGCTATCCAGCCACCGAAACATCATTAATGTTCTTTCGTCAATAACGTATTTCATATCGCAAATTAACTGTCTTATAAACGACTTTTACTATTAACGAAAAATAAATAAATAAATAAATAAATAAATAAATAAATAAATAAATAAACAGCCATATAAGTGTAAACAAGAGAACCCAAGAACTATATATAAACTTTTCACATCATTTATAAACATCATATGCAATCATAGTTCATTTTATTTTTGTATGGCTGTAACTTGATTCTTGTCTTGTTTCATTTACAATTTATTTATTTCTTCGCATGGCCAGGTGCGTCTAGTTCCTACTAATGAAATGAATAAACATGCATTGAAGTTGTCGTGGTGACGAATTAGACAGAGATCTCGAATAAAGATTTTACCTGACCACTTGTATGGTATAACAATCAGCAAGTCTTTTATTTAGTTTTGTTTTAAGTGAAGCTAGTATTAATTATAAACCATTTAGTATGTGCCACTTAAATTATTCATGTTAACATTCAAATTTCACATAAGTTGAAAAATTATTGATATTCAGTTTTTAAAAAAAATGAAAAATATTGACACGAAGTTTTCAAATATGTTGAAAGTTATTGACACTAAATGTAAAAAATTTAAAATTGCCTCCAAAATTTGGAATATTTTGAAATACTGACTCTCAAGTTTAAAATAACTTTGTGCATTTCAGTGGTGTCATGTGCTACTTTTGAATGTATTATTTCATAAAAATTCAAAAGTAGCACATTACAGTGGCATTTCATATAGAAAACATTCACATTTATCATACAAAAACACGTTTAATAAATTCTACTATGTTGATAGTCAAGTAATAACTCCGGTAATATTGAACTCAAAAATTTTATGTTGGTCTTTATGCGCACATTAAGATAACAATCGTTTTTAGAAATTGACTTTTTCGGTTAATTGATATAAATCTTCGAAAATAATTATTCAAAACGGGTTTAATGGCGCATTTTTGCTTCTGTGAAATAATTGCCCGACATTTATCAACAATTACTAATAAATTGTTAATTGTTAATTAAAATCGGTTTTTACGCTGGTATCATTTTTGTTGATTGTTGGCAGAAGTGTTACAATTCAAAATGATCTTATCTAACATTTAATTGAATTTGGATTTTTGAGAGTAAAATAAATAATGTCTCCTCTATATTAAATTAACTTGTGAATTTTTGTTTCAGTTAACTAGTGTAGTTTGTTTAAAATAATTGCCAATTTTATCATTATGCATCTTAAACAAATCATATCAGCGACACTTTATCAATATCTTTTTTTAAAACGAGGACTAGGGAAATACGCACCAATCTCAGTAAGATACTAGTACATCGCGTACAAAAATGCGAAACATATATATGAGAAAAAATATATAATAAAAAATACGGTTTGTGTATAAAAGCATTGCTTTACGGTTCCTGGTTCTGTCTAATACCAAATACAATGTTTACGTTTTAAACTGAGTGTGAAGTAGCAATAGATAAAGAAAGTTTACAACAGAAAAACGCGTACCTTGCAACAGTTAACGTAACCAAGAGGACACAAAAAATATAGGCTAATGATAAAACATCCAAATAAAATAATATAAATAAATAAATAAATAAAACACATGTTGGAACTACTGATTACAGAATTATAGTACAGAATTCCTCGACTTTGGGCAGACAATGGAATAATTGTTTAACGATGTTATTATCGAGCCTTTAACCATCGTTCTATCTGGCAACCCTATACATAAGCAAAGCTTAATAGGAAATAGTAATCGTTACGAATAACAATTAATTGGTTTATTAATCATGTCGGTACTTTAAAAGAAAACTGCAATTGTCATGGCTGTGTGATTTGGTTAGGAACTTGACTTCGTTATTGTTCTTAAATTCTAGTTTGTTTTTCACTATTTAATATTTTGCCCCTCTTTGAGTTAATCGTTTGAAGCACCACAAGCACTTGTTCTACAAACAAAGCATTTGGATATGATAGTGCAAATATCAAAGTTGTATAACTAAAAACAATTATTAATTTATTTATTTTAATTTGTTTATTTTTAAATTATTTATTTATTTGTTTGTTTCTACCTACCTGATATTCCCTCGTACGTCCACCAACTTGACCACAGTGATGCATGCACTGCAATAAACAATGCAAACAACAAACAAATACACAGATATACATTATAGAATCCAAACATTATCGATTTTTATATAAAACATCAAAAGAGATTTTTAACTATAATTAACTTTAAAACAGTACATTACGGAAAACCAACGATCTTAAATCTCCAACTTCTCATTCTTGTCTAATGTTATCACGTTAAATTAGAACCATCCAGCCAAATGGAAAATTCTTCAAAATCGATTTACAATTAAATAAAAATAACATGACGTACTCAAGAGGAAAATATTTCCAAGATTTTTCATTTAGAAACCAAAAATACTGATTTTTAGTGACTGTTTCAATGTCTCCGACAATAAATGTATTTCAGTTCTTGGGGAATGGCGACTGTTTCAATTTCTACTGAGATAGATGTAGTTCAATTCCTAGCCTGATGTATATGGTATCATTGATTTAAGTCAGAATTCTGTTATTGTTGTCATCAGAAAACATTGCTTTAGTTCCTACAACACGATTTCTTTCCATGTTCTTTGCTATCTGTTCTTATAAAGAATGTAATTGAAGCTGAGTTTCTAAGACATATAAAATGGCTCTGTATAATAAGATAATTATATTGAGCATTGAGGCTTCATTCTGAAGGATAGATTTCCCAATGTAAATTGAATTCGATAGCCCATATCCGATAACCCGTATCTCATATAAATGATTTATATGTGAAGTTTTGTTTTTCAATAAATGACTTTCTGAACTCTGTTATTGGAAGGTGCAAGAAACTGTCAAATTACAAAATCTGAAATGTCAATTTCAGCCATACATCATTATGCACGCTTCAGTCACATCTTGTCTGATATTTTAAAAAATATTCTATGAGTAACAGCATTTTGTATCTGAATATGGTATATATATATATATATATATATATATATATATATATATATATATATATATATATATAGAGAGAGAGAGAGAGAGAGAGAGAGAGAGAGAGAGAGAGAGAGAGAGAGAGAAAAATTTAGTGGTAATTAATGTAAGTTAAATATTTTATCATTTATAATTTTTGATATATTATAATAATGTGCTATTTTTAAAATTTATTTAAAAAAATTTCAATCAATCTATTTGCCAAGTCCTGAATTTTTAAAAATAATCCAATAATACTGCACGAGGAAAAACATAAATAAACCAATTTTGAACGTACCAGTCCTAATATATCTCGTGAACAAGCAGTATGTACTGAATATCTAGACCTGTTTTGCAATACGAAGGGAACTTGCAATTTGAAAAAAGGAAAACTTTGAATTATTAAACTTGATCAACAACATCAAAGTGAAAAGTTTAATAGTATTATCGCTCTGTTTTACTAAATAAGCTATATTTATGTATCAGGCAATAAATACCTACTTGAAAATGTCCGTTTTTAAAAATTAACCCCGTTTAAAGATATCAAATCTCTGCAAAAGATTTTGTCACAGATTTTCAAGAGCTCTTTGATTTCTATAGGACTTGTGTGACACTATATTCTATTAAAACGTCTTTCTTATAACTCTATGATTCTGAACGATTTCTATTCTTTTGGAGCATATATCTCCCTTTTTCTGAGGAAGTTAATGTATATATTTGATTAACTGTTCTTACACACTTGGCGACTTCTAGTATATGGTACAAGTAAAAGGCATAATTGTTAAAATTAAAACAAACCTATTAACTTTTTTACCCAAGATTTGTATCAATTTCAACTTCATCTAATAATCACAATTAAAAGTAATGATCTCTGAAGACTTACCGCTCATATCACAATTAGCAAACACCAATATTCTGACAGTTCCCATGGTTAAAACTATTCCTATTTCTAGGAACTTGGTCATTGTTACGTTTGACACCATTATAGAATATATTGTTTGTACACATCAACATTAACCTGTAGATTAAAGTCAAGGAAGCAATTATGTTATTGTAAGTCATTGGATCACAGCCATAAAATACTGAAATAACATGATTCTTATTGAATAGAAATACCAGTTTAATGTTTTCGTCAATTATTATAACTTAAATTATCTACAACGATTCAATTGCTTGAACAAAAGAGTGCATTAACAAAATGCAAATACAATAATGACAAGAACTAAATCATGAGAACAAAAGACAAGCTGTTTCTTAAAATAAGCAAGTGGTTATATATACAAAGGCTTACAAGGTTTATACTGAAAATTATTAATGTTTATTGTAATTAATATTTATGATAGACTTAATATTTTCCTCCAAATTTCTAATTTCAATTCGCTTTTATATTATTTTTTTCATATAACAAAAAAGGAACAGAATAACCGACAAGTATGGTCAAATAAAACTAAAAGCAGCAGAGCAGAGTTCAAACACAATAACGAAAACAGCAAAATAAAACTTAAAAAACAAGCTAAAAACAACAATGTGAACATGGTCAAGCAGGGTCAAAAGACAAATAACAAGCACAGTGAAACAAAAAAATTAGCAGGACCAAACTTGATTACCAGCAAGGCCAAAATACAAAATCGAGCAAGAAAACAATAAACAAGATAAAATAATTTAAAAAAAAACTAAGGGCAGGACCAAAAACTCAATGAAAAGAAGTCTCAAACAAAATCATAAGGGAAGGTAAATAACAAAACGTAGGGCCAACTCAACATAACGAGCATGTCAAAACAAAATAAATAAATAAATAAATAAATAAAATAAAATATAAAATTATATATATATATATATATATATATATATATATATATATATATATATATATAAACACGATGCCAAGAAGGAGCAAAATATTATTGACAAGCAGAGGAAAAGCGCCAGTGAGCAGGGTCACAGTCAAATGACAAGCAATGTTAAAACACAAAACGACGAGTTGAACAAAAAAATCTAAAGGCCAATACCCACTGGAAAACAGAATTACAATACAATTGGGAGCGGAGAAAAACTTATAGAACAGGGTGAAATAAATCCAATAAAAAAGCAGAGCCATAACAATGAAAAGAAGGACCAAATCACAATAGCAAACATAGCAACAAACACCAAAAGAGTGTCAAAGAGTAATGACAATCAAAGTGAAAGCACGAAAACGAGAAGAGCAAAAACACACAATCGAAAACAAAATAGCGAGTACTATGACGATGGGAGCAAAACAGTGAATAGAGCAGAGATTAAATGACAAGCTGGTTAAAAGAACAATAACCTGCAAGAACAAAACAAATGAACGGGTGTTTCGAGAGTATTTGATAAATATTTGCTACATGAATCACAAAATCATAAAAACGGTTTAGTTTTATTTCTGAAATTGCTGCTGACAAATATTATTCATAAATATCGAAATTGTTAAAGAAGCAGTCATCAAAAAAGATGAATCATCAATCTGATTCTGTGATTCTAGAAGAAGATATGATATCTTTGAACGCCCATTTTGTTTGTAAAGTAAAGAGAAGTAATTGACGAAGAGAAAATAATTCATCAAATGGGAACTAGAATCACAACTCTACATCTGAGGCACTATTTACATTGTAACAAAAATTGTCATTGATAAGTAAATACAAAGAGACTTGACACTACTATTTACGCTATAAAGAATAAAAGATTACTTACAAGAATAGGACATGACTGATGATGGCTTACTGCTTAACCCAATACACACGGCAAAAATAGACTGATTTTGGAGATAAAATTTAGAATTATAAGATTTTAGGCTCATGTCCAGGGAATTTGTTAGTGAAATCGATAACATAACATACCGAGTAAATGAATTGCTTTCTGTATCAATTTTATTTTAGGAAAAGACAAAACACTTTCTAGACAATTGCAGAATCCAATAATTTTCAATCTCGTCTCTCAGTTAAACGAACTATTATGAAATCATTAATTTGGCGCCAATGATGGTGTATGACCTTTGTATAATTGTATAAAGAATAATCAATCTCATGTATTGTTTTAAATCCCAGTTGAAATCGTCTTTTGACATAACTTTAATCAATTTTCTTCGCTTCAAACCAATCATACAACACGAACGGTATTTAGCATTCTACGCGCCAAGCTCCGAAAACTTGGCATATATATATATATATATATGGTGTATAACCAGTTGGGACTGCATTTTGTCAGTTGTTCTAAACTTCTATGGCTTAAGAAAAAATCTTTGTGTATGAAATAATCAATTTTTAAAATTTTTATATCAGTAACAGTATTCTTAACAGACTTCGCAATTTAAAACATGCACATTCTTATTTCTTGTTTACATGAAAAAAAATGCAATACAAAAACCTACATCAATGTCTTACAAAGTCATCGTTAAAGTCTGTGCTGTAATTGCGTTGTAGTGTCAATGGATTTCAATAATACATATATATCTTAATTTTTCATTTTGCCTTCCACAATTTTATTTGTATTTATTTCATGTTTACACTGTAGGATGTGAATAACTCTTGTCAAAATTTTCAAACCTGTCATGTCGTAATGTGATAGAACATCGTTAAAAGTCTAGATGTCGTAAATGCGTTAAATGGCAAATGCATTTCAGTAGTAAAATAAATATGAAGCTACCATGATTGATATGCCTTTTGCATCGCAATGACAATAAAAATCTCAGTAGAATTAAAAAGGTTTGACATTATGCCAATAGTTTTACAACGCATAAATAACTCCGATAGTTATGATATGAAGGTTCGGCTGATTGAATTAATAATTTTTAATCTTATTATGAAAAAAAATTTTTAAAAAATAAAAATTATCCTTAACAAAATCAATCATCATTAAATGGCTCTATATCATGAATCAATAATATTTTATTTTACTAAATATCAAATATTAGTTTCCACAATACGCATATAAAGTAAAAGTAAAAAACAAATGTTCTTTAAAATGTTTGATCAGTCAGAATTTTTACAAAATTGTTAACCATCTCCGGTTTATTGTGCAAAAGTTATCTAGTCAGTCACTCTATTCAATCTATGCAAGAAGCTAGATACCCCTAGCCATGCAAGTCAAGAAGTATTCTGAGCATCTTTATAGAACAAATTACATGCAAAACAATAACATTTTAAGAAGAAGTATGCTAACACTGATTGTATAGGACCAAGTAAACTCGACAAGAAAGAGTATGCTAATACTGGTTGTATAGGACCCAATTAACAACCCAACATGAAGAATTATGCTAACACTGGTTGTATAGGATCAAGTGAAATACACAACTTAACAAAAAGTAGTATGCTAACACTGGTTGTATAGGACCAAGTTAAATACACAACTCAACAAGAAGTGATATGGTAACACTGATTTAATAAGACCAAGTGAAATTTACAACTTTGACAAGAAGTAAAATGCTAACACTGGTTGTATAGGACCAGGTGAAATACACAACTCAACAAGAAGTAGAATGCTATTACTGGTTGTACAGGACCAAGTAAAATTTCGACTTGACAAGAAGGAGTACACTAACACTGGTTGTATAGGACCAAGTGAAATTAACAACTCGACAAGAAGGAGTATGCTAAAACTGGTTGTAAAGGACCAAGTAAAATTTACAACTCGACAAGAAGGAGTACACTAACACTGGTTGTATAGGACCAAGTGAAATTAACAACTCGACAAGAAGGAGTATGCTAAAACTGGTTGTAAAGGACCAAGTAAAATTTACAACTCGACAAGAAGGAGTACACTAACACTGGTTGTATAGGACCAAGTGAAATGTACAACCTGACAAGAAACAGTACGCTTACACTGGTTGTATAGGAACAAGTGAAACGTATAACCTGACAAAAACAGTACGCTTACACTGGTTGTATAGGACCAAGTGAAACGTACAACCTGACAAGAAACAGTACGCTTACACTGGTTGTATAGGACCAAGTGAAATGTACAACCTGACAAGAAACAGTACGCTTACACTGGTTGTATAGGACCAAGTGAAACGTACAACCTGACAAGAAACAGTACACTAACACTGGTTGTATAGGACCAAGTGAAATGTACAACCTGACAAGAAACAGTACGCTTACACTGGTTGTATAGGACCAAGTGAAACGTACAACCTGACAAGAAACAGTACGCTTACACTGGTTGTATAGGACCAAGTGAAACGTACAACCTGATAAGAAACAGTACACTAACACTGGTTGTATAGGACCAAGTGAAATGTACAACCTGACAAGAAACAGTACGCTTACACTGGTTGTATAGGACCAAGTAAAATTTTCAACCTAACAAGATGTAATATGCTAACACTGTTTGTATAGCGTCAAATGAAATGTACAACCTGACAAGAAGTATCTGTAGTATATTAACAATGGTTGTATATATAGGACCAAGTAATATTAACAACTTGACAAGAAGTATAACGCTAACACTGGTTGTATAGAATTGCAGCACCGTAATACACGCTCATATAGATAGAAGGGTAAAAGGGATTTTTGTTTAAGTCTTTTTGTTTGTTGGTCTTTAAAACAACAGTATGCATTTGTCACTGTATGTTTTGGTACACACACACACACACACACACACACACACACACACACACACACACACAGTATAATAAAAATCACGTAGACATAAAAACCCTTGCTGTTCACGCCTTTAATACTTTAATTACATTTAATCAGATATCCTTCCGTAAAAACTGAAATATGATACTTTAATACATAAACATTCAGTAATTTAAAATTTCTTCATACATGCAACATTAATACAATGTACTAGCTAATTAGAATTAAAATAAAGCTTGATGTAATTAATAAACAGTTTTTCAATTCGACTTTGTTAGAAAGTTCCGTTTTTTTAAACAATGCTTATAGACATACTGACAAAAACATTTCTAATTACTGGATCAGCCAAATGCGCTTAGTCTAATTATCGAGGGAAACATCTTTGAACTTCTGTGAATGAAAGTTCTTTCCAAAAAAAAAAGATTATAAAAAAAATTAAAATTTCCCAATTTTTTACTCAATCTAAATTAATTGCCAACAAATCAGGAATTGCCCACGTCCTTTGCACGTGATCCTCTGATTCGAGAAGGAAGCTGGTCTCCTGATCCGATTACAGTAAAATTTTAATGAATCGCCAGGTAAAAACTGTTCAAAACATTATGAGATTTAATTTTATCTTTTAGCGGATTTTTACAAATTACTTGAGCATTGCTACCTTTTAAAAATTAAAAAAAAACTTGATACACTATTACACTACTTTATCCTTATTACACAACTTATTGTAATAAAAGGTTTTATTGACAGTGATGATAAATGAGAACTAATCGTGCACAATAATCTACCATCAACACTATTTTACCTGTATTATTAAGTAATTAAAGATATAAGATACTTTACTACCAACCTCTGGAAACATTTATATTATATTAAAACGCGTTCGTACAAGATGGAGTATTATAATTATTTTGAAGTTTTAGTGTCTATAATTTTAGTTGTTGAATTTATATTGGGATTTTTTCTAAATTTGGCAGCCATTACAAAATATGAATGTCTTAAACGAGTAAAACTTCAAGAAGATGGAAATTACTTTATAAAACATTTAAATGTTATTGATTTGATCAAATGCATTGTGGTTCTGCCATTTGTGTTTGTGATGATAATGGAAGAGGCTACAACAACAAGCTTGCTGAAATGCTGTTTCTACGAAGGGTGTTTATCTTGTGCAATTTCTTCAACTTCCATAACTCTTGTTTTGATCAGCATTGACAGACACGGATCCATTGTAACACCTACAGGCACAAGAATTCACAAACCGGATGTTGCAATATTGACAGTGGTTATAATACTTGTTTCAACATTGTCATTTATGTCACCTCTCCTGATTTTCGGGTTTGTCGCAGACGACAAAAGCAAAAATACCTCAGCCGTTTCCTGTCGTCATTTATTCAACATTTATAGTGAATATTTTTGGTTTGAAATATTCCCGGTAATGCTATTTATTATTGCGTCCGTTGTCATGGTAATTTGTTACAAAGGGATATTTACTGTTGCAAAACGACGCATACAACGTAAAAATGAAGCCATACAAGCCATGATATCAGACGACATTAAACCTCTCTTGAGTGCAGCGTTAAAAAGACGCAGTAGACACTTGATCGTCACAATAGCTTGTACTCTTTTATCTTATATTTTTTGTTGGGGACCATTTGTTGTCGTTTATGTGTCGAACGTTTTGATGCCTCGTAGTAACCCTGTCCGAATTATTAGGACATGTTGTCTTTTAGTTGCCATGACAACAACAATCACTCATCCATTATTATATTCATTTATTCTTGGAAATTATAGACATTTTATTCATCGGAAAAAGAAATATGTGTTTTATTTGTCGAATAAGAAACTCAGACGTATGACAAAGAGTAAAATTACGCCATGTTGTCGAATAAGAAACTCAGACGTATGACAAAGAGTAAAATTACGCCATGTTGTCGAATAAGAAACTCAGACGTATGACAAAGAGTAAAATTACGCCATGTTGTTAACAGGGTTAAACAAAGGAAAAGCGGGAAAAATAGCGATTTAACTGGAGTATTTTTTAAAAACTTTCTTAAGGAATCCATTATTTCGACTTTAGGATTTTCGACAATTAGATGCAGTTCTTTTTCGGTTAATTGATTTTCTTTGTGCCAAATTTTATTAGTTGTACAGAAAACTACACGTATACCAGGAAATTGGAAATGTTCCATTTGTTCAATTTCATTATTTACCAAAAATACATAGCAGTTTTTATCTGGATTTAAAACATTTATTTCTTTATATTTCTTGATGTCAGGTAATAAATGAAAGCACTCAAACTATATGTTGTATTTATGTAAATTTCTTTTCTTTTTTTCTCATAACAATCAGTGTTGGCAGTCACTCGCAATCAACAACACAACAGAATTCTCATATAAAAACGCAAAAGTATAAATACATGTACTGCCCGGGTTTTAGTAACCAAATGTATGGGTTTGTCAAATCTTAACTTCAAATTGATAATTAGTTTAAACATATTTTATTGTCATATAAACAATAGGAATGGATATAAGTTATCACAACCTTATATAATCCTCTCCTTAACGATCGCACAACACACGCATTCGTCATGACGGACAAACACACACACACACAAAACAGAAACATTATTGTAAGTGTTGAAAAGGAAACAAAAAAAAAAAAAAAAAAAAAAAAAAAAAAAAAAAAAAAAAAAAAAAGATACAGAGAAGAGTGAGGTAATATTAAAGGAAGAAAATAAGAGATATAAGTAATAAAAGGGAAACAGGCAGAAATACTAAAGTAAGATGTGGTGACACTCCAGAAGATAGAGAAAATATTACAATGAAGTTACTTGAATCGGGAAGTTTGTTTAATAAAGAACTGAACATAAGAAAATATATGAGAGTTGATGGTATCTGATGACAATACGTCACCATAAAGCAGTATTTCCAGGGTGACTCGACGGGTGTTTAAAGAAGCCAAAGAAGCAAATAAAGTTATTCGCTGATCGGAATATTTGGGACAATGAAAGAAATTGATAATTCATTCTGTAACGTTTTGATTGTTTAATTGGACGAAAGACATTTGAGCGGATTCGAAATGTGATGATATGACATTTAAGCGGAAAATTTGATGGACATTTGAGCGGATTAATTTTTGAGTAAATTTTAAACACCACTGGACATTTACTGCGTTAAATACGGTAAAACAATGTAATCAAAGTGCTGACAGCACTGATGGAAAGATTGGATAAACAATAATGTGTTATTTTCTCTTATGCTAATTGTATAAACAGAGAACACATAAGGTATTGGAACAGGAAGGACAATGGCGGTACAAAAAGATAGTTGTCATATGATGTAATCTTAAAAGTATCTTTGCCTGATTGTTGAAATTACATACATCATCTAGTTGAAAGTGGTAGATGCTAAATTTTTTTTAATAAGATGCAGTGAAATGATCGGATTCGGATGTTTTTGATTAGTTCTGACCCGCTGTACCAACAGGGGATGTGTTTCTTCCAACGCATCCAAGGTGCGATCCATAGTAAATTGGAAAAAAGTGTGCCTGTGATCTAGTATCATAAAAATGTTGAAGGCTTCGCTTCTACGATACAAATTGCAAATCTGGACACAAGTAACTTTGCATAAATGGACACAAGGTGTAAACAACCTCCAACCTAATTTTTTATTCTAAGTTGATATGAAAACAGCTGTTGGAAACAGGTCTGTCAAATTCAGATCAGATAGTTGTAACACAAGGCTTCAAAGAAATCTAACTCTCAATAACTAGGAATAGATATAATTTCTCACTCACTCAATTTCCTGATCTACCAAAACACTTATTTTGTAAGTTACTTCAGTGATCTGTAACATTTCAATGGTGCATAATGATAATAACATTATCGAATAACCAAAAAAACTGGAAATACCAACACACAACATACAGCACATCATATAATATGGACTGTGTTTTCATGAGTTAAGCATTTGTAGTTCAAGTTGCAAATGGCAGATAGTTGGCTGGGACGAGTTGCATTCTGTAAAATAAATACAGAAATGGTAGTCTACAGGCAAGAAAATTTGTGTCTCATACAAGTGACGAAAAATCGTCTTTGCAAGTGAAACAATATGCAAACCAAATCTCAAGAGGCAAATTATATCATCAAAGTGGTAGTACTGATTGCCTGAATAGACGTCTACTGTCTGCATGCAGTTTTGTAGGCAATTGTGTCATAGCTGTCAATGAATTTCAAAGTTAAGCGTGTGACAACCCAAAACAACCCTCTGGGAAAAATGGTGTAAAATCGTTCACTCACCTGCAATGTGAGACATCTGCAACAGCGGATGAATATACAAAGCATGCAACCAGAAACCAAAATTTTACAGGATTGGTATATAATACCGGATCTACGAGTTTTGTATTAATCGCTGAAAATCTTACCAAACTTTAAATATGTTATTTCCAGGCGGTCAGTTTAGGGATAGTGGAGGAAACTGGTGTGCCTGGAGAAAACCACTGACCTTCTGCAAGTGAACTGACAAACTTCCTCACACTTGGTTCTGTCTTGAGGAGATTCAAACCCAGGCAGTGAGAGGTGCTGTGATCCTTAAGCACTGTTTGACCACTCAGCCACCAAGGCTCCCATTCTTCAAAGATAAGTACATGTATAAGGCTTGACATTTGTGTGCTCAGCATAATACAACCAAAATTTGCTGGCATATTAACACTATAATACATTGGGAGCTGATGGTATTGGGGCTCTAAATGTTGACATAGAAAAAATTCAGTCCCATGGTAACATGTGTGTCCATCATGTCTATCATGTTCATTTTCTACCGATGCAATAGCTAGAAATATTAACGAGAAACAGCCTACACCTCTGAAAAATATTTATTTCTTTTAAATTACATATACATGTATAGCTCTGTTGCAACAGCAGTTGTTTGCAATACAATTTTAATGTACCACTGAAACTCTGTTTTTGTGGGACAGAAAAGTTTTTGTCTAGGAACGTGAAATTCTTGGGCAAATCTTCAAAGTGCAAGTACCGTAATCCTTCGATGTTTTCGGACACCCTAATTTTTAAATTTCCTCGGACGGCAATTTTTTACCTCTAAATCCGGACACGTTTTTGATGAAACTCAGTTGCAACATGGGATGCAGAGCGCTTGAAATAAAGATTTTATAAAATCAAGAAGAAACTTTGTTGTTTTCAATTATTTCATTGTGTATTTGCGCCATTGCATCGTAACGTGAAACAGTATGTGCAATGTATTAACGTGTTTATGTAAACGCAATAAAATTATACCTTAAATAAGTGCTTTAATTTTCTTTGAGTGAAAGTTGATAAAAATTAATGCCGAGAAAATCGTGTAAGACAGAATCTCGTCGGTACACTAGTTCTTTTTTCTAATATAAAAAATAAAATATAAAAATAAAGATAATATAAAAATAATTAAGGAAATAAACAACACAAAAGGTAACTTTTACTTGTATTTTAATTAAAATTTTTCTTTATCATTGATATATGCGTGGATATATATATATTGCTGCATTATACTCTCTCAGAACAGGAGAACCATGACAAAGGGAAGCAACTCGAGAACGTAGAGGTGCTCTCGGATATTTTGTATTGCTGCAATAATAATTCCGAGAGGGATTTACAAAGACAACAAGAGGAAGGTTGCGTTTCTCTGAAAATTGTCCGATTTTGAGTTTAGCGGAAAATTTCAGATATTTTTTGGTTTGAAGAAAACGGAAATAGGAACGTAAACAACAGGCTTTTAAAAGTTGAAACAGACGAAAATTGTGAGAAAATATGGATTGACACCAAGCCCTGTGTTTCAATTGTATTCTACCGCGTCGTTTAACAAAAACTATATCCCATTACGTACGTAGATTACAATATTTGACAAGTGATAAGAGTTGACTGTTTGAAAACAATCGTTAAAACATCGTTAGAACGACAAACGCGTCTTCTTTGCAATAGTTCCTTGCAATGTCGGAACTACATTTTTCAGCGTAGTAAGAAGAACCTAGTGAAGAAGCTGCAACATCCGGGTCTGTACCCCGGTGCCTTAGGAACGATTGTTCCAATCTTTCCAAAAAGTGTTGATCTGATCAAAGTTTTCTGAATCAAAGAACACAACAAACGAGCCAGAGTCATTTCATGACCATTCTAATGCCCAGTTTTATTCCAGTCATCCTTCAGTGCACGTGTTCTTAGAGATTATATAAGACCAATAGACAACATCATATAATAAAGCTGCATGAAGTTTTCCTAGGAATAAAATTAAAACGGTGCTGATCTATTTAATGATGTTCCTAATGAACAATGTTACATTTGGTTCAACGACAAAATCTCGAATAAATACAGAAATAACAATAACCTCTCAGCGAAATGTAGCCTGTATGATTTAATTTTTGAACATTGTTTCGTCATAAAAAAACCGGGTCATTTAAACACAAAACGGTGAAATACGATAAATCAAACACAGAATTTCATTGAATTTGTCATTTGTGACTTTGTAAGGGATACACAACTACATTGCAAATACATTTGGATATTAATGACGGACAATTAATTCAATTTGTCATTTTTCACCTTCGATTCATTGGATTTCCCGTACATGCTTCAAGCAAGTAATAATTCAGTTTCGTGAAACATTGACCAATCCGTTGGGGAATTCCGTTTATTTACAGCTAATAGGAATGAAATTTTAAAAAATGAATCTCACAGATCGTGATAAGAAGTTATCTATTTTTAAAAAATTTATTTTTAGAAAATAAAAAAAAAAAATTCAAATTCAGGAAACTGAAAAACTTAATGCAGCTTTAAGATGAGAAATCTGCATCAGATGGCCCCGCATTCAAAAACAAATCGTGAGAGGATAGAGAAAACAGTGGAAACAAACAAGAGATATATTGACAATTGACAATTACAAGAGAAAATATGTGCATTGTCTTGGATATAGATACAGGGCGAACACGAATTAGTCTGGTTGTCGGAAGAGGTAAATCCGTTCAAATGCCTATACCATTTTTAAGAATCCGCTCAAAAGGGTTAAAATGGTCCGCGCTCATATTTCTTATGTCGCTTAAAAGTCCTTTTTTATCCGCTCAAATGTCCTATGAATCCCCTCAAATGTCTCGCGCCGGTTGAACTATCCAAATAGCTTTTCTAGACCTCCTGTTTTGAAAAAAAAAATCATGGTAAAATCTATGAGTGAGAGAGTTTAAAGTTTAAAGCGACACAAGCGTTATTGTAGCTGTTGCAGACAGTTTAAGATAAACACAATGTGTAGAACCCTACATTAAGCAGATCACTGAAGTAATCCTGTTAAATACACTTCTAAAGATAGGAATATCATATCTTGATCACTAGCATCAACATAGTTTATATTTATAGTGTGGGTTAAGTATTGTTTATTTTATGTGTTACTGTTAGTTTGTCAGTGGTGGCTCTAGTTAGTGTCCGATATCTCTCATTTATCTGCAACTACTTTGTCTCATTTTTATAGTTTTGCGATATCGATTTAAATTCAGTTACAAAGTTCACGAAATAACTATTGATTTCATGAACAAATAAATAAATAAATAAATAAATAAATCAATAAATAAATAAATAGTGTGTGTGTGGTTGGGGGGGATTTAGTTTTTCTTTTAGAATCTAAAAACAGTTCCAGCTGTTTTGTGCTATTTGTAAATATATGAGATTTGCTTAAACATGTTGTTAACTTTATTTATATCACAAAAGAGTCCCCTAATCCTTTAATCGTTAAAAATCGTATGTGGATTAATTAGTAAAATTTTACTAAAATGATTGGATACTATAGCCGAAAATGTTTTATTAATATATATCTCTCCAAAAAAAGTAAAAAGGTTATCAGATCAAAATGCTATTTTCCAAACAGAAGATTGGAAAATTTACAAAATGATATTTAAAAGGTTCATCAGATCCAAGAGCGACAAATACTTTTTAGTTAAAAGATTAACGCATCTGAAAAAAAAACAAAAGCCTTGGTAAAACAGTTACCAGATCCAAAAGCGCTATAGTCTTGTTGGTAAAACGGTTAACAGTTCCAAAAGCGCTATAGTCTTGTTGGTAAAACGGTTAACAGTTCCAAAAGCGCTGTAGTCTTGTTGGTAAAACGGTAAATAGTTCCAAAAGCGCTATTGTCTTGTTGGTAAAATATTTAACAGTTCCAAAAGCGCTGTAGTCTTGTTGATAAAACAATTAAAAGTTCCAAAAGCGCTGTACTCTTGATTGTAAAATAGTTAACAGATCCAAAAGCGCTATAGTCTTGTTGGTAAAACAGTTACCAGATCCAAAAGCGCTATAGTCTTGTTGGTAAAACGGTTAACAGTTCCAAAAGCGCTATAGTCTTGTTGGTAAAACGGTTAACAGTTCCAAAAGCGCTGTAGTCTTGTTGGTAAAACGGTTAACAGTTCTAAAAGCGCTATTGTCTTGTTGGTAAAACAGTAAACAGTTCCAAAAGAGCTGTAGTCTTGTTGTTAAAATATTTAACAGTTCCAAAAGCGCTGTAGTTTTGTTGGTAAAATATTTAACAGTTCCAAAAGCGCTGTAGTCTTGTTGATAAAACAGTTAAAAGTTTCAAAAGCGCTGTACTCTTGATTGTAAAATAGTTAACAGTTCCAAAAGCGCTATAGTCTTGTTGGTAAAACAGTTACCAGATCCAAAAGCGCTATAGTCTTGTTGGTAAAACGGTTAACAGTTCCAAAAGCGCTATAGTCTTGTTGGTAAAACGGTTAACAGTTCCAAAAGCGCTGTAGTCTTGTTGGTAAAACGGTTAACAGTTCTAAAAGCGCTATTGTCTTGTTGGTAAAACAGTAAATAGTTCCAAAAGAGCTGTAGTCTTGTTGTTAAAATATTTTACAGTTCCAAAAGCGCTGTAGTCTTGTTGTTAAAATATTTAACAGTTCCAAAAGCGCTGTAGTCTTGTTGATAAAACAGTTAAAAGTTTCAAAAGCGCTGTACTCTTGATTGTAAAATAGTTAACAGTTCCAAAAGCGCTGTAGTCTTGTTGATAAAACAGTTAACAGTTCCAAAAGCGCTGTAGTCTTATTGGTACAAAAAAGTTAAGACTTATTGAACATCCTTAATTCCAAATTTATAAATGTGTATTTGCACTTTAAAGTACTACATACTTAAACCAACAAATAGAGATGATCCAACAGTTAGTTACATTCAGTTAGTATATCATATGTTATAGAAATAAACCATGTCATTTTCTTCCACTGTGAACAATGGTGCCACAGACGTGACTGCAATCTTAGTCTGGTCCTTATTAATGCCGATTGCTGCTGGGTATTGGTATTCCGTTAAGGTCCACGTTGTTTTCCAGTCGTGTCCACAATGTGATAATCGAGCGATGTGATGTCCGATCGGCGAGGTCAAGAAAACATCATCGTCGACTACTGCAAGACCTTCCTGAAGATGTGACCAATGTCGGGTAGATGTTTTCCAAAGAACCTTTCCAGTGCTATCCATACAATACACCTCATCGGCTCCGAATCCCGACATTGCAAAATAAATGTTTCCATTTCTTTGATCAACTGCAATATATCGTCTGTTAACCATGTTGATGAACCGCCCGAAATCATGCGGAACTATTCTGTCCTTGCAATGTCTATTTTTATCGAATACCTTAATGCAAGCTAGATTTGGAAACTTGAAATCGCAATACACCAACAAATCTTCGTTACACACTGCAAGTCCATAACAGGGTTGCAACGTTTCCAGAAACTGTTTAGTGTCAATGAAATGTTCTGTAACGCCATAAAAGTAGACGCGGTTCATATCTGGAACGGAAACAACTAGTTCGCCATTTTTCATTTGTACTATATCAAACGGCTTAGGTGGAACAGGTATGGAATCTACAAACGTATGAGGCATCAAACTGAATAGTTTTAGTTTATCATTATTTCTATCTACTAAAACCAGTCTGTCGTCATGGAGAAATTGTATACCAGTAAACCAACAGTGATAATTGTCCGTCTGTCTATACCCATCCAGGCGATGTTTGAAATCCGGTCCAATCGGTGTTACCACTTCAGACGATCTAACAGCGCTTGGCGCCATTTCTTGTGTTCTTGCATCATTTTGCGTCATTTCTTGTGCAACGGTCTCTGAATCTCTGTTTTTATCAGTCTCCTTCACTTCCGTTTCCGCTTTAAAACTTTCACTTTTTTCGCCGCTAGCACAATTACCTTTAAAACTTCCACTCCCTGGCTTCCCCATAGATTCTAATATACTGACAAGCTCGAATGAAGAAAAGGAAGACAACGAACTCTGGTTTGGATCAACATTTCCCGCGCCTCCGACAGTTACGTATTTCGCGCTTTCGCTTTCGTCTTCCTCCAGTAGTATGAACTTTGAAAGATTTAGAGGCCAAACGACTTCATTCATTTTCTTTGTAAGATCTATATTCGTATTTCTTATAAAGTTATTTTTGTCCGAAATTTTGGCTAAATTCCAAGTACATCTTTCTAAACATGTTTTAACATACTTAGCCTTTTGCATACATTCAACTGCTTTGGCATTCGGCTTATGTTGGACGTCAGTCAAATGTTGCAATGTGCTTTCTGCGTCTTGAATCAGTTTCCCGCTTGTATCCTGTTCTTCTGTTAAGATTCTATCCTCCTCGGCATGCTTTTTCTCTACCTCTTCAATAATCATCTTTGCCACTCTATCAAAAGCATTTTGGATATTTTCTTTATATTTTGCCAATAATTCCGCCCGGCCTTGTTGTATTTGAGACTCCTTTTCGATCACTTCTTCCTTTACCGCCTTGGAACTAGAAATGACCTTAAAAAGTTCTACTAGTTGGGCACATACTTCGTGTTCCAACAGCGATGTTTTACATTCTTTGTGAAGGTTTGCTTCTAAACATTCCGTACAAAGAGCTGCTTCGTGAGTGTTACAATATGAAGTTTGTACTTTATCATGTTCTTGGCACATTGGCTCCAATTCCGATTCTTTATCAGTATTTTTTTCAGTGGGTACGGATTGAGATTCAGCCATTGTCTTTTCTAGTATTGTATCTAAATAGAAAATAGTCAGAATGTCACTGTTTAATATCAAGTCTAAAACAAGCTTACACAAAACTAACATGAAAGAATAAATACACCAATACCTCAGATTTACTCACTTCCCTGGTGGGAAGTTTACTGAGTTGGACCATTTTTCAAATGTTTACGTTGCTTTTGGGATTGTGATTTGAACATGGACCGACATGTTTGTGTTTGATTGCAAATGTACTGGTGTCATGTCACTTAATTCTATAAACATTAGGTCTATCGACAACAAGATAAGTTTTATAATTATCATCAGTGTAACAAAATAAACTTTGTTAACCTCATGAAGTTTGTAATGATCTGACTAACTGCATTTGTAAATGCTTCTAAACAATACAAAATAAGTGGTCATGTATTATAAAACAGCCTTAAATAAGTACAGAATATTGAGTATTAAGTACAATATTGGGTATTATACTATGAAACATGTGTGCCATTCAATAACAAACACGTGGCAATCTTTTAAATACCTGGAATATCAAAATGAATAGATTGATTGATTTGATGGGGTTTACGTCTCAGTCAAGAATATGTCACTTATACCGACACGTCACCGGCTTTAGGTTAAGTGGCAGAAATTTTGACCTTTGCAGTACGTTAAGGGCAATGTGCAGGGAGGGTTTTAACGTGCCACTTCTGTCGTGACACTGGTTTAATGTCTCAACCGAAGGAACCGGTGACTTTCATTTCTAAATGCCAAGTGCTAGACGAAAGAAGAGTCACTACCAATTTTCAAGACTTGATCAGACCCGGTCGGGGTTCGAACCCTTTACCTTCCACATACGAAGCTAGAAAATGATTCGAAGATATACAGTGAAGAAGAAGAAACCCTGTGTTTTGGAAATTTGGTATGTGGAATGCTAATGATAAAGTTGAGGCAATTTGCGGTTTGCATACAATACAAATATGGTAGTTACGTTTGAAGTCATTTTAAAGATTATATTATATTATATTATATTATTAATCCTCATTTAAATAAATCAAATTTCAGAGTTTATAAGGCAAAGGTCATCGTTAATTCTTGTGTACTATTGATTTCTTTACTTACCACATCAAATTACACCATAGTATGTCAGCAAATTTAAGTATGTCAAATCCGGAAGTAGCATTACTTATACATCAAATTAATTTACTTACATGTATATGTATAATTAACTTCAGAAAATATTAAATTCTACCTCAATTTATAACTGTACCTACCCGGTAAGTGTGTCGATCTACCTCGAGTAATCTATACACTACATACATACAAGTATGTGTTGTGGTTCCATTTGACCTACTTACTTAAGGTAAACAATTTTAACATGGATAAGTTTGTGCAGTGGGCGTTTAAACGTACTTTAACATGCTTAATTTATATTTTGAGACCAACCGTGTCACGAAGGCGTTGATCCATGTTAACGGTGTTCAAAACAAACGGCAGTCAGAATTGTATTCGAAATTTTTTAATGCGTGGGTGTATGACGTCACAAATTAAAAAAAAAGTTGTAAAATTTTTTATGTAAGCGGACCAGTAAGGATTAAAATTTCTTTCCTACACTAAAAACTTTATAGTGACTGAAAAAGCACAGGGATAAGGAAAAAAAGATCTGTAAAAAAAAATCAGAATTTTTTCCTATAATTTTAATGGGCATGGGGGCTGAAAAAGACAGTCCTACCATTGGTAGCCTATGACAACTGCAACAGTAACAACAACAACAATTAACAACCTTTCCGTACATAGTTGTCCACATATTGAAATACCAAAATCTGTTCATTAGAATAAACAATTTCCTTATTATTACCGCCTTGCAGGTTACAGACTCGCTACACTTTTTGTGTATATTGTTTGAAGAGTTTGCATATTTTTGTATTTTTCTCATCTTTCCTTGTTAATATTGTCATTTTATGTTTAATTAGATTGACAGTTTATGTTTAATTAGATTGTCATTTTATGTTTAATTAGATTGTCATTTTATGTTTAATTAGATTGCCTTGATCAATTATTGTAATTGTATCCGTGCAATAAAATAAATTATTGCACCTCTCCAGAGTTACGTCCGCCTCGTTGGTTTAGTGATACGGAGTGTACTGCTCAAGGATGGAAGGTCTTGTTTTCGAAACCCGACAGGGTCAAACATAAGATATTAAAATTTGAGATAGTGCTTTCTTGCACTCAGTATTATAGGTCAAGGTCAACCAGCTTCGCAAATTATATTTGAAGTTTCAAGCTCCTAGGCCTTTTGGTTCATGACAAGATGTTTAAAGGTTTTACTTCTTTAGGTCACTGTGACTTTAGGTCAATGTCAACCAGCTTCAAAAACTTGGTGGACCTTTTCCTCCTGATCCTTTATATGAAGTTTCAATCTCCTAAGCCTTTTTGTTCATGCCAAGATGTTTAAATGTTTTACTACTTTGTAACTTTGACCTTCAATGTAGGTCAAGGTCAACCTGCTTCGTAAATTTGGTAATCTGTTTTGTCCTGATGCTGTATATGAAGTTTCAAGCTTCTAGGCCTTTTGGTTCATGGCAAGAAAATTTTTAAAGGTTTTACTTACTTTAGGTCACTGTAACCTTCACTGTAGGTCAAGGTCAACCAGCTTCGCAAAATTGGTAGACCTTTTTGTCCTGATGCTATAAATGAAGTTTCAAGTTCCTAAGCCTTTTGATTCATGACAAGAAAATGTTTGAAGATTTCACTACTTAAGGTCGCTGTGACCTTGAATGTAGGCCAAGGTCAACTAGCTTCAAATACTTGGTGGAGCTTCTTGCCCTGACACTATATATGAAGTTCTAAGCTCCTAGGCCTTTTGGTTCACGACAAGAAGATGTTTAAAGGTTTTACTACTTTAGGTCACTGTGACCTTCCATATAGGTCAATATCAACCAATTTCCCAAACTTGAAAGGGCTTTGCCCAGGTATCCAGGTTAAGTTTTATTATCACTGGGCCACTGGAAAAAGTCATTTAAGTGAAAAGTTTATGGACGACGGACAAAAGAGTATTTGAAAAGCTCACCTTGAGCATTTGCTAAAAAGGAAGGGAGGAATGTAGTGGACCGGTCTCGATAGTTGGCAAGGTAGCTCAGTAGGTACAGCATCCAGCTAGTATTGAGAAGGTCCCAAGTTTGAGTTGTGGCTTTGGCTGCTGCATTTTTCCCTTTCCTGTCAGATGTATACATATGAAATGTAATAATGGCAACACAGTGGTACAAATATAATCTATGCTAAACTTAAAAGCCTGGGACCACCCTATCTGAATCATACTTATTTTGTGTCTTGTTTTTGTAATGTGTTATGCGAGTTTTACTGTTGACAAGTATACATTATTCAGCTAAGAACTCCTTTTATTAATATATAAATGTCAATACATATACACAAAAACAACATTTTCAAACAAAAGTGACATTTTTTTTGCCACAGTAAATTTCCTTACACTTATATTGAGGTGGCCAGTTTTGAGTTGGTGAAGAGAACTTGGCAGACTGTCTGAAGAAAATCTACAGAACTACTAAGGTTTCTCACACTAGAACGTATCTGGAGTGGAATTTGAACCTAGTGCTGAGAGGTGCTGTGAAAAGCAAACAGGACTTTAGGATAACTTGATCAATGCTGGTGTAAAGTGTTGAGAATCTGTAAAACATGAAGGCCACTGGAGCTCCTAAAACCTGTATCATTCCATATTTACTTCTACAACAGGGCTATCAATTAATATTATACTTCAAATTTAAAGTAAAATGATTGACAAATGCCACTTTTATAAATTCGAACATACATTGGCTAAAGGTCTCCTTAAAAATAAACACACCAACAAAACTTAAACATCCTGTCACAGTTTACACATGGTACAGAATTGTCTTTTTATAAACATATTCCCATTAAACAGAGATGGACCTTCACAAAGGTCACATATATTTGGTTTTGGTAACTAAACTCTTATCAGTAAATACAAAACAAAGAAACCAGTTAAAAAACAAAACTGTAATTGAAATAAAAACTTCAGATAATTATACATTTATTTATAGTACATGTATAACATTGCAAACTTGTTCTGGTATTAACATGGTCAAAAGCACTTTAAACTGTTACAATATCATTTTGTCATCGGAGATTTCCAAACTTGTAGCACTTTATAAAAGATATGCAGTCTCGTACCTTATCTTCAAACTTCATAGCACTTTATGAAAGATATGCAGTCTCGTACCTTATCTTCAAACTTCATAGCACTTTATGAAATATAGGTAGTCTCGTACCTTATCTTCAAACTTACAGCATTTTATGAAGATAGGCAGTCTCGTACCTTATCTTCAAACTTACAGCACTATATGAAGATAGGCAGTATTGTACCTGATTTTCAAACTTACAGCACTTTATGAAGATAGACAGTCTCGTACCTGATCTTCAATCAGCACTTTATAAAAGAAAAGACAGGCTTGTACCTTATCCCATCTTTTGACAAAATAAAATAAAAAATTAAAGTTTTCAGCATTTCATATGGAAATATTGAGATGTTATTCATGTTTTAGTAAAGCTAAGGCATATTCAATGATAACAATCTGCATCTTACATGTTTGATAATTGATATTATACATGTATAAATTAAACAATATGAAAAGAAATGAACTAAGAAAACAGAAAACTAGAATGTCTCCTACCTACTGAGTAGAAAGAAAGAAGAAAAAGGATGTATTTCACTACAACACGAATTGCCAAACTCATTGTAATTCATTAAAACCCACTGACTTTAAAAGTTTTTGCTACAAAGTAATGCTGATTGTTCAAAAAAAATTTTTCAGATTGATGATATCAATGCCTATATAATGCACAACAACATTCCTTTCAAGTTCTTTGATATCTCGTAACTTAATAATAATTTGATTAATAATCCTCTCCTCGACTCAACACTTCTTTACATGTCGGCCTCAGCAGTATTGTATGTTCAAATTGTGCTGTGTAACATCCCTTAATGTCACATAGTGGCGGATAGGGATCAATGATACCGACATCACATAAGTTCTTTAAAGCCATCAAGTATTTCGTCTGTCCGAGACGATCTAACCAACGACGACAAAATGCTAATGTACTGAAATTCTGGTTGATACAATTTAACAACTGTTTAGATTTTTGTACCCTGTAAAATTAAGAAGACAAAATTACAAGGCAGGATGATAAAGATATAAACAGCACATACCTCTGTGTATTAGAACTTAGCAGGAATAATTCATTATTAAAATTATCTTTACCAGCAAATTAATTTTATGCTATTATGTGTAGGGTCAACTACATCTACGTTACAATTCCAAATATTTTTTAATTCTGTCCATAATTAATTCTCCAAAAAAAAATCATTTTCATTAAAGAGTAAGAATATACAAATTGACGATGGGTACTTTCAGAGTAGTTACATTGGTACCATAGAATTACCATTGGTAACTTTTTTTGGCAGAGAGTCTAGGGCTCTGCAAGCAATGGCAAGTTATGTAGTGACGTCATTTCAAAATGGCGACTTCAACTAAACTGACTTGATAACGTCGGTTTTTCCAATAAAGTTAGAGATAGCTTGATAGTCTTGATAAATGGAAATGTGTTTGAAATTTATCAGGTGAATATTTAGGAATAGTAACAGCATAATAATCAGTTACTCTAGCAACATAGCAGAATTTCGGCATTTGTTATGCAGCATATTAACATCCACAGAACTTATGTAATTCATTAAATCATGTAATGTAACATATGCGTGCTTCTATTGATTTAAGATAAATCCTGTAGTTATGTGTCTGTTTGCCATTTTCCTGTGTGTTAGTGAAACCATTGGTATGCCGTTGCATTGGTATGCCGTTGGTAGGAATGGTACTTATGGTTTACCATGGGTACCATTGTCAAGTAAACTACCATGGCATGCCAATGTACCATTCAGAGAACAAAGTTGTCCAATGGTACCATTGGTTACACACATTTACAGTGGTAAATTGTGATTGTTACCAATGTAATTACTCTGAACGCACCCAATATCTTTAAACATTGTTGGGAAAATTTTCAACTTTCAGTCTCATCCAAGTAAGGACAGAAGATGTAATTCATTTAGATAATTTCCAAGTGATGGGTGAGAGTATCAACTGGCCTTGCATAAGTATATAACATAACACTCAGAGATATTTCTAATTTAGGTAGTCAAGGCACATAAAAATAAATATCATAAACTTCGTGTTGAAAAAATTTCAAAATTGGAAGATAGTACCAAGTTGTACATACCTAAGTGGGACATGTCCTACTTCAAAATTTTTCATATAGTGTGAAGTTTCCATATCGTCATGTACCATTCCTTTTCCAGTACTTCCAAAAGTCTCTATTGCATAGAATTCTAATTCCTGAAAATAAAATTAATTAACAATTGTAATAACAAATTTTGTCTTCATTATGAAGCAAGGTTCCTTTTATCCCAAGTGGCTAGACTCTATTACTGCAATCAAAATGTTATAACAAAGGGCCAAATAAAACAACATTTAAAGGTTTTAAATGTTTTCTAAACACCACATTTAACAAAACAAAGGCAAGAGAGAAACAATTAATTAAGAGTTGAGTTGAGTAATGGTGTTTAACGTCAAGAATATTTCACTTATATCGAGAAGTCACCAGCTACAGGTGAAAGTGCAGAAAGTTTGCCTGTGCATTGCGCTGATGGCACTATACAGCAGGGTTCTTTATTGACTGCCATGACATGGGACCTCATTTATTTAAGTTCGCATTCGAAAGAACCATGACTTTCATTTCGTAATGCAGAGTGCTTGGCGAAAAAACAGTCACTACTCACTTTCAAGTCTTGGGTCAAACCCGGCTGGGGTTCGAACCCATGACCTTCCACTTACAGAGTGACCACTCTACCAACTGAGCTTCCGCAATGGTGAATTTATTAAGAAGTATCAGTTATAAACAAAGGCTGTATATGACTTACAGCTGCCTAAAAAAGGGCTGATTGATAACTCCCGAAATGAATTATACAAATGGGACAAATGAATACAAGAATAAAGGCAGACTTTTCTAAACTTAAAATAATAAATGTTTAGAATTCTTATGAACTGAGGTGATAAGTCGGCATCATTTTAGAAGATTTAACTTTAACATATGAAATCTTAATTGGTCATATATTTCACTATTTTTATAAAATCCTTAAGCAAAGAAGGAAAACAAATGTTCAGTTATGAATTTGTACTTTCCAAATAGCCCTATAAGTTTCAATTTGAGTATATTTTACCTCCATTCTTGTAGCCTCTCCACCTTTGACTATTGGAACAGTTTTACCTGCATGAATTCTATAAGGACCTATTGAGTGACCATTTAAGTTACGTATTGATTTAACTACAAATAGAAACGGAGACTGTTGAGTGACCATTCAAGTTACGTATTGATTTAACTATAAATAGAAAAGGAAATTTTGAACATTAATTTTACAAATGTGGCTTATTTTTATCTTGACATTGTGACTTTTGTTTACTTGTTTTAATATTAATGTGTATATCTTACACATACAGATAATAAATAGTTAATTATATCTTGATGTCATTTTCTGCATTAGAATATCGCTGTACAGTATTTTCAACTGTTTGAAAATAGGTTTGCAGGACCCAAACCTTATTTCTTAAATCATGCTAATGTTTTTACTACCAACTAGACCAAGAATGTACAATGAAATTGTTAAAATGCAAAGACACCAGAAAAGTATTTTTGTTGTGAATTAAATCAATCCTATATGAAACTAAAAAATGAAGATTAAAGTAAAATGTGGAACTACTTTTAAAGCAATAAATACTTAATACTTAACTTTTAATTTTTTTTAATTCAAGTTTTTGTGAAATGAAGTTATTTTTTCACAAAAATGAAGTTATTTTTTCACAAAAAAAAAAAAAAAAAAAAAATACTAACCCATGAATGGGATGTCAATTAATTGAAAGATTTACTCCCAAGTGTTTCTGTTAGAGTCAAAATTATACTAGCTACTAAACCTGTGTAAAATTAAATATTTAGCACAAGGAAAAATTGCCTAGTCTAGCAAAGGTTGATACATGTACATATTAAGTGTGACTCACAAGTGTGTAGACACCTTCAAAGTAATAAATGAACTGCCAAAAAGGGTAATCATTACAAAATATTAATATTTACCTTGATAGGTTTTACCATCTAGCTCTACTTCATAAGATTCCATGACTTCCTGAATAGCTTCACCAACATCACATAACCGTACATCTATACCCGCTTCCTGATATTAATAAACAAGAAAATATTAATTATTACAAAAACTATTATAGTGTGCATTCCTGATATTGATAAATTTCAAAATATTAATTATTATAAAGTTTACCTATGGATTTTAATATTCTTTGTGTTTAGCCATGAAAACAAAAAAAACTTCTGCACACTGTATATGGCAATAATATGAAAACATAAGCAAAATTGAAAGTCATTCTTCGCTGTAATTATTTCCACAAAAAAAAACACATTTAGAAATCAATAATTTCAGAATACTTTGCCATTTAGTAGTAAATTTATTTGCATTATTACGTTATCCATGCAGAGTCATCAGAGCTCAACAATAAGGTTCAATTTAAAGTGTTGAAAATTATTAATATACACAACAGAGACACTCAAAAACTGACCAAAATGAATCATGGAGAAAATAACAAAGAAAGAGCTCCTGTCAGACTGATAATCATATCCAGTGATAAAAATATTAAATCATGAGTTGTCAGGAAAGTAAATTAATTTTGTTTGTAATGCCTAAAGCAGTCAAGGTTTTTTTACTTATAGAGTGGTGGTCATTTCTGGGATACCTTCAGCATGCTAATCAGCAAACTTTGAAATCTAAGTGGTGAGAGATGATGTGATCCATAGGACCTAGCTTTAGACCACTTGACAATTGAAGCCTCAGATGTCAGAGTGGAAGACTTTATATCACATTTGACCTTTAACTGACCAATAACAGCTCTTTTATATGAAATACTGTACACATTCACATATAAAAACTTGAACAATGTTTATACAAGACGACAAAGTAACAGTAATAATTTCTTAAACTTTTGTTTGGTGAGCTGTTGAATTATTCTAAATTTAAAATATCCAAATATGATAGGTTAAAAGTCATTATAAATTTTCAGTACTCCTTCAAATAAAAACACAGTTTTTGATTTAACCACAAATGTTCGTAGATTTTACATTTAGCTGCCAGACATTACATAATTTAAATGACAATAGATTTTCTTGGTGCAATACTGTCAAGAGTTATTTACCCTTATTCCTGTGTTTGTTGCATCTTTAACTGCTTGTAACAACTTATCATACTTAGGGTTAAAAGCTACTGTAAATGCACAATCAATTATATGTCCTAAAAAGAAAAGAAAGATTGTTGTAAAAAATATATGTCCTAAAAAGAAGAAATACATGTACTGTTGTATATAACAATATATCAATTGGTATTAAATGAACATTATTTTCAAAAGTTGAAATTATTTTTAACTAGAATAATTTGGTTACAATTAAACTGTTGTCATCAAATGACACAAAAATAAAGGATCAGTAGTTTAAAAAATAGAAATGACTATTCTTGTAATGAAATCAACTGTTATATAAAATAGCGCCAATTATATGCAAGTAAAAAATAAAAGATTTTAGATGAAACTGATGAACTGTCACTCTATTACATGTATATGCAATACAATTTTTTTTACTCCTATTATTTTCTTGATACCAACAGGTTGTCTGAAGACATTTTACATCATCAACTGAAAATAAACACCGACAAATCTGACAATGTCTATCATATAATATATCTACAGAATATTAAAAGCAAAAATACTTGATGTTTGTAACTATTGGCAACATTTGTAGTAACCAATCAACCAACAACAAATCAATTGCATATCATATACCATCATGGCACTAAAAACAATAAAAATGTAGTTGATAGTGAAACCACAAAGGTTTAAATCTGAATATTTTGACTACCTATACAGTTTGTCTCATCTCCAGGCCTTTGTCACTTTATCAGACACATTATAAACATGAACAATCCCAAAATTTCTCACTAACTTTTAACATACACTAACCATTTATATGTGTACCAAAGTCTATTTTACAAACATCATCATACTGTAACACAGTAGGATCCCCAGCATTTGGCGTATAATGAGCAGCACAGTGATTAAGAGAACAACCAGTAGGGAATGCTAATCCTGCTTCTAAACCTTTCTCATTTATCAGTTTTCTAGCTGTTCCTTCCAATGTTTCACTGAAAATACAAATTAGGTTTCAGTTACAGATACTACGTAACGAAAAAGATATTAATTACAATATACATATGACAAATGTAAACCCTGTTATAAAGCCCATCTCTCTTATCACCATGACCACTCCTGTAGCTCAGTTGGTAGAGTGCTCGCTCCGTAAGTGGAAGGTCGTGGGTTGAAACCCCAGCCGGGTCTGACCAAAGAGTTGAAAGTGGGTAGTGACTGTTCTTTCGTCAAGCACTCGGCATTATGAAATGAAAGTCACGGTTCTTTTGGATGGGAACTTAAAATAAACGAGGTCCTGTGTCACGGCAGGAATGGCACGATAAAGAACCCTTCTGTATAATACCATCAGTGCAATGCACAGGCAAAATTTCTGCACTTTCGCCTATAGCTGGTGACTTATCGATATAAGTGAAATATTCCTCATTGGGATGTTAAACACCATTACTCAACTCACTCTCTTATCACCAAAATATTTGAAGTCCTGAAGTTTATTTCTTTTTTTTTTTCTCTTTTCTTTTTATAAGTCTCCTCAATGAATTTAGGTTTTATTGTATTTAAAATCTCATCTAAAACTTTAGAAAATTCTAAATATATTATAAATGTATTATTTTTCTCTTTTGATTTTTATGACATACAATGTATAAGTGTATGATAAATTTCAAATTCTTTTTACAACTGACTCCTCACTAAGAGTTGATTCCAACATGAGACAGATCCCAGAGTGAGATGTTGTTTCTCCCAATTTCCTCGAACATTTCCAGAGCTAACCAACTTATTTATGAAATCACATTGACTGGGCATGAAATAATCACTATATAACAATACATACATACTTTCTTATTTACAAGTAGAGTTTTTCTACCTATGATAGCATGATCCTTGATGTCACTTGTAATTCATAATGATAAACATTAAGTAGTTAATTTTCAATAGTCTAAGATCAGTTGGAGACTGTGTTTTTTTGGTATCCTTTTCATGCAGGGTAATTTAAATGAATAATATATTTTCACATGCATGCTTGTGCCGGGCAATCACCACAATTTGCCGACACAAATTCTTAATATAAAATATACATACCAAATTTCTATCATTGATTTTCCAGGCTGAATGAATTTCTGCATATATTGTCTTGTCTAAAAAAAAAAAAAAAGAAGATATAACTCATTTCACATGGTTCAATATACTTAATACACATGGCACAAAAACTAATAATTAGAGTAAAATCTTAAAAAGTAAAAACTGTATATGAATAAAGACCACATTCTATGTCTATGATCATATCTATTTTAAGCTTCTGTTTATGCAATGAACTTTCCAACTGTGAAATAAGCAATTGTGTCTCATCTCAATTCTTTCATCAATGCAAGAGACTCATTTGAAACAAGATCAATCATCAATTTTTCAAAAATTTTAAAACAATTCCTGTTCTGTAAACAGAAAAAAACGCAATTCCATTATGAGTGCACATAGTTTGCATTGTTCTGCATAAAAGGATACTGATACTCCATTTATCAATACCCTATGTTAACATTATGTTGATAAATTGACTCTTTTCAAAACTTGATCTATCTTGGCAAATTCTACTTGTTATATAAGGAATTGGATACACCACTGTACATGTATTTTGAGTTGAGTAATGGTGTTTAACGTCCCAGTCAAGAATATTTCACTTATATCGAGACAACACCAGCTATAGGCGAAAGTGCAGAAATTTTCCCTGTGCATTGTGCTGATGGCATTATACTGCAGGGATCTTTATCGTGCCAAGCCTACCATGACAAGAGACCTCGTTTATTTTAAGTTTCCATCCGAAAGAACCGTGACTTCCATTTCGTAATGCCAAGTGCTTGGAGAAAAAAAAATAAAATAAAATAATAACTAGCCACTTTCAAGTCTTGGGTCAGACCTGGTGAGGGTTTGAACCCATGACCTCCCACTTCTGGAGCCAGATCTATACCAACTGAGCTACTGCAGTGGTTTGTACATGTATATATATACCTGTCTATGAGCTTCAGCAGCCTGTCTGATTTCTTGATATAAATATGTATTTGCTCTGTCTAACGCCCTCTTCTCTTCACTACTAAACCTATCTTTAGCTGTTCGGCTAAATCGAAAAGAAATATTACAATTACCGTAAGATGCAAAAATAAAACCAACAGATAAATATCAAATAAAAAGATAACTTTAAAAAAAATGAAGTGTTATTAGTGGTAATGACTCAAAAACATTATAGACTACATTTTGCCTCAAATGATCATTGAGACTATTTTTCTGACTTGAAAAAATTGTTTCAAGTCTAACTTACACATATAGAGGCAGTTATGTGTATATACAATGTTTTTTTTAACCATTTTTCGGAATGGGGCCAGGGCCTGTGCAATTGTCATTTTGAGACAAATTGGGAATTTTTTTTTATTTGCAAAAAAAAAAAAAATAAATAAAATAAATAAATAAATAAAAAAATAAAAAAAAATAAATAAAATTTACAATGATTTGTATGAAATAATTAATTATAGTGAGATAAAAATCACATTTAAAATCATACTGTATTTATTTTCTTTTTCAGGATAATAAATTTGATTAATTGACAGCAAGATTATTAGGGCATCATATTTTTTAATCTAACAATGATATTAGGACTTGACAAGTGGTCAGGGCATCATAATAAATGTTACACAACACAATAACTCATAAAGTTCATTTCCAAAGATTTATTAAAATTAACAATCCAAAAGTCGAATTATATAGTGATCTTACACCACTCAAACATTGTATTACAATTAAAAAGCCCATGCTGTGTTCTAAAACATTTATATCCCATTTTGTATAATTATTATTAATATTATTATTTTAAAAGTCAAACTAAGTGAAATATTTAACAGTCAGATATCACACATTACGACAGGTGTAAATGTTAAACATTAAAAAAAAAAGTCATAAACAAACGCTAGTCTAGCATCTGTTTATAACTGTTTTTTACACATTGCAAGTCTTCAATATATTGCTATGTTACATACACTACTTTCACATTCAGTTTCAAAATTAGTTTTTTACACCTGTGAAGTTACATTGACACTATCATAATTTGGTCCACTTTGGTCATTAGTTTTTTGTGGGGGCTTCTGGTGAAACAGGTTTAATTTTTCTGCTTTTAGATCCTTTTAGGGAGTTTTTCTGCAATTAAACTTCGTGTTGTGTGACATTTTTTTGCAGCATTGCTGTTGTTCACGTTTTCAATTTGACTTCCAGCATGTCGTAAATCTTGATCATGAATATGTTTTAAAATGATTATCGCCCTTAGTTATGTATTGGCCTACTGATTATCACAGTTTCTCATCAGTTAAAACACATTTGGGTTAATAATTGTCGTTTTGTGTGTTTGAGATCGTAATGTGGTAATTCTATTTGAAAATATTTTAGTCACTGGTCCAGATACCGAAAGATAAAATTTTCAATAAGATTGGGAATTCTTTGTCCAAATTTGGGAAAGTTTTAGTCTTTTTGCGATTGGGAATGGGGCCGAATTTTGGCCCGAAATTCAGCCAAAAAAAATCACTGATATAGATTGTTTCTTGAAGATTTTCGAGCAAGAAACTTGATCCCTTAAACGCTAGAACCAAGTTCAAATGAATACCTGTTACAAAATGGTAACAAGTCAAATTAAGCTATGTGATCTGCTCATGGCAGTGCTCTTTCATCAATTTCTTTGAATTTCAGCTTTGCAACCACACTTTCTTTGGAACCCAAAAACTTTAAAGAGGCTGTCCACAAAGTTACTGAAGCAACTCTAATGAATAATAAATACTTACTCATCTTGTTTGACTGGATGTTCAAGTATTTCTCCTTCTGGGAAATTCTCATCAGGAAATAACTCTGATATAGGTAACGATGGTGGATCTGTTTGCTGCTTTGGTCCTAAACAAGACAATATGAGTTAAAAGTCGATTTATACCACTGCAGTGAACGACAATACATTAATGTTCAAAGCTCTGTTAATTAATAAATTTGTATGAGAAAATTTGAAAAAAAAAGAAAATTCTTAAAGCAATTTAACTCTATATTTATCGTTGGTGTATAACTAATAACCCCCTGAACTTTCACACTTTTACACACCTCTTGGTAATGTTCATAAAACATGTGTATGATATAGTTATGATAGTTCTAACGTCACAACAAATAAATATATTTTGCATCTAGAATTGAACATAACCATAGTCACCTGTTATAAAGTTATAGATTATGCAAACAAGACTAAAATGAACAAAGTATCTGTCATAGTTCAAATAACATAAAGTTGTGTTACACCACTGTATTGTACAATAACACAATTACCCTTATTTTTCTTTTTCTTCTTTTTCTTTTTGGTTCCCTCCCCTGAAGCTTGATCTCCACCTACAATGCAGAATTTATTAAAAATAAATTACTATTTGTTTATCTTTGTCTGTAAGGGTTTAAAATCAGAGAATCTGAGAGATCAGAACATTTTATACTTTATAATAAATAGGTAATATCTGTTACAATGAAATAAACACCGAGCTTTTTCTTTACCTTCACAAAGGTGCACTTTCAAAAAGGATTTATTGTTCATAAATACAGTGGAATCTGTCTAGAGCTCAATTAAACACCTTCGACTATGTTCTGATTAGCCAGAAATGAAGTTTTTAGCAGGGTTAATTAACAAATAATATAAATGATATGTTCTGTCAAAATACTACAGTTTTGACTAATTTTGTTTCCAGCTTAATTTAGGTTGGATATTTATATGTCCCAATGTTCCAATACAATTAAGAATAAATACCTCCATCTGCAGTTTCTCCATCTAGATTCTGCTGTTCTAATTTGTCTGTAATCTTCTCTACATCATCTGTCTTGGTTTCACCATCAACATTGGCTTCATCTGCATTCTCATCTGTAAAATATATAATTTACAATATTGTTAACAAAATAGCTAATGCTGGCTAAGATATATGAAAATAAAATCCATATGAAACTTTACCCAAAAGATGCCTGAAACTTCCTGTGGTTTTCACAATGAGAGAGAGAGAGAGAGAGAGAGAGAGAGAGAGAGAGAGAGAGAGAGAGAGAGAGAGAGAGAATAAAAAGAAAAGAAAAAAAACAAAAAAGTAAAAACTTCCTATATAAATTGTGGAAATTATAACCAATTTAAATACAAAAATTTTGAAATGTCTACTTTCTATTGATGCAAGTCATTTAAACAATGACAATAACCTACAGATCTAGAATATTTTTGCAGATAATTGTTAATGAAACACAAATAATGTTTTACCATTAACATACAGTATGAAATCATTATCATTACAAGTGTGTGACACAATAAATAACAAATTAGACTTTATGCTACTAAATGGTCATATGACATTATGGGTTGATAGTAATTTCGTACCATAACAGTTTCGTACCATCAATTGCGTACCATATTGAAAACCATTTCATACCATGACCATTTTGTACCATCGTGTTTGACCATTTTGTACCATAGTGTACTACTAACATTAAGAATGATTTTTCTGACGTTTAAACACTATGCTACCAATTTGTACTATGTTATTATTCTAATAATGTGTTGTATTTCTTGTGTGTAAATGTTTTATTTTCAAATAATTGGCAAATGATACATTGTTCACACACACACACACACACACACACACACACACACACACACACACACACACACACAATTGGTTAAAATTTGCGTCTTTTTATAATGACATTTCATAGTTATTTGTTTAAAACAAACTTAGTTGAAAAAACATTTGTTATTCTTGTTATCTGCTTTAGACAGTGATTTGAAATTCCAACTAAAGAAGTGCTTGTTTCATGTCATCATTTGTAAGAAAACCAAGTGGTAAACATGTATAAGCAACAATTAATTTAATTTCAAAAAAAAAAAAAAAGAAAAAGAAACTGAAAAAAGAAGACAATGCTTATTTATAAAAATCATTATTACGTTTTAACTTTCCTTAATAAAAGAAAACCTGAAAAAGAAGGAGATGCTGTTTAATTTAAATTATAACATTTTCAGTAGAAGTTGCATATCTTTTAGTCAAACTAACACCCTAAAAAGTAAATCCCCAAATAAAAATTGTTTTATTAATTATAAGTTATTATTATTATTTACTTTTAATTTTTTTTTTTTTTTTTATTAAGTTTGAAGTCATTGGTATGAAATGACAGTTTTGCTGAATACTGTAGGGTACGAAATGGTCATATTACATGGTAAGAAATGGACCAAAATGGTAAATTTGGGTACGGAATGGTTATGGTACAAAACGACTAACTATGTCATGATGCAAATTGGACCGACTTGGTTACTAATTGGAATACTTGGGTACAAAATGGTTGAGGTACCAAATTACTAGCTATGGGACCACATACGCCAAATTTGGTATATGGAAGAAACAATAACAAAAGAGTACGCAAAAATATAATTTTTTAATAAATAGATCGATCTGTTGCAAGGCTTTTCTGTAAAGTCTAAAGAACTTTAAATCGACTTTAAATAAAACTTTGTAATGTATTGTATTGAGTAATTTTCCGGTTATTTCCATAAATAACCACACGTCAGATTCTTGTGTTCATGTTATGTCACAATTCTAAGCACCTGTCTTCTTTTTCTTCTTCTTCTTTTTTTTCTTCTTGGGTGCATCTGTAGAATTTTCTCCATCAACTACTTCATTCTCATTAACATCTTGCTTTTCATTTTCTTTAGACTCCGCAACACAATTTGTTTGCGAGTTGTCTGTAGTTTGTTTTTCTATTTCGCACGTCTTTTCTTCAACGTCCGCCATGCTCGATGATATAATCTCGCAAGGTAAAAGTTTAATTGGTGACGAACGATAGTTATTATGAATTTCATAATCTTGGAATAACAAACGAAAGACAATTATAAAATATTTATCGCATGACAAATGGGAAAGTTGTTGCGCTTTTGTTAAAGAAATGAAATATTATTGACTTTTGTATAAGAGTATCACTTTTTTCTTCGTAGTTTTCAAAACGCTTCTTCATTTAACCCATTTTCCTATAATGTTACAAGCTTTAACGCTAACAAGATTTGTTGATAAAAGCGGTCAACATGAATTTCACGATAAGTTAGATCTCCTGGATATTGAAAAGGTGAAACTCAAAAAATAGACGAGTATTCGACTTTCGATCAGCTTAAATACCCCTCTCTCTCTCTCTCTCTCTCTCTCTCTCTCTCTCTCTCTCTCTCTCTCTCTCTCTCTATATACACCACAAATTTGAGATACTGCTTCCTAGTCTGGCTCTCTCAGCTTGAAATGGACAGAGCAGAGTATTGACACATTCAACTGATTCCAAGATAATGTGGGTGGGAGAGTTGCATGCTTGTTTGCAGGATACTGGCTGTGAGCTTAGTCTGCTACCATGTTAAAGTCACCCTGAAAGTGCTCTTGTACAAGACCTTTAAACACGTACACATCTAACACATGCACAAATTAATAAACTTGCTACTATTATGAAAAGATGAAAAACTGCCATTGCAATTATAGTGGTGTATACACACATTGCATTTGTTTGTTTTAATTCTACCAGCAGTGCCACTGCGGTAGCTCAGTTGGTAGAATGCTCGCTCTGTAAGTGGAAGGTCGTGGGTTCGAATCCCATCCGGGTCTGACCCAAGACTTGAAAGTGGGTAGTTACTGTTTTTTCGCCAAGCACTCAGCACTATGAAATGAAAGTCACAGTTCTTTTGGATGAGAACTTAAAATAAACGAGGTCCGTGTCATGGCAGGCATGGCACGATAAAGAACCCTGCTGTATAATGCCATCAGCGCAATGCACAGGCAAAATTTCTGCACTTTCGCCTATAGCTGGCGACTTCTCGATATAAGTGAAATATTCTTGACTGGGATGTTTAACACCATTACTCAACTCAACTGTATCAGGGGCATTTAAAACGGAGAATGGAACAAGACCAGAATTCAAGAAGACTCCATGAAATCCAAATTTGATTTTCTTATTATTGCAGAAAATTAGTAAAATTCCGACATATACTTGATTGATTGATTATTATGCTTATTTTAGGAATTTATATATTAAAGAATAACATTCAAAATTAACAGTTAATAATGACTTGCATCAAGATATGGCTTTGGTTATACTAAGATCTACCGAAGATATAAAGTCAAAAGTATCCAAAAAATACAAAGAATGTCAGATAAAGGATATTTCCACAGATAGTGTTCTAACAGAACACTATGTAAAGGTATGTTAATGTTAAATTGTGTCGTTTTTTTCTCACCTTCATCAGAGATGAAGAAAATGTAAACTATACTCTTGTAACTACATCCACAGGTTCCATCTTCTTTAACTCAAGTATCCTCATCTAGTTTTCACACTTAATAACAAGTGCTTGGCAAACCACCAAGAATTGGTGTGTACATCAAATTGGAAATACATGTATATGTAATAGACAGCAAAACCTGCATGTGAATTACCAGTATATACCATCACACATTGATTACCGGAAGTACATGATATAATCACTTAATTTCATGGAAATAAAGGTTATTCAAAATAAGCATTCAAATTTGTATTTAGAGTAATACAGTTATTTAGACAATAAACAATTGCTTTTGAATGATTATATTACAAAGAACACAATAAGACCTTGGAATAAAGTCCAACAAATTAATTATTTTATATTAAAATTTTCATCTCTATATAACCAAGTTTCCACAAATTTAAAATTACCAGGAACCAAATGGCTGAAATTTGTGAAAATACATGTATATTCCTTTTTAAAGTATTTTTTCACAAATTTGCTTAAACAGGGTTACTTTTTGAAAGAATTTTTCAGAAATTAGCCAATGACAGTTTTGGCTGCCAGGAATGAAAACATAGTATAATGTTCTTCATTTTTACCTACATTTCATTATATTCTTTTGTTCCTTGGAAACCTAAAATGTATTAGCCCTCATCTTTGATAATTGACAATTTCTTCTGTAACTACTTGTTGAAGGCTGTCTGTTTTCTGAGATTTCTCTTATCATATTTCTTCCCCCGTGTGAGTGATTTGATCTTGATCAGAGTCTAAAATGCCATCCCATCCATCATCATTCCTCATCCCTCCAACTTTATGTAAATTGCCACAAGTGTTTACAAAATGCAAATAAAAATAAAATGTAAACTGGTAATGGTTTTATTAAAAATTTTGAATAGAAAAACTAAGAACAAATATATTTGTTCATTTTGTGTCATTATTATTATTCAGGGCAAGATCACAAAGAAGTCTGCTTTACAGAAGACAAAGAGGTTTACTTATATGAAGTTGACATTACAGGATTGTAAGTCTCATCTGGTGGAGAATCCCATCCTCATTCTCTATAATGGTGAAGCCCATGGCTTTATTCTCAACATGTTCAATTCTTTACATAGAACACATTTATATGAGGTTTAGACTAAGTTTTTAAGTACCGGTAAATTAAGTTCTAAAACTACAACTAAGATCTGTTTTATTTCACTATGAATACTTTCTATATACCTAAATATGGACATGTTGTATGTTGATAAATTAAGACATTTTATTTGTAGATAAATGAGACATGTATTGCATGCATTGTATATGTTAATTCAAAGATTAAATTTTCTTTGAAAATCTAGTTTCAGATTTAAATATAAGTATAAATGTATTTGCTACAGGAAGTATAGCTGAGGACATACACCACCTAGAAGAAAATGTAAGTTTTCTGTTGCCATAGGTACAGATATTTTTTGTTTTGATTT
Organism: Tegillarca granosa; assembly: GCA_029721355.1. NCBI lineage: Eukaryota > Metazoa > Mollusca > Bivalvia > Arcoida > Arcidae > Tegillarca > Tegillarca granosa. Next base: position 43,767,055 of record CM056599.1, on the reverse strand, counting down.
TAATTGACCAAAGGTAGATAGTTTTCTCCAAGCGCTCCAATTTCCTCTTACATCCAAGAACTGACTGGCTGGAAATGAATGAAAGAATTTTAACTGTGGCATAAAACAACATTAACACAGTTCAAATCCCTTCTATGAAAAACTTACTTAGATTTACTTTTTATGCATTTGTTGTCGAGCCTGGCATTACCATAAGGTGAGACTTAGGTGTTACTTTTCTGGTGCTGTCATAGGTGGCGGCGATGGTGGTGGTGTGTTAAAGTAATGTATACTAGCGGAAAAAAGTAACTGTGCATGACTGAAATGTGAGATTATAAAATAATTTGAAAATGCAAAGCAATGAATAATTTCGTATTTGTTTATTAGATATTTTTTTACAAATTCATGTCATTGAAAAGGTTACAGATACTGTTATTTCATACGCAGGGGACTAGAAACATAGCAGATAGTAAAAGTCAGTTCACAAGGACAGTATCGTGTGTGACCACCATTAGCATTGACACAGGACTGACAGCGACGCCTCATAGAGTTGATTAAATGCCTAAAGAATGCTCGAGGGATGTTGTTCCATATCTGGTCTAACGCTTGGGCCAACCCTTGCAATGTAACAGGCTGATTGGGCAGATGATGTAATCGGCATTCCATTTCATCCCATACATGTTCAATTGGAGATAGGGTCGTGTGAAACGGCTGGCCACGGTAACACATTGACGTTATGCTGTGCCAGAAAATCCATTGCAACCCGTGCGACATGTGGTCTTGCATTATCATGCTAAAAAGTGATGTTACGTTGCTGTCCTTGAATGAATGGGATGACATGGGTCTGTAGGATTTCATCATGGTACCGTACACCAGGTCAAATTCCCGTCGATGACTACCAGAGGAGTTCTGTCATTCACTGTGATGCCATCCCAAACCATTACACTGTCCCCAACGAACGAATGTCGTTCCACCACACACATGTCATGGATGCTCCGGGCAGTACTACTGGCAGTTTGGAAATGGTTCCGGAGGTGCACAAGCTGGATATGGTTGTCTTGCTGACGTGTCATTACACGTGGACGTCCTGAATGAGGGCAGTCTCTAGTGGTGCCAAACTGTTGGTATTGTCTCCATAAAGCATAAACAGTGTTTCTGTGTACACCAAAATGTCTAGTGACAAAGCTTTGGGTCATACCAGCCTCAAGCATACCAATTGCGCGGAGGCGATCATTTTCATTTAGCCTAGGCATTACACTATGGAAGCTTTCAAACAAATAAACTTGCTTTTCTGGTTTTCTGGTGTCCAAACAAACAAACAAACAACAGTAAATTATTCCTAAAATATTGTCACACTGAAATGCTGGGCGACAATTGCGTGAAAACCTACCCGTGTGCATGAAGCGTAAAAAACACTGGCAATTGATGCAATGACCAAGCGATATGATAGAGGTACATGTATATACACTTACCATTTGTGCAAATTTTAAGATTTATACATTCAGTAATAATAGTGAAATTATAAATTTTATTGATGCACAGTTACTTTTTTCCGCTAGTATATTTTCTACTCGATCAAAAACTAACCAAGTGAGACATTCAAATCCGTGGAATTCTTGTTTTTTATTTTAAGGTTTATGTCGGTAAGCTTTATGCTATGCTCTAGATGTGAGTTTCAGGTTTCATTGTTGGTATCTTATTTTTTTTTATCAATCTTGTTTTGGAGTAGACATGTAAGCTACACTATTCTTGTGACTGTTCATATTTAAGTGCCTCTTTAAGACTGAAAAAGTGTGTCTTACACTTTAAAAGTAAAATGTAAATCCAGGATATTTAAACAAATATAAATACTGATTTTTAAAGGCAAGAAACAATTTTAAAAGTAAAGTCTCTAATATTTTGTTCTGGAAGGTTACACAGAAGTCATGGGAAATAAATACTGTAAATCACAAAAAAAAAAAAAAAAAAAAGGATATCGTTTAGAACTCAACTTTTGAGGAAAATGATTTAAATTTATGATAGAAATTTGTAGAAACTATTATGACATATTGTAGCTACTTTTATTACATATTGTAGACACTTTTAATACTGAATGGATTCCTTGTGGAAAATAATACAAGAATCCAGGATGGATCTCATGGTTATCAGCTAGTAGTTGACCCAGAAATATCTGAACCAAAGCTCTGGGTGAGTAAATACTGTATCTCATAATACATTATCTCATAAATGTATGCCCTATTTATGGTTTCTTCAGACCTTTAAAACACCCAAAACGTCAAAAGAAAAAAAAAAAAAAACAACCATTCAGTCCAAATTATCTTCCACCAAAAATGATATGTATCCTTGTCAGTACTTTCAAGATTCATTAAAGAACCATTCTGTATATCTGTGTCTGCCTGTAGATGAATATGCCTCAATATAAATACAGTCATCATAAAATGAAAATAACAAAAAAAAAAAAAAATGAAATAGTCACATGTAAGTCCATATGTGAAATGCAAATATAGTCATATAAAGCATAGATTCAGTTTATTTGTTTGAATTTATATATATGTTTTTTGACCAGTATTTGCCATCAGACATAGCAGAATCTGAACAGTTTAAAGGAAGACAACTCAGATCAGCATCCCAAAAAGAGACAACCCCTGATAAAGGAAAGCAACAGAAAACTGAAAAATTATTAGACAAAGAACAACTTGGATCAACAGGCAATAATCAAACTAGTCTTTTAAAGGGAAAAGAACAAAAAACTAGGAAAACTTCAAATAATAAACAACCTTTAACATTTGTTTCTACACAAAAATCCAAAGATCAACAACAAAATGATTGACATTAATGACAGACAAAAAACAAAATTAGCAGGTAAAAATCAAGAAGCATCATCATCATCGCCAGTGAAGTGATACCAATGTAACATCAGTATCACATTTTACAAGAAACAAGTCAGTCAAGAAAACAAGCAGAAGTTTCTGATCAGTATTCAACAGAAAAGGCTGTGGCTGATAGCACCTACACCACCAAAATCTCCTCCATTTAAAAATCCAAATGTAGTGAATAAAAAAGTGACAAGGTCATCGAAAGATTCAGCCAGTGTTGCTGTAATCCTTAGTCAGTCAGCAAAAGTCACCAAATAAAACTCCATCTAGCAGTCACAACAGTCACCAACAGTTGTCTAATAAAGCAGCATCTGGTAGACATAACACACAACAGAGCTCGCCCAGTAAAGCACCATCTAGTGACCATAACACCCAGCATCAGTCACCTAGTAAAGTGTTGTCTAGTGGTCATAACACTCAACACCAGTCACCTAATAAAACACTGTCTTATAAACAAAAACAGCCTGGCTACAGTGACAGTCTCTGCTGAGATTCATCAACAGTCTTCAAGTAGGACAGCACTTGCTAATCAAGATGGATTACAAAGAAATAAAGTTCAGACACTTGTCTCCTACTGGAATGATACATCATCCAATCCCATTGCTAGTACAAGTACTGCTGGCATGGATACAGCATCAAGGGGTCAGAGTTCAAGTAAACAAAATGAAACTTCCACACAACAAAAACAAAACCCAAAACAAGTGCCAAATAAAGTTTGGACAACAGTAAGTAACTCTTATTCATAATTTTTGTATACGAACACAATTTTTTACTAGGTTTTAAATCATGATCAAAATGTAGTTAAAATTTGGTTATTAATTTTTGAAATATACTTTCCCAGCAGACCTGCCAACCCTTACGATTTTTCCGTAATTCTTACTGATTGTTTACCCATTTTACGATTTTACGGATAGGTTTAAAATCTTACGATTTGAAGTAAAATCCGGATTTTGGTTCATGTCCTATCCATTTTCTACTAAGTTTTTACACTTGTCATCAAAACGTTTGAAATTGATCTATTTAAACATTGAAACTAAGCAAGCATCTAAGTGTAGGTAACATCTTAACTGCGTTTGTAAGTAATGATTTCAAGTGCAGTCGAAATTTAAGCGTCTATTGGGAGGTAATAGAATCACATGTTGTGACAGTTCAACTTGATTATAATGAACCGCAAACATAAGGGGATTGTACAGCTGATCAAGATGAACAACCGTCTTCATCAAAGCGCCAATACCCCCAGAAACGTAACAGTTAGCAGCAGTTAATGAGTAAAAAAATCTTACGGAAAAAAATCCAAAAATGGCCCATTCTTACTGAAAAATTTACTGACTTTACTGATAGACTTCTAATGGGGTTGGCAGGTCTGTCCCAGTAGCCAATTTTGGGTAAGTCAGAAAAAAGTAGTTTATTTCAATAATGAATGGAAGTTAGGCTAGTTACACGTGTATTTGTAGTTCGTTGGAACTTATATATATACCCATATTTCAAACTTCTTTTCAAATTTAAAAAAAAGTATTGAGATATTCACAGCTTTGTCTCTGTTAGAGAACTTAACCTTTTTAAAACAATTTTATACATTGTACTATGTCATGTATAAAGAAATAAAGGGGTTCTGACTGGTATGACACATTGACAAACTTTTTTGCCACACTGTTTGATTTGTTCATTATTTTATCTCTACTTGATGTATAAAATCGTATTGCTTATCTGTACATATGATTTGTGTTTAAGAAGAAGAATGTTGTTACACAGAAATATAACTACAAATTATTGGAGTCTGTACAGCCGAATACAGTAGTGGATATTTATGGTGTCGTAAAGTTCTGTAAACCACCATACAAAACAAGAGGAAGGGGTATGTCAGATGATTCCAATTAAAACTTGTTACAATGGAATTCAATAACAAACTCTTTAGAAGTCAAAGTTTTAAATTCTGTTTCTTGTTGATATCTTCGTTGGTTGATGAGACAAGATAAGAAATGATGATTTACACAGGAGTCAAGAATTTTTCACTTTTATCGAGGTGTTCAGTTCTGGGATGATGGGGGAACCAAAGTGCCCCGAGAAAACCACCAACTTTTGGCAAGCAAACTGACAAACTTTCTTATACAAGGATGTGCACAGGTTGGATTTGAACCTAGGCAGAGAGAGAGACACTGTTATCTGTAAAATGTGATTTAGACATATCAGTCACTATCTTGGTTGGTTGAATGTTATTTCCTGTTGCAGCAGTAATTTTTAAACTACATGTATTTGTGACAGGAAATATACTGAACACCTTCTCCACCAAGGAATTCAGGATTAGACATGTTAAAGGTTTAAATACATGTAGGTTAATTTATCAAGTAATGCTACATGTAGTCATGTTTTTATTGATGTGGTTCTGTTTAAATGTTTTCTGTTTACTCATGGTTAGGTTTTCACAGATTGCTATATATAGCCAATCTATTTCTTAAAGTTACCATTTTAGTTGTATAAAACATCAAAATTCTAAAACCATTGTGCTACCTTAATCTTTATTTCTGACATTTGTTCTTGAAAACTTGCCATGTTAATTGAAGATTTATAAACAGATTTGTATATATGTACATGTGTTTTTGTAGATTACTGTATGATTGTTAGTCTGGTAGATCCAAGTTTGTGTGGTGAAGACAAAAAATTAAAATGTTTGCTATTTAATCGAGAGATGAACAAATTACCACAAGTAAAAGTTGGAGACATTATCAGATTTCACAGGTTGAAGGTATTTTATGATAGATGTAACTTTACAGATAAAAACCTCTGTAAAACCAAAATTATTCATATCTCTTAATAAAGATGTAACATCCCAAAAACTGATGCTTTATTGATGTTGCTGTAGCATTTAAAATTACCGTCAGTACCTCACTGCCAATTATTTGACATAAGGCCGTAAGTTTATTGTAAAGGCATAAATCATGTATATGTATATGCATTGTGATTTCAACTACTGTAGATAACTTTTTTTGTAAGAAGAATATTTCACATTTTTTCATTGTGGATTTATCACAAATCATGAATAGATGAATTGGCAAACTTCAAAATATATAATAAATATATTTATCTGTAATTGTCACACTTGATTTAATTTATTACAAATTTTTACATATATTCTTAACAATATTCAAATTAATAACTGAATCTCAAATGTTAATATTGTAGCAGAATTTTATATACTGGGTGGAATCCACAGTGATAAAACAATTTTTGATTTAAACAGCTGACATCTTGACCATTAATTGTAGTTAGCATGTATTAACCATTACTGCAGCAACTGCAGCAGCAGCTGTTTTTATATATCTTTTCCTTTGCCTATTTGTTTTAAGATGTGCATGTATTTTCTTCTGTGCTGACATGTTTTCTTTTGCTTTGACCATAGTCAGTTATTTGTTAATCAGCTGATTATGTACATGTTTGTAATATTAAATATACATGTATACTTGTTTATTTAGATAACTAGCTTTAATGGTGAATGTCAAGGTCAAAGTTCACCAGGTTTATCATGGATTGTCTTCAGTGGTAAACAAGGAGACACATTGGATCCTTTGTCATCTGGATCACTGAACTACACACTCACTGATGATGATAAGAAAAAGGTATATTTAGAAATAGTTCGGAAATTAAGTATTCAAAATGTTACCACAAATATACTAATATTTTTTATAGAAAGAAAAACTTTGGAGAAACAAAAATACTTGTGCTATTTATGCATATCAAAGCTACACTAAATTCATTTGATATTGTTTCATATTCCTTGATTGAACATTTAAATTGAATTATGTATTGAAAGAAATGAAAATACATATAATACATCATACTGTCAATCCAGAATTGTGTTTTCTGTTAATTTTAGATTTCTCAAATAAGTCTACCATGAAAATTTACAAATTATTTTGATTTACAGGGTGAATTGATACTAAGGTATAAATACATGTAAAATTGTTAAAATATTAATATGAAATATGTTTTAGACCTTTCTGAAATTGTAGTATGAGAAATAAAATTTGTGACATACCTTAATTGATCCTATTAAATCAGATATTTTCGATGAAGAATTTAAATATGTGTGTAATAATTTGATTTTGGATATTGTATATGTCAGGTAAAGGAGCTTCGTGATTGGTTAGGAAGTAAGGAGGAGTTACGAGAGGGTGACCAAGGGTGTTGTATTGAAGATTTAGTGCCTGGGCTATATTTTGACTTGAGCTGTCAGGTAAGATACATGTATGTAAATAGACGTTTGAAAGTATGTAAAAGTTAACAGAGATGTTTAACAAGAAAGTTATTATTATAAGTTTTGTTAGGTTATTGAAAACTGTATATATGTGTTTGATATGTGTTATTCCTTTGTTTTTTTTTTTTTTTCACTATAACATTTTTGAATCCAAATAAATCTAAATCTCATTTGAAATATATTTTTATTTGTGTGTGTTTAGTATAATATTAATGTCCAACCAGTTATAACAAAATGTGGAAATGATAGTGTTTTTTGTAAAGTTGGTCAGACTGCATTGTTGAAAAACTGCAGAGCATAGAGAAAATTACCAACCTTTAGTAACCATAGTGACATACATGTACCTTCTATCGATAGGATCAATCAAAAGGCAATTCAAACCTTATTAATGGTGATTTATCTTGGATCGTAAAAATGTCAAATGCTAGTCGCATGACAAGACTGAGAAGGTTAAACATAGACATTTATTTTTCAAGTTTGAATTCTCTGGAAAAATTCACATGTAGGTATATTAGTTTTTAAAACTACAATTTAGTTTATCCTTTCACCACTAAGACCTTTGATTAATATAATTTTTGTTTTATCTTTTGAAGGTGATTTCAACTTGTATACTAGAAGAGGGTGTGTGTTTATTACTTAGAGTTTGGGATGGTACTAAAACAATATAGTAAGTAAACCAGTACATATGAAATATTTTAAAAAAACAAAAAACAAAACAAAACCTTGGACTAAATTGGAATATTTAAAGAAAAATTACGGAAATTGTGACACACTTAATTATGATAGAATGCAGACCTACAGATGTAGTATAATCAAATAATGCTATTTGTAAAAATTATCAATTTTATGTACATGCATTTTGAAGAGACAGGAGCAATGCTTAAAATATACATTAAATACAAAATACATCAGTAAGTAGTTTCTTTTATGGCTGCCATTTTTCTGTGTTTTTTCTTTTTCTTTTTTTTTTCTTTTTTTTTTTTTTTTTTTCATTTTTTAAAAAAAATTTTATTATTTATTATAATTACAATATCAAAATATAATAAATATATTTCTAGCCCTGTAAGAGGTTTCGAAGAAGAAATAGAAAAATGTGTTGTAAATTCTGATCCAGGTTTACTACAGAAAGCTTCCAATTGTATGTATGATGTGGCACTCTATGATGATCATGTCACTAGATACAGAAATGTCAAGGTACATGTTATACAATTTTACTTAGATTTTACTCACAATTTAATACTTTAAAGCCTACAGTTCCAGTGCTTGGAGACTTATTGTTTTTAGCCTGTCCATTTGCCATTTTGGATATTATTCTGACCTTAGCAACCTGTATCTATGCTGTTTTTGTTTACTTATTCAAGCTAGGATTGTAACATATGTCATATTATTTCCATGTGATAACAATGTTTCATTAATGTCAAACTTTTTGGTCTGGTGATATTAAACATTTACCTACTAGATATATAGACTTTACAGATATTGTTCCATAAGTATTTCTTGGTTGTCAAGATTAAATTTGAAAATGTATAAAATATTTTGAAAAGCATGTCATATTCATTCTAGTTAATTTTTTTATTCCATGACCTACATTTGTACATGTTGCTGGTTTTTCTTGTCATCCAAACTAAATGTAACATTGTTATGTAAAAATTTCTTTAATAAGAGCTAATAATGATTGAGAATTTATGTAAATAAATGTACTTGTAGAATTACCAGTATAGTCCCTATAGTCAACCAATGACAGTAAATCTGTAATTCAAAATTACTAGTAAAACACTGATTGGATTTACAATTTCTATTCAGACTTTTGTTGATTTTTGTTGAGCCTAGCATTGCCATAAGGCAAGACATATGTGTTACTTTTCCGGTGTCTTCATAGGCGGCAGCGTGTCAAAATGTGAAAGTGTATGTAAAGCAATGTATTTTCTACTCGATCAAAAACTAACCAGGTGAGACATTTAAATACATGGAATTCTTGTTTTGTGAAAAAATTCTTTTTTTACTTTTTTATGTATTTTATGTATCAAGCCTGGGCAATTTATCAAGTTGTGCAATCTCCATGCTGCAAAGTTTGTGAATGTGGAAAAGAGAGAGGATTTGGCAGCTTTGCCAACTGTGGAGCTAGTCATACACAGAGGAACCTCGTTTGGAAGAGGAGTGGTGTTTCTAGTCGATGATTGGCCTGATGTTAGAATTCTCAAAGAAAGATTTGATAAACTGGCTCAGAACTTGGGCAGAACAACTTCAAATAATACTCAAGAACAAATTGACATTGATGAGTTTTCTCCAATTTCTAGTACTACAGAAAGAGAGAAAACTGTCAGTAGTAATGGTTTAGAAATAGACACTGAATCCTCGGAAAATTCAGAGGTGCGAAAAAGACCCAGAACTCGACAATCTCAGAAAGATACTGAAAGTGAAGAAGTAGTGAAAAACAAAAGAATTTGCTTGTCTGGAGATGTTGAAAATGTTCCAGGAACTAGTTCTGGAAAGCCAAGGACAAGATCTGATGATTTAAATATGTCTTGTGATCAGCCAGAGTTAGATATGACATGTGATTCACTGACACAGGATAGTACATCAAGGTGTTTATTACAAACAGCTACAGGTAAATGTGTTAATGTCTCTGATGGTTTAAGATGATGTTCTGGGGATGGAAAGACAGGGTCATTTAATGTTACCGTGTTGATTCATCTATACTTCTGTACCTCTTTACTCCTGTTCTTCTCACTTTGTTCACTACTCTTACAGTTTCTTAAAAATACAATATTTTTATAGGATGCTCGTTCATATATTGAAGAATGTATTTTATCATGATTTTGATTCTTCTGAAAAATATTATGCTTTGAACATGGACTGTTTTAACCATATGTATGCATACAGAAGTGTTGCCAACAACTATTATAATAATGATATGAAAAAGTATGCTATGATTATATGGTGATTTGCATTATCTGAGGAATAATTTGTATATTTTCTGGATTTTCATTGATTGCACTTTCCTTTTTCTGAACTTACACATTCAGTCATTGCAGAGACATTGTCTATGTTTAAAAGTCATGGTGTAGCTAAGTAGCACTCAACCATTTAGTGACCATGTGCTGCAGCCTTGTGGGGAGATAAATGTACATGTACATGTATATAAACATTTTACCAAAACGGTTAATAGTTCAATATGTTTAAATTAATTAGACACAGAATTAATTATTAATACTTATACTGTTACATAAAATTTCGTTTTCTTCAGTACATTGTATTTTGTTGATATAAAGCAACCAGTGAAGAAAATAAATTTTATTAAGGAGACCAGCCACCAAGCATTGAAAACCTTATCTAGTTTTTTCTGATCTCTTTATGTGCAGTAGAGAAGGACTGGTATCAGATCCTGATGTGATCAACAATGCAAGTGTCTTAAGATTTTCTCCAAAACTTGTTTGATGGACTAGCTTTGTAGGAGTGATATGCTGGTCTTTTAGAGTGCTCAAACTAATGGCCATATTTATTAAGTCGGGACACTTTAAAACATGAAATTGGAAAGTATTCAACCTTGCCACTTTATACAAAGTGATTATACGAATGAATTTAAGCATTATGGTCAGTCTAGTAAAAAAATGACAAAAAACTGCCTCTTCTTTATTTCAGTTATTTTAAATCATCCTTTTACAAAGCGAAGTAAATTACAAGATATTCTGAGACATGAGGTGCCGTACAAGTTTCGAGTACTTGCACATGTAGACGATTACTTCCCTAAAGCTGAGGATGTGTCCAGCTTTATAAAGCTTTATTGTTCATCTTGTCACTATTTGTAAGTACATATATATATATATATATATATATATATATATATATATATATATATATATATATATATATATATATATATTTATATAATATTGTCAAACTGTTGTCAGTAATTGATTATAGGTGTATGCCATTTTGATGTCACCAAATGTAAGTGAAGATGTAAACTTTAAATTTAATTTTTTTTTTTTTTTCATTTTATTCTTATATTATATCACTGCAAACTGATTACCCCCCCCCCCCCCACCCCCCCCACACACACACATATACACCACTGTCACAAACATACTGTCTATATCCAATTCCATTCACAAGAACATTATACAAAAGTCCTTTTCAAATGAAAAAAACAAGAGCTATATTTATAGAGTTTAATGCCCCCATTCAAAAACATTTTTAAAAATTTTATATTTATTGCTCCCTTAATTCTTGACAAATAATTTTCAAACTTGGTAAGTACATAATAGTCCTTTATAAAATGATATATTGCTTTGAATGAACAAGAGCTATGTTTATCAGAGTTTAATGTCCCCTCCAGAAACATATTTTTTATGAAACATTTATTTTTTCACATTTTTTTCCTTCAGAAATACATTTTTCAATATCATTTTAACCTAAAAATGTCAGTCTTAAAAATTTCAAGCTTTGAATAAGGATATTGCAAGCAAAAAATCTTATTGCTTCATTTGGGGCACTTCATAATGACATCCCATTACAATTAACACATGTTTAATTTATTTTTTCAGACAAAATGCTAACTTTCCTCTTGAAACAAAAGACTCCAGGTTTGTATTTATTTTCATAACAAATTCTTTTTGTTTTTAAAGACCATATGGTTTTACATAGACAGTTAGACTGATAGAAAACCAGTGATTCCTCAGATAATTTCAAATTCCCTGCATCACAGATTTCTTTTGTTATTTTAAAAAAATCAATTTCTAAGCATAGATGTAGATAATTAATTTTTAAATCCAATTAAACAATCATTATTATACAGTCATACATAGTCAAAATGTTTTTCCCATATATTTAACAGATCATATCTTATATGCTTATACATTTGATCACATTTATTTCTAGACCACATAATCATGATTATACTGTAAACGTACTTATTTTAGCGGTGTATTAATTTTAGCAATTTTCACGCTAGGATAGTACTCCAATTTACAGACACCACTAAAATAAGTATGTTATGTAGTCCGTTTCTCAAAAGTTGTTTTGCCCTAATTTAAATCCACGTGAATTAGTTGAGAAAGTAAATTGCACCAAAATATGTACACGCTAAAATTTGTACAGTATCTTATATAGTTTATAATGGTATTTTTTTTTATGGCAGTGTTACAGAAAACAAACTCAAGCTAAGTTGTGTAAGGAAGGGTGTCAAATATTATTATTGTCCAAAGTGTGAAGAACATCAAGAAGATTATGATGGTAAGTGTTTCAGCTTTTTAAATATGTTTATACCCCCGAGCAACCCCTATGAATGAAGTAATCACCCTTTCTTGGCTATCAGTCTATCCTAATATTGTGTCCATCCCATAACTTTCACATCTATGACTTTAGATGGAATTTGATCAACTTTGGAAGAAATTGTTTTCCAATATCAGATGATGTATTGCATAAGAGTGACTGCTCTTGTTAAATAAAGATTCTGATTGTTACTTTTCTTTAAGACCTAATTTTTTACTTATTTTTTTTGCTAACAGTTCCTGCAGTTTGGCTAAAAATCAAGTTATTTTAAATTGGGAATTTATTATATCTAAACTAAATTATTTGTAAAGTGAAATGTTGATCAAAAATGGTAAACATAGTCAGTATTAATTTTTGTTAATTATGTTTTTTTTTTTTTTTTTTTTTTTTTTTTTTTTTTTTTTTTTCAGAATCAATGGCTGATTCAACAACTCCTCAATTAGAATATATATACATGATGAGATTGTTACTGAACGATGGTTCTGGTTGGCTTATAGCTAACCTTTGGAAGCAGGAAGCAGTTTGTATTTTTGACTTCTTTCATTTTACATGACTGTAGTGTAACACAGAACTCAGATTATTTTTACCTCTCTTGTTCTGCTATTTAAATCACACTTGACAACAACAGATTTCTGATGTAGCCATGACTTACAGTAAATATATGTTGGCTTTCTGTTAGCACATACTGAGGCACCTGTTTTTATGCTAGCTCATTTTTTTCACTACTGGAAATTGCTTCTCTGCTTGGTGCTTGGCATTAGGAGGATAGCATATTGACTGGTTCACCTGGATTAAGGATAATGGACTGTAGTATGCTTACTTGTGGCATATTGACTCAGTGATCTAGCACTGTAACAAAAAGTAGCCTTGTTCTTAGATTAATAATCCATAGAGATTGATAACCTTGCACTCATTGTAAATAGCTAAAAAATAACTGATGCAACTTCAAATAACATTATGAAAAATTGCTGGTGTGACTTCAAATAACATTACAACAACAATAATTCTCCACTAAGTCTGTTATCTCGACATCAAGTAAGCTTACAGCAGTGTTAAGAAAGTGACAACATGTGTCAGCCAAGACTCAAACCTACAAGTGATGAAGTCTAACACTTCCCAGCAGCCATAAAGTTCAACATGTATGAGTATAGAGGATCAAAACATGTTTTTATGACATCATCATTCACATCATTGATAAATTAAAAATGATGAATGAATTTCTAACCAATGAGAGAATGGTATAAGTGGAGAAATTAAATTAAATCTTAGGAAAAGGTTTAACAATGTCAATAGGTGTCATTGGGAGGTCTTGAAGTAATGCATCTGTGTATCTCTTCAGACCTTTTTATATTGGGCATGTAAAACTGAAAATATTGAAACAAGTGCAGTAGGTTTCTTTGCAGTTGCATAAGCCCATTCTGTTTAAAGTCATAAAGCAGGGTATGCTCTAAGCATGTCACATTTTAAGATATTTGAATTGACCATTTATTTAATTTATTTAAATTCTTTTTTTTTTTTTTTGTGCTCAGCTGATATAAAATTCTTACTTATCTATTTATTTTTAGGTAACTTTTTTTAAAGACATTGAAGCAGTTGAGGCATTTAAGAACAAGAAATTATTTCAGGAAGTAAAAGATTGTTTACTACAAATCTGCCCAGAGGGTGATGAAGCAAAACCTTGGATAGAGTGTTGTATAAAGTCATATAGTAGTGAGGAAGGAACAGGTTTCCACATATTTGATACTGCTGTAGCTTGAAAGGCTATCACAGTAAAACACCAATATTTGTGAATTATTTATTACTGGAGAAAATTCATAAGTTACCAATGCAGCAGTTATTTCTCCTTGATTGAATATATTATGTATTTATTAATTGCCAAAATTGGTTAAATGGTTTAAAATTATAAACAATTTTTTGTGGATTAAAAATCAGATTGGTATTACTTTGGAAAATTAAAGTGATTTAATTACATGTACATGTATTTTGAAATAATGTACATGTACATGTATTTGAAATAATGTACATGTATCAAAATATTTGGAACTATGAGAAACAATCATTGTGGAACATTTTTTGACATTAAGAGATTTTTTATTGATGAAGGCAGATTATCATAATGTTCTTTTCAGCCTAATATCTTTTATAAAAACATTGAAACAGGTCAGAATTTCAAGATCACAACTTGCAATCAAAGTCTTGAGATGTGAATTTTAGTCATATTTTACATATGTACACATCAAATGTTTTATTCATAAAGCAGAAGGAAGTATATAGGTTCAAAATTCCTTGCAAAAGTGAAACAATCAATTGACATAACAGATTACAGCAATGTTGATAATCATGTAGTTTTCTTGACCCAGTTGTTCAGAACTTAACTAGTTTTAATCAGTGATTATTGAACATCAATAAAAATCTATGTACACGTGTATCATTATCAACTAAAAGGTTTTAAATCAAATGTTTCAGTTAATAAGCAATTGTTTCTTTGATCTTTTTACAAAAAGTTCACCAAAATTGGCTAGAAACTAATTAAACTAATTAATCTTTGAGGATTGGATTCATGTGTATGTTTCATCTTTCATCATTTTTATCTTGATCATGTGACATTAAACATAAAATATAGGTGATTTTTTTTGGTAATTTTTAAAAGTCCTACTCAATCATTAAAGATTTTTGTTACATAAATGTTATGAAGATTACACATTTGAGTTTCTTTAAAGGTAAAATAAAAATACAAAAAAACTAAAAATACAAGAAAAGAAGTTGTAACTGAAAAACATGTACATGGCAACAACCAGTGCAACTATAGACGAATGTACCTGGCAACTAATGCAACCATGGATACAATGAACATGGCAACAATCAATGCAATTATGGATACAATGAACTTGGCATCAACCAAAGCAAGCATGGATATAATTTACTTGACAAATGCAACCATGGATACAATGTATATGGCAACAACCAATGCAACCATAGATACAATGTACATGGCAACAACCAATGCAGCCATGGATACAATGTACTTGGCAGCAACCAATGCAACCATGGATACAATGTACATGGCAACAACCAATGCAGTCATGGATACAATGTACGTGGCAGCAACCAACGCAACAATGGTTTCAATGTACATGGCAACAACCAATGCAGTCATGGATACAATGTACTTGGCAACAACCAATGCAAGCATGGATGTAATGTAATTGACAAATGCAAGCATGGATACAATGTACATGGCAACAACCAATGCAAGCATGGATGTAATGTAATTGACAAATGCAACCATGGATACAATGTACATGGCAACATTCAATGCAACCATGGATACAATGTACATGGCAATTAATATCCAGCGGTGTAGTTATAGTACTAAACCAGATGTCCATAAATGTTTCTTGGAACTTATTAAGAACATATATATGGCAATTATGTTTTTCTGTATGATTGTTGGTCTGCAGATCATTTCTCTTAAATTAACTCATAGGTTTTTATAAGGCTTGGTGAAAATAGTAATCATAAAAACATAATTTGCCCATTTTTGGCCTGCATAGGTTCAATGATTTCCTTAGTTATTGGAGTTTGACAGTTACGACACTTTTCTATTCTTACCACTTATTGGATTTTAAATAAACTTGGTGAAAAAGGTCAACATGAATAGGTCACTTCCATACTATCAGTTTAATGAATTTTTGCAGAGTTTCTTATATTTTTAAGTTTGATTTATGGAATATCGATATTTTTAGTAGATAAGGGGTTTAAAATTTCACCTAGGAAAACTGATATTTTTGCTAATATATGTATGAACAGCAATTTATAATCTGCTTGTAACAATTTATTTTCAAAATATAATTTTTATGAATTCTATACACTATTTTGCTTCACATAAAGCGTTATTATATTATAAATATAGCTTAAAACAGGAATAATTCGGTATTTACAGACCGATCTGGTGAAACAAGAAACGGTTCGGTATTTACAGACCGATCTGGTAAAACAAGAAACTATTCGGTATTTACAGACCGATCTGGTAAAACAAGGAACGATACGACATTTACAAGCCGATCCGGTAATAAGGAACAATTCGGTATTGACAGACCGATCCGTTAAAACAAGAAACGATTCGGTATTTACGGACTGATCCGGTAAAACAAGGGACGCTTTGACATTTACAAGCCGATTCAGTAATAAGGAACAATTTGGTATTTACAGGCCGATCCGGTAAAACAATAAACGACTCGGTATTTACGGACTGATCCGGTAAAACAAGGAACGCTTTGACATTTACAAGCCGATCCGGTAAAACAAGGAAAGTTTTGACATTTACAAGCCGATTCGGTAATAAGGAACAATTTGGTATTTACAGGCCGATCCGGTAAAACAAAGACAAATCTGGCGATCCGGTAATTTTAGAGACCCTTTAACGTTTCAAATGTTCAAGTTCTAAACCATGGTTCAATGAAAAATATAATCCAAAGAAACTACGTTATGTATCACAGAACAGATTACACATGCGTTATGATTTATAAGGGTTAGCCTTCTATTCACTTTGTGACGCGTTCATACATAAGTATAGGGGAAAACCATTATATTAATCAGCAACATGTAAAACCACGATTCCTTGAAATGTATTAACTACAGACTCAAATATTTATGTTTTAGGTCTGAGCAAGTAGAACAGTTTGATATTTGACGAGTATTAAAATTTTATAACAACTTTAAGAAGAAACAAAACGTATAATTCATATACAATGTATATGAAAGTTGTTTTGTTGTTAGCTCGCATGCTCGAATAAATCTATGTCATACTCCGGCCTCCTGCGTGGCCAACGTCAGCATCGACGAAAATTAAGTTTTGGAATAACCGCATTTTGAAATTTATTCAAATTATGGATCGTTACCCCATTTATTATTACAATAACGATAATTATTATTATTAATATTATTTGAATTTTTAGAAACCACGTGCTTTTCGCATGTTCAGTTTAGTCGATCCATACGATTTTCCTGATTTTGAAAATAACAGAAATAGTTACAAACCATTTGTAAAAAAAACCCTCAAAAGTTTTAATTTTTATCCTATTTCGGAATTAGAGTGAATATTTTTATTTCACTTCTAAGCAACATGCAGCAAATTATTTGAGAGTTCTGATTAATTTTTTAGCTCAACTGGCAATAGCCAGCTGAGATTATGGCATGGTGAAGCGTGTGTGCGTGCGTGCGTGCGCCCGTGCGTAAACTTTAATCTTCTCCTCTGAAACTACTGGACCAATTTTAACCAAATTTGGTGTGAAAAGACCCTAGGTGATGCAGATTAAAGTTTGCACAAATCAACTTCCTGCGGCGCCGTTACTATAAATAGCAAAAAGTGATAAATGGCTGAAACACGTTTATTTATCAATCGATTTAGTTTAAATTTGGTATATAGAAAGTAGATGCATAGCCATTTCACATTTTTAACGGGTTTTTTCAGAAACATTTTTTATTGGGTCGCTATTAGCAGAATATCCAAATAAGGTGCTATATTTAGCCAATTCTTTGAAAATCTTCTCCTTAGAAACTACTGGACCTATTTGAACCAAATTTTGTGTGTAAGGTCCCTAAGTGATGCAGATTAAAGTTTGCACAAATCAAGTTTCTGTGGCATCCAAGTTGGCCGCCGTTACTATAAATAGCAAAAAGTGATAAATGGCTGATACACGTTTATTTATCAACCGCTTTAGTTCAAATTTGGTATATAGAAATTACATTTATAGCTGTTTAACATATGATAAAGATTTTGAAAATTTCCTCCTCTGAAACTACTGGGCCAATTTTAACCAACTGCGTCAGTTTGAATGAACTTTGGTGTAGAAGAACCCTAGGAGCTACAGATTAAAAAACTGCACGTATCACTTTCCTGCAGCATCCACAATGGCCACAATTACTATAAATAGAAAAACATGATAAATGGCCAATACAGTTCCTTTATCAACCCATATGATTAAGTGTTAAATACATTAAGTCTGGCATATATATGTAACATGTGTATTGCCTTTCAATTTTACACACAACTCCATATCATAAGGTGCTCCATGGAAGACAGTATAATGAGTCACAAGTCACCAGTACTTTATGAACACAACTTTTTAATTTTTTATTTGATTGTGGTTGAATAATCAATGTTTGGTTCCTTTTTTTTGCAGTAAGAAACTCGGAGAACAAAAAATAAACACATGGCTGCCATGCTTGATCACGTTGATGGGTTATTGCCGTTTAATGAAGTATTTTGACCCGGGTTGAAAATTGACCCGGGGTTCATTTTGCAACGTTGAATATTGAACCGGGGGTGCTTTTTCAACGTTGAAAATTGAGACTAAAACTTGTGAAATTTATACCCGTTTGATAATTTTTTTTTCTCGACAAATTATAACCTTATTTCGTTAAAAATTGACCCTGTTGAATATTGACCCTCCCCACAAACTATAGAGTATTGATCTATCTTAGATCTGGACGTTGTTGAACATAATATATATATATATATATATATATATATATATATATATATATATATATATATATATATATATATATATATATATATATATATATATATAATCAGCCATTTTATGTCGAGAACACTTTTTCAGATGTAGACTTGCAAAGCAAATATATTGTCAACTTGATAGCACAGACACACGATCTCATTTTTAATTTTGAACATGTCAATAAAGGACAAAGAACTGATAAAAACGTAAGCTACCTATATAAAACGTTACGCGTTATTACGCGAAAGGTTTGCGTTATTTCGCGAAAGTTACGCGTTAATTCACGAAAGTCACGTGTTATTACGCGAGATGTTACTCGTTATTACGCAAGAAGTTATGCATTATTACGCGATTTTTTTTTTTCAAACCGAGTCCATTAGGATTTCGTGCAACTGTTCGCATTTGGTTACAGACCATTTGACAATTAAATGTTCCGAGTCATCTTTAATCATTTTCCTATTTAGACATTACAATGACGGGAGACAAAACCTCTCAATTTTCGGGTTTTTTCGTACAAAAGGCTTGAAAAGCACTGTTTTTACCAAATGTAATTTCTATGTTGTCATTTTACTGAAAAAGTTTACCAGACAAGCTTAAATACATTTGAGACATTATATGCAAAATAAAATGGTTTTAAAGATGAAAATCTTATTTTTAGCTTTTTGTTTGCCAAGAGAAGTCATGTTTTATGTAACGAAAAAACCCGAGAACTGTCCGGTCAAGTTGTAAAATCTTAATAGAAAACCGATTCATATTCGGTCGGAATTTTAATTGGCAAATCCAGTATTATATTATACAATTATCCGATTGCAAAATACAATTGACTCTCGTTTGTCAATATTTGTTCGGGTATATCAAAGTATTTTACACTGGTCCAATTTTCTCTAAATATTTATGCTATTTTTCACACCTGTTTTCTGAAAGTTGTTTTCTTAAAACATTTAATATGTTAAAATTATTATTTGGTTAGTGGATGAAAGTTCAATAGCAATTGAATAACCATCTCAATGTGGGTATCGATCCATTTCATAAAATGTGTCATTTTTATTTTTATGATTACTAGATGCATTTTAATTGTGCAGAGGGATATTGTTTAATACAAGAAGGACAATGTTTAAATATTCATTTCCCGAGATCTCTTCCAGGACAGTAACATAAAAATGTTTAACCCCACCATTCTTTAATTCTGTACCAATTAAAAAAATTGAGTGGAGAAAGCTATTTGTTACTTTTTCAGTTATTTCACTTCTGTAAAAAAAAAAGAAAGTCAAATTTAGTATGTATTCCTAGAAATTATTGAGAAAATTTTATGAAAATATTTCGAATACATTGGTATTTCGGGAAATAGTGGACTAACAAAATATTACTTTTTTGGTGTATTCATTGTGATTAATGAATAGTTTTAGAAATTTGGTTTTCATCATAATTCCTCAATAATTTCTAAGAACACTATTTATTAGAGTTAACGTTCCAGTCAAGATTCTTTCATTTATATCGAGGCGGTCATTTCAGGGATGATTGAGAAAACCGGAGTGCCAGAAGAATAACCGCCGACCTTCTGCAATCGACAAACTTTCTCACACTTAAAATCTGTCCCGATTGGTATTAGAAAGAGTTAAAAATAATTTTTGAATACACTCATCCTCGCCCTCAACATATTTAAGACTTCAGAATTCTTGGTCAAAAGTCGTAGAGTGGATGATTTACTTATACAGGAAATTGGTAGACGATTATAGACCGACTAAAAAGAAAAATGGTGTAATACACCATACAACGAAAAAATGCCCGACAAGACAAGAAAGTACACTTAATAGGGCTAACTTTGAATGATATACAAGTTCAATTAGCCATAAAATCTAAAACAATCATACGATGCAGGCAATATACTATTGCAGCGAGCAAAGTTTCATACTTCTTGGTTTAAAACAGTAAGAGGAGTTATTTACATAAAGCAGGTACTCTAAGATCGGACAGGAAGACAGAGAGAACGACAGACAGACAGATTGACTGAAACTTATTTCATTAACCCCAACCCCCCAATACAAACCACAAAAAAACCCAACAACTAGAAAACAAAATCAATTCCTTAGTAATATCTGTATTAAAATAACCTGTTGAATTTTGACCCGGTCTACTGATAAAAATTCCACGATCCGGTTCAGTTTTCAACGGTGTAGGGTTTCATTTTCAACACAGCTGGTCTCAATTTTCAACGTTGAAAAATGAAACCCCCCCCCGGGTCACTTTTCAACCCGGGTCAAAATACTTCATTACACCGTACCCTACGAATCAACTCAAGTCACAACAAAAACAGTTATTTAGTTTATTTCGTTGCATTTATTAGTATATACATGAACAAATGTACATTTTCTATGTTTTTATTACATAATCAATTATTTCTGATTATTAGTTACTTGACTAGTTCCGATTATTAATTACGAAAACCCAAACCCACAGCCTCAAGCAGATCATAGTGTAATACAGTACCAAAGTAATCACTATCTTTGACCTGGCTGCCTCCATGTTTAATTGACATGGTCTTAAATGGTGCAAGTACTTCAAATCACTTTTTTCTTAGTCTCGCAACAGTAAAGATTCAGTGGAAAATGAAATCAGTTTCACCAATTTGTCATGGTCTTTTTGACATGCAGCACAGTTCAGCAGTCGTGCTTAGCTGTTACAGGTTCAATTTTGCATCATGCATATGAAAAATTGACGAGAGACAGGGATTTAGCTGGGCCATTTTCGGGGCCCATATTTGCGCTCAATATGGACCCTATTCCCCGCATCAGTGGCTCAGTATTAGAGCATTAGCCTCCAGAGCGAGATGTCGTGGGTTCAAACCCCAACCGGGTCATACATAAGAATTTAAAATTTGAGATACTGCTTCCTCACCTGGCACTCAGTATAAAGAGGATAAGGTATTGACTGGTTCATCCGGTGTTTGATAATGTGACTGGGGTAGTAGTATGCTTGTCTGCGGTATATTGACTCGTTGAACTAGAGCCTTACCAAAAAAGACGCCCTAAGTGCGCCCTAGTACGAGGCAGACTATAAAGAAACTTGCACATTTCAAGCATACATAAACTTGTTCTTGGATTAATCTTTAGAGATTAATAAAACTTGCTCTCAGCAAATAGCTGAAAAATGCTGATGTTAAAGTAATGAAAAATAAACTCCTGTCAAAATTAATCTAGAAAATTAAAAACAAAGATTATTAAACATCTTTTCATCTGCCTATTTCAGAGTATTGTAACATTGGAATTTATTTTCACAATTTCGGCCATTGCAACACCTAATTTGACAAATTGCCTTGGCCCCATTCACAAAAATCTTTGTAAAAGAGACCTTTAAATTTTTTCACTATGGCATTATATAGCTTTGCAAACTTTCCGCACAAACAATAAGGGGTTTTAATCACGTAATAAGTTCGCAAACTCCATTTTGACAGATTATGCAAAGCAAATGCTAACACTGGCTGTGTTTGTGAAATGTATGTTTTATAATTATTGTTTATTGTCGCAAAAAACATCTTTATCCTACCTCATTTCAATGAGAGTTTGAAAAGGTTAAAATTGAGTTATGTACTAAACCAATCTCGCCTATAAAAAAACTGCACCTGTTATTTACGTATTATTATCACCAAGCGACACCATGGTGTGATTATAACACCTAAATTTTCATCGTCACGTGTTATATTTACTGCTACATATACGTATTGAGTGTGTCACGGTGACTCCTACTTCACAATGTGTCAAACATGATGTCATAGTTTTTGAGTTAACGAGAGAATCACGTTAAGGATAGGGAAATTGCTGTTAAAAATTTGTAATGGTTGTGTCAACAACTCGAGTTTCATCCACGTTTTGTCAAGCAAGAGTTTTAATGGATGGAAAAATCACACATTTGTTCTAAAAATTATATGACAAATATTGGCAATGATATAATACACGCATTATAAATTGTATAAATTATGTACTTTTGTTCATTCCTTATATCTTTGGAAGTGAGATAGGAGTTCTACCTTTCTTCTGTCCGGTTATTTTATTAAGTATTAAAAATGTATTTCAGGCTTTCTCTGATATTGTCATTACTTTGTTTTAATTTAGTAGTTTTTGGACAGATTGAACATGAAAATAATTTGTCTACCACAAGATCAACTCTAAGCAACATAAAAATAAGAGGCAGCCTAAACAAATTCACCTGCGCAAAATTTGGAACATGTAAAGCAAATGAGAACTTCAGTTTTAAAACCTGTTACTGTGATGGCTATTGTAAACATTTTGGTGATTGCTGCTTTGATGCAGACTTTACTAATAATGTTGACCAACTGCCTGATAAATGTAATTTTTTATCTTGTGTCAAATTAGTTCCAGCTGTTGGATTTCAAACTAAAGCCAATCAAGGGTTTCAAATGGTGTCAAAATGCCCAAGAAGTATATTTGCTAAAGAGTTTGTCAAGAAATGTGAAAATGACTTGGACAACGATATTCCTGTCGCAGATGAAAAAGGTTTAACTTACAAAAACAAATACTGTGCCTTATGTCATGGCGTGGTGGATCATTCTTTTTGGAACACTATTTTTATGCTTCGAACATGTGACAGAAATTTTGATTATTCATCAATAAGCGAAACAAACATGGCAAAAAGAATAGACATATTAAAAGAACATGGATGTCATATGGTTTTTATACCACATAATCCATATGACAATACACAGAAGGTAAAAGTTTTTCCGAGGTTCTGCATCGATGACGTTACAACGGATTTTAACAACAACGGAGAAGAATGCAGGAAGATTTTCAACCCAGCGTTTAACATTAAAACATCTTTGTATGTTAGAAATACCATGTGTTTGAATTACAATTACACACGAGATGACATCCAATGTCTTTTACCAAACAGTTGGTATAAGGACCTGTTAACACTACGCTATGGTGTGAGACCAATGACCGTACTATTTCAGTTCAAGAATTATGACCAAAAAGATAACAGACAGGTGTGTGCGTATAGTTACAAGGATACTAAGGTAATTAATACCGTACTTTTTTCTTCCTTTTCTTTCTATTTTTCTTTCTCACTTTGTTTGCAAGCCTGGAGGACTTATGTGAGATGCATATATGTTTCATAGTTGCTAATCTGACAAATATCTCAACCTCAACGGACTAGAGACGGTAACACTAGTTGTTACTCTGGTCCATTGAGATTCCACAATTACCAGTAAATCAATGACTTATTTTAAAACAGTTTCACTACGATAAAAGCTTATTTAAAAATAAATTCTTGAATCATTTGGCATGTTTATATGTTCAAAACATAAATATATAATGCATGTACTTTTGACCAATTCATTTTTCAGTTTTTATATTAAAGTTCTTAGTTAAATAAAGAACATTTCTTGAATAAATTAAACTAAAGATGGAAAATTTATCAAACCAAATCCACTTTCGTTAATATGGCAAGTCATTGACTCTAGATCTGCCAGCACTTTAAAAAGTTGTTTTATTTTGAAGTACATGTATATGCTTTTGCTTTTACAGGCGATATGCCAGGCGCCATCATGTAATATCACATATTCGAACCCCTGTGTGAAAGAAAGCGTAGATAGTTACCAACTAGGTATCAAACTTTATATGGAAAGTGCTGAAATATATATAAAGACATTCGAACGAGCTATGATGATGTTCTTCATGTCCTTACCAACCGATCATTATCAACTAAAGCTTCTGCAATTTCGTTTATATGTGTCGTGCAAAGAAAGTGAACATCGAAGTTGTTGTTTTTTCGGTAATGTTCCCATTGTAATTCAGAGAAACATTATTTATGATGAACTGACAAAGTTTAAAACAGCTGTTCAAAATATGAAATATATTTATCATGAAAAAATACAAAACATGACTTTTACTGTTCATCGTAAGGCAGAAAATTTCACATGTGGAAAAGATACTGTAACTGATAAATCTTTTTTATCATTAGATACCGTTCAGATGTATATGGAAAACATAGACATGGAAACCATTACTACTAATCATTCAGATGTCCCAGATTCTTCAGAGGTAAAAGTTCAAGTAAGCGACGAACTTGATTCACGTGGGATTGCTACCTACATTAAAGTTTTAAGTTTAAAAAAGGCATTCCCAATTCAAACCAATCCAGATTTGTTTAAGGCATACTTAGTTCACGCCCAGGTGATCATCACCTACTCAACCATGGGGCTTTCGTCTTTGGCTTTGGTCATTGTAATTTCTATATATGCCTATTTCAAACTTTATATCAAGCTTGGTGATCAAATCTGCATTAATGTAATGTGTACAATACTTTTAACTAATGTACTATTTATGTGCGGTATCGGTTTTGTAGATAATCATATCGTCTGCTACATTATTGGTGTTGCTTTACATTTTCTTTGGCTGTGCGTATTTACTTGGGTTAGTTTGTTTACGATCGTGTTTACTGTAACGCTTTGGAAAATGGAAAAGAATCTAGCATTCAATCCTGACAGAAGTTGGTCCAAATGCCCCCTTTATTTTTTTGGATACGGAATACCGGCAATGATAACTTCTTCTTGCATATTATTGCAAACAATTTTGTCAGAATTTTACATGCAGTATAATGGTCATGTTTGTTTTCCGACAGGTTTCCCCGAGAACATCATATTTTTCACTACCCCTATTGTTCTTACGATTGCAGTCAATGTTTTGCTTCTTGTCATTGCCTCCAAGCTGTTGAAAAAACAATACATGAATTCCTTGATACAGACGACTCAAGACATTAGTATATATATAGCAATCGTCATTAAACTGTGTCTGTTTTCTGGCATTTTTTGGATATTTGGTGTTCTTTCACAGGTTTTTGAAAACGACGTTTTGGCGTTTATTTTTATCATATGTTGTGGTTTACAAGGTCTGATTTTCGCAGTATGTTTTGTTACTTCAACAAAAGTAAGAAGAAAACACTTTGGATATATGAACAAGGTAATCTTGAATCGTACGCCGCAGAGGAACGAAGAGATGGAAATGAAATACATGTAATTTGAAATTTGAAAGAAGAACCTTGACAGCTTAGATTATTATATTTTATAGATAATTGTTGAGAAAATGAGGAAAGTCACATGTTCAAAAAAAAAAAAAAAAAAAAAAAAAAAAAAAAAAAAAAAGTTAGGTAGACAAATATACCAAAACACTATCAGAAGAATACCTAAATGCTTATACGGTATTTTACAGTACGATCCGTGAGCTTGCAGAAATGGTGCAAACTTTGTCAAAAACAGTGAATCTTTGTATGATGCAATGTGTGTTCAATATATTATTTTGGTTTTCGTAAGCGGGACTGTATAACGAAAAAACAACTAGAATATATGAAACCCAAATGCATCAATTTAAAACAAATCAGTGGTATCCAACAATGCTAAACTATATCTGATAAAGTCTTATCATTTTATAAAGGCAAGGGGCTGTTTCGACTTACAGAAACTTGAACAAAAGTAACATGAATTTTTAAAACGAGGGATGAATAAAACTTGTAAATACAAAACACAGTTCTTGGAAATTGCCGTGGTGGCGCTTCTACTGCAAAACAGTATCATCGTATAACGCATTTTTTAAAGGCATAGCAAATCAATCTCGATTCATGTTAAAATATTCTCGCAACTTTTAAAGGCGGAAGGCTTTTTATAAAACTATTGTTTCGATATAGAATTTAATAGTTTTTTTCTTGGAATAAGGAAACAATATGTAGATACGCGTATTTATGTATATGTTTACATGAGAACTTATAGAAATATTTAAAACATATCATGAACGTTTGGCATGGTGTCAGCGAATTTGAAAAGGAATTAATTTATCAAATATATACCAAAATAACATGAATCAGGTCGTTATAATAATAATAATAATAATAATAATAATAAACGGAATGAATGATGCATATCTAATAAAAATACCTCTTAAATTTTGATATACCATATGTGCATACTAATATTTCGGAAAGTCATTCCTCATCAGTTACACTAGGGGTCGATAAGTAAGAAACATAATATCCAAACTTCCAAAATTATATGAATCCAAATCTTGCTAAGGAATGCTTTATGAGGGAACAAAACTTAGTTTTAAACATGCTTCAAAAATTAAGATGACTGAAAAATTTTTCTGTCAGCAAACAGTACTGACTACTGTGCACATTTCGGAAAGTATTTGTAATGATGTTATTAAAGATGGATACCACTTTGGAGTGTAAAATTTATACAAATATTGAATAAACAATAAATTAAACCATACTATTTGGTCAAACCAAGTACTTTCAAACTTTATAATTTTTTTTTTTTTATAATGTTAATAATTTTGTAATCTAGCAAAATGTATATACGCAGATTCAGATATAATAAATTATGTCTAATTACATATATTTATAACTTTATATATTTATTATATCTCAAAGTATTATTGTTTTGTATTATATACTGCTCACTGTTGTTATTATATGTTACAATGTGTATCCAATAAGTTGTAATTAAATTACGGAATAACGAAAATAAAAATCGCTGCAAAACGGCAACAATTCAGCAATTGTGTTTAGAAATTTACTTGACAAATGACAGATAAATATAGGCCCAAATCAGTTTTTCCCACCTCACGGCTACGCTGTAATCTTTAAATAATGTAGGTGACAAGTAATTAGTTATCTTACATTTTGATTCCTTGGAGATAGTTAAATGCTTTTAAGATCAAGGAAAATCAGTACCAAAGCAACGAATAATAAATAAATAAATAAATAATAAATAAATAAATAAATAAATAAATAAATAAATAACCTCGATTTTAATGATGACTTTAAGTTAAAGATTGACAATGGTTAGTAAATACTAATGCACGAGAAAACCCGATTAATTTAGGTTCTATCTTGGGATACTGTTTCAATGTCCATGTAATCAGCTTTTACTCTTATTGTATTGATCTTTGTGATAAAAATATTAAAAAATTAATGTTGCAATGGGGCTCTTTACACTGATTATAAACTCTGTACTAATGGACGAAAATATCTTTTGTTCACATTGAATCTCAATTGCGAAGATAATTTTAATCTTCCGGGATTAATATGCATCAGGTTGATTAAAAGTAAAAAAGGAACACATTACAATTATAAACCACGCCTTCATCCGTTTAATGCAAATTATCTAAAGGTCATTTATAACCGTGGTTTATAGTTCCCAAAAATACGTCCTAACTTTATTGTATATATAATTGTATATATAAGGATAATTTAACCTTTCGATATAAATACCATAAAAGAAAAACATCCTAATCATTATATATATATATAGATTTGATAGTTCCGTTTCATTAACTGTTCAGATAGCTTTAGGGACAGTACTTATGTGATTTTATAAATAGATATAAAACAACTAACAGAAACGAAACGATGAATGCTTCAGTTATATCAGAGACCGTGTTTCGAACTTTACAAGAACTTAATGACGAAAAAGCTCAAAAACGGTTACCAACAACTATTTATCTTTCGATTTTATTGATCTTGGGGGTTATTGGAAATTTACTTGTATTATGTGTCTATGGACCGTCGTTGAAGAAAAACAATTTCCGAACATTTACCGTGTGTTTGGCTGTTATTGATCTTGCAGCATGCTGTGTATTCATTCCAGTGGAGATTGTGGATCAGGTTCTTCCTTTGATGTTTTTCAGCCAAGTGGCTTGCAAATTAGGGAGATTTATCGGCAGAACGGCCAATATCGGATCCGCTTGTATTTTTGTGGTTATAGCTTTTGAAAGACATAGGAAGATATGTTTGGCATCGAAAAAACAGATTGGGTACAAACAAGCAAGGGTTTTGTGCCTCGTAGCTTTGCTTATAAGTGTGATCTTATCATGGCCGGCACTTGTTATAGAGGGTTTGAAAGAGAAGAAGAAAGGTAATATTACTGGATATGACTGTGGTACGGCTGATGGAATACGTGAAACTATTTACCCATTTATTTACACCATTCTACTGTTATGTCTCTACTCTGGATTTTTTCTAATTCTGATCGTGCTTTATTCGTTAGTGATACGGAAAATAAAAATAAACTCGAAAGCTCTCCATGAAAGTCCAAAGGACCAGGCTGTTAAGACAAGACCAGTAACGAAAATAATGTTGGGATTTACTATTGCATTCATTCTCAGTTACCTGCCTCATTTCGGACTTGAAATAAATGGGACTGTAAAAAGAGGAAACTACGGACCAGAAACAGCTTTGACATTGGCAATTTTACCGGTATTAAGTAGGTCTTATTTAATAAACAATGTAATTAATCCAATCATATTAGCTATCGGAGATCAAAGATTTAGAGCCAACTGTAGGAAGTTATTTCTTACTTGTTTTAGGATGCTTTGTAATAAGTTTGGTGGAAAAGAAAAAGATATGAAGGATACTTCTCAACCACATTCAAACACAGAAGTTACATTATCTGTAGATGTTTTGTAAAATATTCTATAAAGACCATACAAACGTAACATCTAATTCATCATAATTTAAAATTTTTCGTTATTTGGCATGTGCCATTTTTCGATTTCTTAAATTAATTGACACTTATTATAATAATAATAATAATTATTATTATTATTATCATCATCATTATTAATAATATTATTATTATTATTATTAAACAATTTTATTAATGGTCTCAGGTCAGGAGTTTGAAAATTTTAGTTTATTTTTTTTAGTATTTTTTGTTCCAATTCGTTAAGGTGAAAATTATGTACGGCAATAAAAAAAGAAAAATAAATAAAATAATAATCGTCTTTCATTGGTAATATTTAAGAATATACAAATGATTCTTTAATAATAAAATATTAGAAAAGTGTTTGAACTATACCACCGGACACAAGTTGTCTAGATATACGGAAATTGCAAATTGTATACCAAATTGATACACACATACACTTCAGTATCACAACGTCGGATATATTCTATATGTACATTTTAATCGTTGTGAGTGTTAGTTTTTCTTGTGCTACGTTTATTTGTGAAAACAAGATAATAAATTCTTATAAAGTAGACAAGAGGTATATTTCAAAATCTAATTTAAAAAAAATATTTTATTAGTTTTATCGCGATGTACTCTGGGGTGGTTCTATGGGCGGACATGGCCGAGTGATACTGCCACCGGCCTTCAAAGTCAAAGGTTGTGGGTTCAAACCTCACTCATACCGGAAATGACTTACAAGATGAACATCTCCAATCATACTTGAGATGGTTAGCTTTTTGGTTTTGATTTAAGTTTGATTTTTATCCATTTATCATTTTAAGACCTCTAATTATTTTTACTTACCATTTGGTAAAAAGCTTTGAACAACCAGACCTAGAAATTAGAGTTGAAACATGAACTGTATAATTGATTAACAGCTCCAATTTAAAGAAGAAAATCACACCTCGAAAACAGCAGAGAACAAAACAAAAAATCGGTGTTGGTACTCGTATAAACTAATTATATTAGTTGCAATTACAGAATAATCTTAAACTTCTACCAAAGGAGAGCGCCAAAAGTACATTTAGTGCACTTTACAGTAGGAAGTATTCAATAAATAAAACTTAGTATAAAATGTTTCCCGAGGTAGCTTCGATATCTGTATACAAACATTCCTGAAGGTCAACGATAAATAGTGTTTAATGCACACATTTCTAAAGGTCAATATCAGATAAGAAGCATTTTTAAGAATAAGTAACATCTACAATTTTAAGTTATAAAAACTATTGAAGATCGGTTTATAAATAGGTAATTTTTTCTCATATATGAAACCAAAGTATTTGTGAGTCAAGCTTTGTTTAAATTTTTTTTTTTAATTTAGAAATTTTTTTTTCATTGTTTAAATGCAAATATTTAATGCTTAAAAGAAAATGCCTACGTAATTAAACGCATATGTATGTAAAAGATAGGAGTAGTGAAAAAAAAAACTTTGATCAAACCCGTAAGTTTTAGGTGGGTGGTAATAGGGTAAAATGATGACATCTTTGTGTTTAAATCACCACCAGTAAAAAGTCATAGAGTGTAACCTTTATAGATAGTAACTTACCTTGTAAAACGCCTAATTATTCACATATAGTCAAATCATTTGATTGATTTTTTGCTAAAATTTATTTACACAATGTATTTATTTATATATTTATTCAATCATTTATTTATTTAAATTTGTAATGAGTTATCATTTTAAAAAAGAAAACAGTGTTTTAATATATTTGACTGTTTTAGAAGATAAATCAGTTTTTATTAATGTTGAGTTTCAATATAATATTTCTTTTTTAGATTTACATTTTGAATTAATAACATAATAGCTATCCTACGGGTTTTAATGAAGTTTTTTTATTACAACTGTTACGGCCTATATTCCATTTTTTAATCTAATCATAAAATACATTCAAAATATTTTCATATAGCATTTTTGAATGTGTTTAATTATTAAATTAAGAAATGGTATATGACACAACATTATTTTGTTTATTAGGCACTTATTTTTATAAATTGTCTGTGAAATTATGATGTTACATGCAACGTTAAATAACTATCAGAATTTGGAGCATAATTCCAGAAAAAAATGTCTACCGTTAAAATATAATAAATAGCCAGTCGATTTTTTAACGTTATGTTTTATTTTTTTTTCTTAAGTTATAACTAACACTTTGAAAATAAATAGATTTCAACTTTAACATTTTTAACCTCAAAGTCTACTTAAGAGTTTAAAAGACTGTTTAACAAAATATGAATATATTAACACAGGGCCACAAGGCATATGATTCGTTAGTCTGTCTAAAACAAGTCGTAAAAATTATAACCGGTGATCTAGGAGTTGGTAGACACGTGTTAAGTTGAGGAATGGTGTTTAACGTCCCAGTCAAGAATATTTCACTTAAATCTAAACGTCGCCAGCTATAGGCGAAAATGCAGAAATTTTGCCTGTGCGTTGTGCTGATAGCATTAAACAGCAGGGTTCTTTATCGTGCCACTCCTACCGTGACACGGGACCTCGTTTATTTTAAGCTCCAATCCGAATGAACCGTGACTTTCATTTCGTAATGCCTAGTACATGGCAAAGAACAGTCACTACCCACTTTCAAGTCTTGGGTCAGACCCGGTCGTGGTTCGAATCAACGACCTCCCAATTACGGAGCAAGCACTCTACCAACTGAGCTACCGAAGAGTTTACATTTTATATATAAAATAAAATCGGGTTATCTTTAAATTTATTCAGTAAAATCGATGGATAGACGGAACAGCTACAAATAAGAAGGTCCAAAATGGTATGTTTTAACTTTAAGACTTGTATCTAATATTGGAATTTATTTTTTAAAAAGTAATATTTTTAAAGTGCAAGTAGATTACTTTCACAAAGTAATGAATCGCCATTAAATAATTAATACCAGGTACTAAAATATTCGTTGACCGATACATGTTGTTTTTTTAAAATAAATACAATGTACCCAAAATATACATGATGCCTCTCAACACCTTGGTTCGATTCCCAAATCCCAGTGGGAAAAAAATGTGTCCGTTAAGCGGCCGAAGTTCATGGTTATCTCTGGGTACTTTCATTTCCTCGACCATCTCAAAATCTGACGGCCTCAATATTAGAGAAATGATCTTGACCTGCGCGTAAAATACAATTACCCAACTTTTAAACATGTGTCCATTTTCACAGCTTGAAATATAAATTTCTACGTTTATATTAATACAAGTTTTATGATACAACCAAAATTATCTAAAATTTATTAATTTAGAATTTTTTCTTTATTTCTAAATAGAAGAATAATTTATTGCGAACAATTACTTCATGGATTTCAGGAAGGATGTTTAAATTAAACACTATTGCAGAATCATGTTGTATGATGTACAAAATGTGCTTTCACTTCAGTTACTTTTCGTGTCTGTTACCAAGAGCTAAAAGTTTTTTCCGGTCGTGAATTGGTACCTTTCTTATATGGACACATATTAGTACTGTTTTAATGTTCTTTTCAGAGCATTTCCTTTTTATCGGAAAGGTGCATATCCTATTTTTGTCGAGCCTGGCATCGCCATAAGGCGAGACTTAGGTGTTACTTTTCCGGTGTCGTCGGCGGCGGCGTGTCACAGATATAACAAATACCTGCTAAATTTTGATGTGCCAGATGTGCACAATTCGGAAAATCATTCCTCATCAGTGACACTAGCGGTCGAAAAGTTTGATAGATTAAAAATCAAACGCCAAACAGCTGAAAAATAATGAATCTAAAGTTCAAAACATATATGAATCCAAATCAAGCTAAGGAATGCTTTGCATGAAAGAACAAACCTTAGTTTTAAATAAATTTCAAAAATTAAGAAGGCTGAAAATTTTGATAAATGGTGTATTTTCTGACAGCACAAAATACTGCCTACTGAGTTATGGATATCCCAAAATGTGAAAGTTTATGTTAAAGTTCATATCTCTTGAACTAATACTGTTATTGCATTGAAATTTGCAACACAGTGTAATCATGCAGTTTAATTGTGATTACATAAGTATATAAGCTGATGTTTCAACTATTTTTCGGGTAAAAACTTGCTTTTTACAGAAAAAGTGGAATTTTGAGAAAATGTGAAAGTTTATGTTAAAGTCCATATCTCTCAGTAATACTGTTGATTTTATGAAATTTGTAACAGAGTTCAATCATGCAGTTTAATTATGCAAGCTAATGTTTCAACTTTTTTGGGGGTAAAAACTTTTTACAGAAAAGGTGAATTTTCAGAAAATGCTCCTATAGACCCATTTTTTCTTTTTCTTTTCTTTCTTTCTTTTTATTTTTATTTATTTTTATTTTATTTTATGTTTTTTGTTGAAATTTTGAATTTAGCATGTACAAAGATAGAACATAAATATATATTACGGGCATTTCCAAAAAAAAAAACCAACATTTGTTTGGTTTTTTTGTTTTTGTTTTTTTTTTTTTTTTTTTTTTTTTTTTTTTTTTTTTAACAAGGACACATTTTGAGAAAATTTTGAAAGTACAGCTAAATGTTGTTTGATAAGTTTCTAGATTATATACAATGTCTGTTGACCATTATTTCAATTTGGGATAAATCTTAGATTTTAAATGGAAAAATACAAATTTTGACAAAATGCATTTTGTTCTAAAGCAATATTATTTTGGAATTCAAATAAAGCTATATTTGTTTCTGTGTTATTTACCTTTATAAGAGGTAATTTTTTAGTTTTAGTGCAGATCCAAGATTTTGGATAAAAAACTGAAAATTTTTTTTTCTATGAATTGTGATTAAAGTTTTTGTGTTATGTACAATGAAAATTATAGTTCAACTATCCAGTGTTATGTGAAAAGAAAGATATTTGTTTGAAAAATACAATATATTTATGAAATGCATTTTGTACTAAACCAACATTACTTTTAACACCAATAAATAATATAACAGTTAGTCTGAATTTTAAAAAATTAAAAAAAATTATTTTCTACTCGATCAAAAACTAACAACAATTTTTTTTTTTTTTTTTTTTTTTTGCTTTTTATTGTCATTGGATGTAAATTTAAACTGAGTTAATCCTCATTATCGTACTATTATTCATGATTAATTAAATATAATTACATTTTTAAATATTCTAGAATGTTCAAGATGCATCCGGAGCCGCAGAGTG
Organism: Tegillarca granosa; assembly: GCA_029721355.1. NCBI lineage: Eukaryota > Metazoa > Mollusca > Bivalvia > Arcoida > Arcidae > Tegillarca > Tegillarca granosa. Next base: position 43,732,500 of record CM056599.1, on the reverse strand, counting down.
TTCGAATTTCGGCTGCTCAGATGCAGAATAGCTCTAGGCTCTTTTCCACGTCACTAGAGTTGTCAACAAAATCTCCAAATGTGTCGAAAACATGAATAATTTTGAAGAAGACTTACTAATGTTGATAAAAAACTTGAGTTGCTACTGGAAAACTGGATACAACGTACATTCCCAATATTTTACAGTACGTACGGATATCACGTAAAACAAGAAACATGCGATTTATTTAATCATATTACATTTTTAAGACAAAAAGCGTTATGGTGTTGATCCAATTTCGCCAATTTCCATAAAACTGAAATGTACTTGAATTCTCGTTCTGTTCGTTTACTTTTTCAACCTTATGTCCATGTAAAGACTTTACCTCAATGATTTAAAATACATGAACATGTATCGAAGCTTTACAAAATCCTATGTCCTTAGTGGTGGGGGTGTGGGACTGGACAGAAGTTCTTCTGTATCAGGTAAAAAAAACGTTATGGAACATTTCAAATAAAATAGGTATAGCAGTTTAAACATACCGTTAGAGAGAAAGGGCTAATCTAAAAAGTTCTTACGTAGAACCATTTGCTCCATTATTATATCAGCTAACTGTTTTAAATAGATACAAGTAATGAACACCCTTGTCCCTTAGTTCTTTCTTTCATCCTTTTTTTAAAAATTAATATTTTAGTTCTCTTTCCCTTGTTCATAATAAACCTTATCAAATTTATCGCAATTTCTTATTTTATGATAACATCTACCGGTTATTATGTGTATCCGCTATTGTTTAATTATAACACTCTAATTTCCGCTAGTCTGACGTAACATTGTACATATATCTAATAGATTGTTTATCAATTTTATGTATTTTACATACGGGGAATTTGTCTAGATTTACCATGTGGGAGTGCGGGTCGAAATGCACAGTTTTGACAATAAAATTAGATTAAAGGGTATGGTAGGTTGGTATTATTTTTTAAAATATCATTTCAAACTGTTAAATACATGTAGTGGTATTCTAAAACATACACAAGAATATCCTTACTCGGTATGTTACTAATATAAACAAGATAATTTATAACTTAAATCTGAAGTTTTAAACAGTTTTATCGTCACACACAAGATTCTGTACCGGTTTTAACGAAGTCAATCAGATGAGCTATTGCTATCCATCTTCGTCCGCCGTCAGTTTTGCGTTGTGCGTCGTGCGTAAACTTTTAACATTTTAATCTTCTTCTCCAAAACCACAAGGCAAAATTTGATGAAACTTGGCAACTATCATGCCTGGGTGAAGGCCTTTCAGATTTGCACAAATGAAGGAGTTATGTCCCCTTGGGGCCCCATAAGGGGGAAATAGTGAAAAAAATCTTCTCCTCTGAATGTACAAGAGATATACCTTAGTTTTTTCATAAATAACATTCTTAGGTCATTTAGTTTCAAATTTGCACAAGTGGTAGCTATTGGCCTAAAATGGGGAAATGGCAAGGTACTTAATGGGAAAATTGCAAAAACTTATATATTATTATTATGTTGGTCATTCTGATATATGGCTTAAAGTCAAGTTCAAAGGTCAAGGTCACAGCTGCAAAAGAAGACTGAAATCATTGATTATTTTGAAAACTATTAACTTTTTTATAGGCATGTATATTAAAATATTGTAGGTATTATTATGACGGTCATTCTGATATATGGCTCAAGGTCATAAGTTCAAAGGTCAAGGTCACAGCTGTAAAAGAAGACTGAAATCATTAATTATCTTGAAAACTATTAACTCTTTTATAGGCATGTAATTAGAATATAGTAGGTATTAACACGACGGTCATTTTGATGTATGACTCAAGATCATAAGTTCAAAGTCACCAGTGCAAAAGAAGACTGAAATCATTAATTATCTTGAAAACTATTAACTTTTTGTAAAGGCATTTGTTTTAGAATATTGTAGGTATTAACATGACAATCATTTTGATATATGGTTCAAGGTCATATGTCAAAAGGTCAAGGTCGTAGGTGCATAAGAGAACTCAATTGCTAATTATCTTAAAACTATAAACTTTTTGTTTATGAAAATATTATAGGTGTTGATATGACAGTCATTTTATAAATGGTTCAGGATTATAGATTCAAAGGTCAAGAACATAGCTGCATAAGTATACTGAAAGGGTTAATGATTTGGAAATTATTCATTGTGCTTTATTTACTACATGCATATAAGCTACTTAAATTGAAACATGAATAGATATTTCTAATTAAGATTGGTGACAGTTCTTAACTTTATAAAACTTGTAAAGTTTCTGTACTTAATTTATTGTCTATTGCACTTCGCAAATAAATTTGGACATTACTCAAGTGAGCGTTAAGGCCCATGTGCCTCTTATTTTTGTTTTGTTTGTTTTGTTACGGTTATGTGCTACTTTTGAATTGCATTATTTCATGAAAGAATAAAGTTGCACATGGCGATACTATGGACGCTTATTAACACTTTGTAAATGCAAGCAAATCGGTCAATTATACAACATATTTATCTAATTGTAACCATGCAACTTTGTTTCATCAAGATTAAATACTTAAACATGGCAAAGAAAATATATTTATATTCTAAATTACAAAGAGTTCTACCTGTTTCACAATATCTGATTTATTAACAAACCAGAGAGCTCAAACTTATCACTTCAGGGTAGCATTATTATTTATAATTCATGGAAAATTCTAAACGACGACTTCTCGGATCTCCGGAGTACAGTACGGTTATATCGGAAACGCCGATCAATCAAATTTAAATAAGCAGAAACACGTACGAACTTGAAGCGGAATCTCGCATTGTTGTTTAATTGTTTTATTTGACAAAACCAAGTATTGTAAACCAAATTTTTCGGAGGAATTATATAAGATTGTGTTACATCATTTTCCAGGAATATTACTATAAATTTAAAAACAATTTACATTTGTGTCTTAGTTGTCATTTATTTAACTTTGAAAAGTGACAACCCGTGCACTTTACAGCTTCAAATTTTCCCTTGGACGGCGTGATCACAAAATTATATTGAACAATATCAACTAATAACGGAATGAGACAAAAAATAATGAAAAATAAAATAAAAATTAAAAACCTTCATAAAAATTTTTGAATTCTACAGGGAGCAGTGATGTTTACGTTTTGTGTGTGAAGGTTTCTAGCTTAAAGCACTTGGTTACTAAAATTAGATGGCATTTTCTAAATGAAATACTGAAATACAAATACCTGACACAGGTAGTACAACAAAGATAATAGTATGGAGATCCTCCTACTTTGGGCGGACATGGAGTAAGACGATAAATATTCCATGTTTTATGTTAAATCACCGGCTATGTAGAAGAAGCTTCTGACTTTGCTGAGGATTCTGGGAATCATAGGAATAATAAGGAGTGATCGTCATGGTGTATTTCCAGAAATTCTAAAGATCATTACTAAAGTTTAATCAAATCTTATAAAAACAAACGACTATACATGTGTATCTCCCTTAATTCTTGAAAGATAATGTCGAAACGGGGTAGGCCCGTAAAACAAGATCCTTTAAAAACTAATTTGGGGTTAAAATAAGCAAAAGCTTTATTCCAGTATTACTGTCCGTGCGTCCATTTGTACATCCGTTTAACCTGCTGCTTGTTAGTTTTCATACTTTATTCGACACAATACGGTCTTTTAATGCCAAATTAAGAACATATTTATTTTTAAAAAACCGTTTTAATTAATACTTGACAAAATACGTTGATACTTATCGACAAAATAATAATTTTTTGCAAAGTTATATTGAGTTTCCAATAAACATGAGCTCATGTAGGAGATTAATGTACCCTTAAAAACAAAAACATACAAAGCTGAAGGCTGAAGCTATTTTTTGTGCTCCCATTAGTAATTTCGATACTATGTAGCATTGATAATTAAACTTGGCTTATGAATACTGCTTAAACAAAACATGAGCTATGCGACAAAATTAGGTTACCGTGACCTACTTGTGAGTGCTTTCCAGCCCTTAGTCAGGTTTTATTCTTTTGAATCCTTTCTATTCTGCTTCATAATTTCTATACCGTAAGGTTAATATATTTGATGCATACTGACACAACTCGTTAATTGTTGATTTATTCAAATAACATATTTACAGTTCATCTTTTAAGTAATCTATATTATTGTTTCCTAGTTAGTAAATAAAAATATTCGAGAAAGGGGATGGAGTTGATTTTCCAGATGGAATTCAATTGAGGGACACAATTAACATGGTCTCCAATTACAAATATGACTTGTTTAAATTATGATTATTTATAATGAAAAAGGTTCAGAAAAAAATTCTAATACATTCTCGTTATGATTGTCATTAGCAACGAAGTACGCAATAACTTGAAGGCTGTATGTTACCTGCCAACCGCAAAAAAACGCTTAGGAATGACATGGTATCATGGAAGTACTTAAAGTCGAAAATCAGATATCTTTAAATGACAAAGGTCTTAAGTATCAGTGTCAATAATAAGCCTTTATAAATCTAACAGACTCAAAACTAATCAAAATATATTCTTATATATAAAAAAATATATTTTAATTAAATAAAAAAAATTACTAGGATCAATACAAAAAAAAAAACGCAGGAAAGGGATCGTGAAGCGTGTTATAAAAGTTAATCTATATTTTACAAATTACAAAATAGGGAAAATCCAAACAAATTTTGCATAGATAATTGAGCAAGCTCAATAACGAATCTTGGTTATATACAAGTCACCCTCTGTTGTTTAAATCTCACAAGAAATAAAACATATAATAAGCTCCTACTGGGAAATCACCTTGAAACATTATAAGTGCTATCGATCCGTTGAGATTTCACATATAGCAAGATCAATAATAAAATCAATTACTATTTTTTCCGATTAATCTTTTTAATTTGTTTGTTTTTGTCATTTATCACAGCCTTGATGCCATTTTTAGCAGTAACGTCAACAAAATAACTTCACCTCACGGATGTGTCAACTACGGGTTTGTTGGTTAAACTAAGGTCAACTACTAACCTGAAATAAACAAATAATAATAATAATAATAATAATAATAATAATAATAATAAATAAATAAATAAATAAATAAATAAATAAATAAATAAATAAAAATGATAATAACTTTGTATCTGAGAATAAAGATAAAATAGTGAGGAGTAATATTCTATGCAACCCAACTCAAAAATAATTTATTTGTATCAGGCTCTCGGTTCTAGAATTGTGGAGAACCTGAAAAACCCGGAGAGAACCATCTTCTTAGGGAAATTAGGATATAATAAATAGAATCAGACAGAGAAAATAAAAACCAAGACGGTTAGAGTCTCAATGATATAACCAAGACGGTTAGAGTTCCAATGATATAACCAAGACGGTTAGAGTTCCAATGATATAACCAAGACGGTTAGAGTTAGAGTTCAAATGATATAACCAAGATGGTTAGAGTCCTAATGATATAACCAAGACAGTTAGAGTCTCAATGATAAAACCATGACGGTTAGAGTTCCAATGATATAACCAAGACGGTTAGAGTCCAAATGATATAACCAAGACGGTTAGAGTTAGAGTTAGAGTTCAAATGATATAACCAAGATGGTTAGAGTCCCAATGAATATTAAAGACGGTTAGAGTTAGATTTCGAATGATCAGAGATAGAGTTCCAATGATATAACCAAGGCGGTTAGAGTTCCAATGATATAACCAAGACGGTTAGAGTCCCAATGATATAACCAACACGGTTAGAGTTCCAATGATATAACCATGACGGTTAGAGTTCAAATGATATAACCAAGACGGTTAGAGTTAGAGTTCCAATGATATAACTAAGACGGTTAGAGTTAGAGTTTCAATGATATAACCAAGACGGTATGAGTTAGAGTTAGAGTTCCTATCATATAACCAAGACGGTAAGAGTTAGAGTTAGAGTTCCAATGATATAACCAAGACGGTTAGAGTTAGAGTTCCAATGATATAACAAAGACGGTTAGAGTTTCAATGATATAACCAAGACGGTTAGAGTTAGAGTTCTAATGATATAACCAAGACGGTATGAGTTAGAGTTAGAGTTCCAATAATATAACCAAGACGGTAAGAGTTAGAGTTAGAGTTCCAATGATATAACCAAGACGGTTAGAGTTAGAGTTCCAATGATATAACAAAGACGGTAAGAGTTTCAATGATATAACCAAGACGGTTAGAGTTAGAGTTCTAATGATATAACCAAGACGGTATGAGTTAGAGTTAGAGTTCCAATGATATAACAAAGACGGTTAGAGTTTCAATGATATAACCAAGACGGTTAGAGTTAGAGTTCTAATGATATAACCAAGACGGTATGAGTTAGAGTTAGACTTCCAATGATATAACCAAGATGGTTAGAGTTAGAGTTCCAATGATATAACCAAGACGGTAAGAGTTAGAGTTAGAGTTCCAATGATATAACCAAGACGGTTAGAGTTAGAGTTCCAATGATATAACCAAGACGGTTAGAGTTTCAATGATATAACCAAGACGGTTAGAGTTAGAGTTCTAATGATATAACCAAGACGGTATGAGTTAGAGTTAGAGTTCCAATGATATAACCAAGACGGTAAGAGTTAGAGTTCCAATGATATAACCAAGACGGTTAGAGTTAGAGTTTCAATGATATAACCAAACGGTTAGAGTTAGAGTTCCAATGATATAACCAAGACGGTTAGAGTTAGAGTTCCAATGATATAACCAAGATGGTTAGAGTTAGAGTTCCAATGATATAACCAAGACGGTATGAGTTAGAGTTAGAGTTCCAATGATATGACCAAGACGGTTAGAGTTAGAGTTCCAATGATATAACCAAGACGGTTAGAGTTAGAGTTCCAATGATATAACCAAGACGGTAGGAGTAAGAGTTAGAGTTAGAGTTCCAATGATATAACCAAGACGGTTAGAGTTAGAGTTCCAATGATATAACCAAGACGGTTAGAGTTAGAGTTAGAGTTCCAATGATATAACCAAGACAGTTAGAGTTAGAGTACGAGTTCAAATGATATAACCAAGACGGTTAGAAATAGAGTTCCAATGATATAACCAAGACGGTTAGAGTTAAAGTTCAAATGATATAACCAAGAAGGTATGAGTTAGAGTTCAAATGATATAACCGAGACGGTAAGAGTTAGAGTTCCAATGATATAAACAAGACGGTTAGAGTTAGAGTTCCAATGGTATAACCAAGACGGTTAGAGTTAGAGTTCCAATGATATAACCAAGACGGTTAGAGTTAGAGTTCCAATGATATAACTAAGACGGTTAGAGTTAGAGTTTCAATGATATAACCAAGATGGTAAGAGTAAGAGTAAGAGTTCCAATGATATAACCAAAACGGTTAGAGTTAGAGTTCCAATGATATAACTAAGACGGTTAGAGTTAGAGTTCCAATGATATAACCAAGACGGTTAGAGTTAGAGTTCCAATGATATAACGAAGATGGTAAGAGTTAGAGTTAGAGTACCAATGATATAATCAAGACGGTTAGAGTTAGAATTCCAATGATATAACTAAGACGGTTAGAGTTAGAGTTTCAATGATATAACCAAGACGGTTAGAGTTAGAGTTCGAATGATATAACCAGAACCAAGACGGTTAGAGTAAGAGTTCCAATGATATAACCAAGACGGTTAGAGTTAGAGTTAGAGTTCCAATGATATAACCAAGACAGTTAGAGTTAGAGTACGAGTTCAAATGATATAACCAACACAGTTAGAAATAGAGTTCCAATGATATAACCAAGACGGTTAGAGTTAGAGTTCAAATGATATAACCAAGACGGTAAGAGTTAGAGTTCCAATGATATAACCAAGATGGTTAGAGTTAGAGTTCCAATGATATAACCAAGACGGTAAGAGTAAGAGTCCCAACGATATAACCAAGACGGTTAGAGTTAGAGTTCCAATGATATAACCAAGACGGTTAGAGTTAGAGTTCCAATGATATAACCAAGACGGTTAGAGTTAGAGTTCCAATGATATAACTAAGACGGTTAGAGTTAAGAGTTTCAATGATATAACCAAGATGGTAAGAGTTAGAGTAAGAGTTCCAATGATATAACCAACACGGTTAGAGTTCCAATGATATAACCATGACGGTAAGAGTTCAAATGATATAACCAAGACGGTTAGAGTTAGAGTTCCAATGATATAACCAAGACGGTTAGAGTTAGAGTTAGAGTTCCAATGATATAACCAAGACGGTTAGAGTTAGAGTTCCAATGATATAACCAAGACGGTTAGAGTAAGAGTTCCAATGATATAACCAAGACGGTTAGAGTTAGAGTTCCAATGATATAACTAAGACGGTTAGAGTTAGAGTTTCAATGATATAACCAAGACGGTTAGAGTTAGAGTAAGAGTTCCAATGATATAACCAAAACGGTTAGAGTTAGAGTTCCAATGATATAACCAAGATGGTAAGAGTTAGAGTAAGAGTTCCAATGATATAACCAAAACGGTTAGAGTTAGAGTTCCAATGATATAACTAAGACGGTTAGAGTTAGAGTTCCAATGATATAACCAAGACGGTTAGAGTTAGAGTTTCAATGATATAACCAAGATGGTAAGAGTTAGAGTAAGATTTCCAATGATATAACCAAAACGGTTAGAGTTAGAGTTCCAATGATATAACTAAGACGGTTAGAGTTAGAGTTCCAATGATATAACCAAGACGGTTAGAGTTAGAGTTCCAATGATATAACTAAGACGGTTAGAGTTAGAGTTCCAATGATATAACTAAGACGGTTAGAGTTAGAGTTTCAATGATATAACTAAGACGGTTAGAGTTAGAGTTCCAATGATATAACTAAGACGGTTAGAGTTAGAGTTCCAATGATATAACTAAGACGGTTAGAATTAGAGTTCCAATGATATAACTAAGACGGTTAGAGTTAGAGTTCCAATGATATAACTAAGACGGTTAGAGTTAGAGTTTCAATGATATAACCAAGATGGTAAGAGTTAGAGTAAGAGTTCCAATGATATAACCAAAACGGTTAGAGTTAGAGTTCCAATGATATAACTAAGACGGTTAGAGTTAGAGTTCCAATGATATAACCAAGACGGTTAGAGTTAGAGTTCCAATGATATAACGAAGATGGTTAGAGTTAGAGTTAGAATTCCAATGATATAACCAAGACGGTTAGAGTTAGAGTTCCAATGATATAACCAAGACGGTTAGAGTTAGAGTTCCAATGATATAACCAAGACGGTTAGAGTTAGAGTTCCAATGATATAACTAAGACGGTTAGAGTTAGAGTTTCAATGATATAACCAAGATGGTAAGAGTTAGAGTAAGAGTTCCAATGATATAACCAAAACGGTTAGAGTTAGAGTTCCAATGATATAACTAAGACGGTTAGAGTTAGAGTTCCAATGATATAACCAAGACGGTTAGAGTTAGAGTTCCAATGATATAACGAAGATGGTAAGAGTTAGAGTTAGAGTACCAATGATATAACCAAGACGGTTAGAGTTAGAATTCCAATGATATAACTAAGACGGTTAGAGTTAGAGTTTCAATGATATAACCAAGACGGTTAGAGTTAGAGTTCCAATGATATAACCAAAACCAAGACGGTTAGAGTTAGAGTTCCAATGATATAACCAAGACAGTTAGAGTTAGAGTTAGAGTTCCAATGATATAACCAAGACAGTTAGAGTTAGAGTACGAGTTCCAATGATATAACCAACACGGTTAGAAATAGAGTTCCAATGATATAACCAAGACGGTTAGAGTTAGAGTTCAAATGATATAACCAAGACGGTAAGAGTTAGAGTTCCAATGATATAACCGAGAGGGTTAGAGTTAGAGTTCCAATGATATAACCAAGATGGTTAGAGTTAGAGTTCCAATGATATAACCAAGACGGTTAGAGTAAGAGTCCCAACGATATAACCAAGACGGTTAGAGTTAGAGTTCCAATGATATAACCAAGACGGTTAGAGTTAGAGTTCCAATGATATAACCAAGACGGTTAGAGTTAGAGTTCCAATGATATAACTAAGACGGTTAGAGTTAAGATTTTCAATGATATAACCAAGATGGTAAGAGTTAGAGTAAGAGTTCCAATGATATAACCAAGACGGTTAGAGTTAGAGTTAGAGTTCCAATGATATAACTAAGACGGTTAGAGTTAGAGTTCCAATGATATAACCAAGACGGTTAGAGTTAGAGTTCCAATGATATAACGAAGATGGTAAGAGTTAGAGTTAGAGTACCAATGATATAACCAAGACGGTTAGAGTTAAGACTTCCAATGATATAACCAAGACGGTTAGAGTTAGACTTCCAATGATATAACCAAGACGGTTAGAGTTAGAGTTCCAATGATATAACCGAATTTATATTGCCGATTGGCATTCTCTGAATACGGTAATATGCCCTATGTCGTGATTAGCTGCGAAACGAAGACTACAAGTTTGAAAGTTTTATCTTCAAGTCAAGAATATATATACAAAGATAAATTATAACACTTTATCATTTGCATGTAAGAAATGGGTTTCAATTCAAAATTGTCACTGGTTAATTTTTCTATAAGTAGAAATAAAGTAAACACTTACGTATTTAAAATTTGAGAGTTTAGACTTAGTTTACTGTTGCTTTCCTCCAAGTCTTTTTTCAGTTCTAGACTGTTTTTAGTTATTTTATCCAATCTGAAATAAAACAGACATTAAATACTAGACCTAGTACTAAGTCAATACATTTCCGTTTTTTTTAAATCTCAGTAAACTAGATGAATATATAATACTGCAGATTGATTTTTACTTTTATTTATTTTATCTATTCATTTTATTATTATTATTATTATTTTGTTATTGTTAAATTGTATTTAAGACGGGTCGCTTTTATTAATTGTTCATCAAGACACATGTAAACTTTGAATGATTTTTATACAAATTCTTTTAATAGCATATAATTATCTTAATGGTTCAAAGATCAATTATTCCCCAAAAAATGCTTGGTTCCAAAAAGTTTGAAGTTCACATTGCCATCTCGATAATCCTATCAATACAGTTAAATGCCCAGAAAAGCTAAAAAAAGCTTCATGGCACTAATTAGCAATATAACTAAATGCTAATAAGAAAAACTTTGTGTCACTAATAAGAATCTTTTCTATCAACACTTTCTAATTTCAAGCCTGCGACATTAAATTTCTGACTGTGGAAAAGTTCAGTATTATGTAAATATTCGAGTGTGACGGTATAGATGAACACTGCCAATAAAACCTGACATTGTTAACCATAATCAAGTATGTGATTAGGTACAAGTTCAAAGAAACAAATTGATTCATCATTGCTATCAACTTATAATATTAAGCTGGGTTATGTAAAAAAAAAAATATCAGAAATTGAGAGAGAGAGAGAGAGAGAGAGAGAGAGAGAGAGAGAGAGAGAGAGAGAGAGAGAGAGAGAGAGCTTACTCGGTCGACCACCTATCAATGAAAGACGAGTATGCCGAATCTTTAGAAGTCAAAGCCTCGGTTTCTTTACTAACAACTGGTGTTTGAGGTAATTGTGACTTGTATAGAGACTCATTGGATGACAGTCCTTGTTCTGCAGGATCAACGTTTTGGTTGCGCCACGCATAGGCAGAATCGTCAGATGCCAACACATTCGGAGTCGTTTTTGTGCTTTCTCCATGTACGCGTTTCATAGTTTCTGATTGTAGTTTTAACATCAAAATATTTTGTAACTCTAAATTCAATTTTAAGCAATCTTCTTCCATCTGAATATAAAAAGCAATTATTGGAAAGTCAATAAGCTCAAAATAAGTATAAATATCATACATTTGGAGATAAATAACGAGTTTGTCGTACCAAATACCAACAAAATATAAGATAAAACACCAATTAAGATAATTGATTATAGCAAGCTCAACGAGATCCAGACAAAAAAAAAAAAAAAAAAAAAAAAAAAAAAAAAAAAAACATATTTATAAATGTTGCCTCATTAAGTAATTTTATTATATTCTAAAAGTTTATACTTAACACTGAAACGTTAAATAACAAAAGTAAAGAGATAAAGAGAAAAGAGCTGTCTGTCTTACCCTGTCAATCCTATCACTTAAGTTTTTCTGACAATCTATATCACACTTACCCTGTCAATTCTATGACTTAATTTTTTCTGACAATCTATATTACACTTACCCTGTCAATTTTATCATTTAATTTTTTCTGACTATCACACTTACCCTGTCATTTCTATCATTTAATTTTTTCTGACAATCTATCACACTTTCCCTGTCAATTTTATCATTTATTTTTTCTGACAATCTATCACACCTACCCTGTCAATCTTATCACTTAATTTTTTCTGACAATCTAAATAACACTTACCCTGTCAATTTTATCATTTAATTTTTTTTCGGACAATCTATCACACTTACCCTGTCAATTCTATCACTTAATTTTTTCTGACAATCTATATCACACTTACCCTGTCAATTCTATCACTTTATTTTTTCTGACAATCTATATCACACTTACCCTGTCAATTCTATCACTTAATTTTTTCTGACAATCTATATTACACTTACCCTGTCAATTTTATCATTTAATTTTTTTTCGGACAATCTATCACACTTACCCTGTCAATTCTATCACTTAATTTTTTCTGACAATCTAACACATTGTGTATATTTTGATCAACCTTCTTAGTTCGCTGTAGATTCTTAATTAGCATGCTGCAAAAGATAATCCATAAATGTTCATTATTATATTGAAATGTATATTTAACTTGGAAATTCCTAAAAGCGTTCTCTGGTCATTTAATAAGTGTTTTTGGTCACATAGCCAAGAGTTGAGTTGAGTAATGGTGCTTAAAGTCCCAGTAAAGAGTATTTCACTTATATCGAGACGTCGCCAGCTTTAGGCGAAAGTGCAGAAATTTTGCCTGTGCGTTGCGCTGATAGCATTATACAGCAGGGTTCATTATCATGCCACGCCTACCGTAACATGGGACCTTATTTATTCAAAGTTACCATCCGAAAGAACCGTGACTTTCATTTCGTCATACCGAGTGCTTGGCGAAAGAACAGTCACTTCCCAATTTCAAGTCCACTTACGAAGCGAACACTCTACCAACTGAGCTAACGCAGTGGTATAGCCAAGATGTGGGCAGTTTCTCTCTGAACATTTTACAGGGCTACAAGAAAAGAAATATCCAAGGTTTAGTACTTTTGGCTTTTAATTTTAAATGTTTATACTATTTTGCCTTTAAAGGTCTAATGAGAACATAATAAGTAACTTGTTCATTCATGTAAATCTGAAAATCCTGAACCCAGACCTGACTACTACTTCATATCATGAAAGTTGAAATATTAATTTATGTCAAAAGATTTTTTGCGACGGACGACGGGGCCCCTATTAAGCGAAAGCGCAATTGCTACAATATATAAGATGAATCTATAAACATTAGCTCATCCATACACTCTTGAAATCTCCTACAAGAAAAACTATGAAGCGTTACAGTTTAAAAAATATCCACCAACGTACAGTACCCTAGTCAAACCGCTTGACTATGAAACACAACTTATTGTCAACAGCTACTTCAGTAGTGATTGCTAAATGAATATCCACATGACTCAGTGGTAGATCGCCAGCCTCACAACGGTAGGACATTGGCTGGTATGTTTGTGTTTGATTTAATCTTCGACCGCTCAGCATAAGAGGGCATATTATTGACTGGTTCACCAGGTGTCAATATAGTGTAGCTGCGGGAGTAGTATTGTCTGCGGCGTAAGTGCATAAAAAGTCACTAGAATGCGCACTATTACAAGACAGACAACAAAACAGGCAACTTAACACACTTCAATATGTGTCCGTTTCGTTGGCTCAGAGCGAGAAGTCGTGGGTTTGATCCTCCTATCGGTTCATAAATAAAGACTAAAATTCGAGATTATGCTTCCTCGTTTTGCGATCTGTATTAAAAAGGACAAAGTATCGACTAGTTCACGCTATGACAGGATAATTGATTAGGGGTAGTATGCTTGTCTGCGGCATACTGCCTCGGTGAGCCAGCAACATGTCAAAAAGTCGCCACGAGTGAGCGCTAGTACAAGACAGACCACAATTTACAATTACATAACTTATGCATACACAAACTTGTTCTTATATTAACCCATAGAGATGGATATTCTTGCTCTCGCCCCTAATATCTAAATGATTGCTGATACAACGTTTTAACAACAACAACAATAAAAACAATAACTTGCACAATTCACGAACTTACGATCCTCTTCTTAGTTTGATCCTCAGAAATGAATGGATTTACATAAAGCTGAAAAATTGCTGATATGACGTTAAACAACTTAAAACCAACAACCAATAATAAATGTTTTGCTTACCCTGTGTGTCTCAGCACATTTTCATGTAAGGTTTGTGAATTCTTTAAACAATGTCCTTGCATTAACGATTGTAGTTGCACACAGTATTCTGTTAGTTTTAATCTGAAAATTAATTATTAATTAAATATACAAAATTTTGAAAATTACTGGCAAAAAAAAAATGAGACATCAAAAATATCTAACCGACAGAAAACTAAAATACCTTGTTTTCATTGAGCATCCGGCCTCACTTTGCAGGGGGGAGTTTACGTTGAAAGTTTTCATTGTTTGGAATTGTTATTGTGCGTTTCTGTTCGATTTAGTAGCTACATGTACCTACACTACCCACTGAACGATAATTTAAAAAAATCCACTTTTTTACACTGTCAAAGAGTTATATCGTACACAGCGGCATCAGAAATTAACTTTATGGCAACTGATATAATTTTCAATATCCGATCATTCAGTGTCGTTTCCGCTGTCATTAGATAAATGCCAAAATATAAATCAAAACGTATGGTGATAAATGTCAATTTTAAACCAAAAGTATCGAGATAAATGTCGATATTAAACCAAAAGTATCGAGATAAATGCCAATATTTAATCAAAAGTATCGTGATAAATGTCGATATTAAACTAAAAGTATCGTGATTAATGTCGATATTTAACCAAAATATCGAAATAGATGTCAATATTTAACCAAAAGTATCGTTATAAATGTCGATATTTAACCAAAATTATCGAGATAAATGCCGATATTAAACCAAAAGTATCGTGATAAATGTCGATATTAAACCCAAAGGATCGTGATAAATGTCGATATTTAACCAAACGTATCGAGATAAATGTCGATATTTCACCAAAAGCATCGTGATAAAATATCACATAGCTATATTAACCTTGGCATAACACAAAGTTTCTTGACTACAAATTTCTACATTGTCTATCAAATAAGAAAAGGAAAGAACCAATCAAACAAAAACAAATTATTTTCTAACACGAAATGACATTAGTAGCATCCCTTATGCGATGACCTTTTCATATAATGAAAATACTATATGATTTGTACAATGTACTGTATATATGAATCGTTTTAAAAAACGTCTTCTGAAATGTAGCTGAACCGATTGAACCTCGCAAAGGTTTCAGTTTTAAATATTTACCGAAAAAGAAGGTATTTACAATGTTTGATGAACCAGAATCATAGTTGATAATGTAAAACAAATTGTTTACAATCTGTTGTTTGATTGGAGACGTTCATATAATAAGTCACTATGAGATCTTCAATAAAGCCAAACAGAAAGATAATAGATGACCCAAGCAGAGCAACCAAATCAGCATTATTATAAACAAAATACAGATAATACTTATCTGTGGCCTGAAGCTTTTGCATACTTATCTGCAGGTTAAAGCTGCATTAAGTTTTTCAATTTTCTGAATTTTTTTTTTTTGATTTTCTAAAAATATATTTTTCAAAAAATAGATATCCTCTAACCACGATCCGTGAGATTCATTTGTAAAATTTCATTTTTTTTAGCTGTAAATAAACGGAATCCTCTGACCGGTTGGTCAATGTTAAACGATGGTAATTATGAGCTTGGAGCATGCGCACGGATGTACGGAAAAACCCATGAATCGAAGGTGAAACATGACAAATTGCACTAATTGTCCGTCATGAATATCCAGATGTATTTGAAATGGTGTTATGTATCAATTACTAAGTCACAAATGACATATTCAACGAAGCTCTGTGAATAATTTATCGTATTTCATCGTTTTTAAAGTTGTGTTTAAATGACCAGGGCTTTGATGACGTAACCATGTTCTAATATTAGATCCCAAATGCTGCATCTCGCTGGGAAATTTCTATAATTTCTCTATTTATTCGAGCTTTTATCGTTGAACCAACTGAACATTGTTCATTAGAAACATCATTAATCAGATTAGCACCGTTTTAATTTTTTCTTTGGAAAACTTAATGCAGCTTTAAACAGAAAGAAGTTAAACTACGAGTGGAGTAGACTAATGATGTTTTACACCCCAGTCAAGATTCTTTTACTTATTTCAAGGCGGTTATTTCTGTGATGGTGGAGAAAACCGGATTGTCTAGAGAAAACCACCGATCTTTGTCAAGCAAAGTGACAAACTTTCTCACATTTGGATTTGTCCTGAGTGGTAGTTGAACCCAGGCGGTGAGAGGGGCGCTGATCCGTAAGCGCTTTAGACCATTCAGCCACCGAGACAACTAGTTGCTCTATGCTTACATCAGTTGTATAAGACATAATAAAATATATGGCCATCAAATCTGGTTGAATTACTAACGTAGAATGAATAAAAAATGAAAAAACAAATCTAGGTAAATCATCTCTAGCTTCAATGGACATGTTCATCTTGTCAATTTTTAGTCTATTTATTAGTAGGAACTTTCTTATCTTGCAATACAATGTTTTTTCTTTAGATTTTATGAAAAACAAGTGCATACCTGTCACTAGCATGTGCAAATTTTTCTGCTTGAGAAATATCCCTTTGTTTTCTGTGTTTTTGAAACTGTGTCCAAATATCACTTATATTTGTTTGTATAAATTTAGCTTTTTGGATGCTGAAATATGATAAAACATGGATGTCAGAATACTGATGCAATAACTTATTAAAATGTCATGAAGTCCTTATATATTACATGTACATGTGTTATATGTCTAAAATCAATAACATTCATTACATTACAACCATTGAATCATTCGCACGGTATACGGTAAAGTTGTTAAAAATATAGCGTACATACGTACTGGTTTTTATAAAATTTTACACTTGTTTTGTAGTTGGTAATTGTGTAGTGTTGGCGTTAATGTTATCAAGTATTTAATCGTAGCTGTATGCCTAAAATGCGTCATTTAAGAATTGAATTTATTTCATTTTTTTCATAGGTATGTAACAACGCGGAAATTTACACAAATTATGCGTAAAACCGCTTCGAGTACCTATAATTACAAACTCGAAATAAACAGTTTTTTAAGCTGGTCTACAATTCTGTACTGATCAACTGATTTTCCGAAAATCGATGTTACAAGGTTGTGGCGTAATAATACACCTTTAAAAATGTCACCTATAAGAAACGATAAAATGGCTTGTTAAAAAAAACTAAAATTTATTCATTTTCTCGTAAATTTCAGTCAAAATATAAATGATATTACAATTGAATTATTATGAAAAAGGCACTTTATTATGTCTCAAGACAACACATTTACCAAACAATAACATACCACTATAATACGTTTGTAAGACAAGCGTGTTTACAGGCTGTCGTTCCTCATAAAAAATGAAATTTTATGAAAAGTTTGTTAAAAAAACCTAGAACTAACTAATGAATTAAATTAATGTTTTCTTTGTTGAAACAGATGTTTTTACCAATTACTGGCTGGGAGTTAGACGAAGGGATTTTGTTTAATGATGACACCGGTGGTAGCTGTAAAGGCAAATCAGGGATATGTGGAGGTACAGCAAGCGGTACGGGTGCATAAGACTGAACGTTACCCAAGAGGGCATCACTTATATGTCTCTTTTTGTTGCAGAACAGTTCTTACTGAGGCCTTGTTTTGAGGTCTTAAATGAGCATGATGTGGCGCAACTGAAATCCAACATCATTTGGCATAGATATGGCTTAGACTCTCGGGTAATGTGCAGTGTATACCTGCCTACAGTTTTTTATATATATTATTGCATGAACTCGGAAAACATACGTTTAAAATCGGTTTACGTGTGTACCAAAATTTTGACCTTGGTTTTTTAAGGGGTCTACAAAAGAGATTCTCTGCATCAGGATTATAATGAGACAAAAATATTTTAGAGATACAGTCTTGGATATTTTGATTAAAAAAGCAGAACAAGTTCGAATTATTATTTTTATCATTATTTTGCAAAATTTTAATCTAAAAAACGAAGTATTTTAATGTTTCTAGGTGGAATATTTACCAATCTCGAAGACATTCCCATTTGTTTACAATAATTTTAAATTTAAACAATTTCTATTTATAGAACTCAGAGATAGGTTATCCCCGAAACTGGCAGAAAGTAGTTCCGGTAGAAAACCTTGTTAGTGGAATATAACAACGTCATTTGAAAGGAAAGCGACCAATGAAATAGCTCTAAATAAATAAATAAATAAATAAATATGATAATTTGTTTCCTTATACATAGTTTAAGTTTTTATAATGTGTTATATTTTCATTCCTTTTTTGCGACACAATGGCGTTAAGTTTATATTATTTTTGCCGAGGTTCTTGCAACGCTTAATAAGCGACAGTGCCTTTTTTAATTTACAAGAGTTATAGTTAGAAAACCTTCTTAGCATCTTCATAGATGCTTTTGAAAAGCTGAGTTTGTATCCTAATAATTTCAAGTATAAGAAGATACACAACTGAATTTTTGTAAAGAGTTGAGTTGAGTAATGGTGTTTAACGTCCCAGTCAAGAATATTTCACTTAAATCGAGACGTCGCCAGCTATAGGTGAAAGTACAGAACTTTTGCCTGTGCGTTGAGCTGATGGCATAATACAACAGGGTTCTTGATCTTGCCGCGCCTACCGTTACATGGGACCTTGTTTATTTTAAGTTCCCATCCGAAAAAACCGTGACTTTCATTTCGTAATGTCGAGTGCTTGGCGGAAGAATAGTCACCACCCACTTTTAAGTAATGGGTAAGACCCAGTCGAGGTTCGAACCCATGACCTCCCACTTATTATTGTAAAGAAACACAAATGTCTACTTCAGACCCTTGTTAAAAAACATTGAATTTTTAACAATATAAAATGCTTATTACCAGTTATCTTCTTCTGGACATCCTACAAAAGTGACCACTGCTTCTTTCATCTGGTCCTTTATTTTCTGTACTAAAACACTCATATATACTTTAATTTCTTCTGTTCGTAATTTAGCCTTTGAGAAACAAACAAATAAACAAGATTAAAATCACAAATATCTATGAATTCCATATATTAATCATATTCCCCTTTTTTCGAAAGTGACCTACATGATGAACAGCTAAAGTAAACAGGAGATGGAAGGCTATATTATCTATTATAGATCTGGCATCAACCAAACTACTTGACCGTCTTGTTTCTAATACTCTATCTTTGGCTAAAGTATATAAAAAAAAATTGATTTTTCTACTCTTTTCACCACTATCTCTCATTCTAAATTGAAAAAAACGTCTAAAACAAATCGTTCACTTGTCATTCTTTAACAAAAATGATACGCCAAGATAAAAATACAGGGATTCTGGTTATTTTGTAAAACATCATTTTGAAAGACAACATATTTGTTGTGTTTGGCAATATAATTTTCCAACAAACTATTGGTAAACCAGTGGGCACTAACTGTGCACCTTTGTTGCTGATTTGTTTATTAATATGAA
This sequence comes from Tegillarca granosa, assembly GCA_029721355.1. Lineage (NCBI taxonomy): Eukaryota > Metazoa > Mollusca > Bivalvia > Arcoida > Arcidae > Tegillarca > Tegillarca granosa. Next base: position 43,712,747 of record CM056599.1, on the reverse strand, counting down.
TCAAACTTTTTACAGAACCTCGTCAAATTTGGAGAAAAAACTGTCGCTAAATCATTCAACTCCACATACAGATATATAGATGACGTTCTTTCTCTAAATAATCCCAAATTTGGAGAATATGTGAATGCTATCTATCCAGATGAGCTTGAAATAAAGGACACGACAGATTCTCCATGTTCTGCTGCTTCATATTTGGACTTATACTTCAATTATAACATCCTCGAAAGATTAAATCTGAAGCTATTCGACAAACGTGATGACTTCAATTTTTTTATTGTCAACTTTCCGTTTCTTTGCAATAATATCCCCGCTTCTCCTGCGTATTGTGTATATGTTTCATAGTTAATACGTTATACTAGGAGTAGAGATTTTTCCCACTATGGGAACAACAATTTATACATTATGTTTTCTTAATTTCATATCTGACGCGAGGTTAATTATTGTATTTTCAAAATAAAGACTACATGTATACGAAAAAGAGGTATTTACTCGCCGTAGTGCTTATTTTGAGGTGTGCACACAGCAACTAGGTGGTCATCATTAGGGAACATATGACTTTTAAGTACCTTTTAAACAGTAATTGTTTGTATAATGTCATAAATAAATAAATTGAATATAAAACAAAATAAAATAAATAAAACAAAAAGAAATAAATAGTAATAATAATAATAAACAAAACAAGATAAAATAAAATAATTTTCAGCACACATATAATACTTGCCTTTATCATTACATCTTTTGGTGATGTATCGGACAATATCTTTTTCATCTGATTTTTAGAATGTAATATTTTATCGAGGATATCCGATGATTGAAACACTGATACAAGTAACTCGAGGTAAGCATAAGAACTTTCAAAACTTGTGTAAAACGTATTTTGTCTCTTAGATGTTTCGTCTACCATCCCGCTTACATGTGGAAAACATTCGTCTATACTATCGGTTAAACTGTGTAAATATTCACTGTAATGTAGGATTTCAAAACTTATCAAACGAAAATCTAGAAATATAGATTTTTAAATTTAAACGTTAATTTTATCATAATTTCATTTATTATTGAGTGTTTAAAAATACTTGAACTAGAATATGAACAATGAGACGCGGTTACATAACCAAAGCCCATTTTGAAACCAAATCATCAAAATGCATGTAAGTACCATAGTAAAGAAATATTCAACGACCTAAAATCTGAAATAAAGGATTGAATTTGTAATACAAAACTTTAGGTAAGCATTTACTTCTTTTTTTTTAAAAAAAAAATTTCCGGATAAACATCAAAAGAAAAAAGAGTTTAACAACTGAAAATTGTCAAGTCTTCTAGGTTTTAGACTTGTGATGATCCAAAACTACATTCTGATGCAGAATTACATTTTTACCAAAAGGAAATGTATACATAGATGTCTGCTTTGTTTTAAGTTACAAATTTGTTTTTCCTTTTATGTTTGATGTTCTTGGTTGCTTTGGTTATTATTTTGTATACTAGTTAAATAAACATATGTTGCTTTATTGCGTTTTCATTTTCCTTGAGAAGTTTCTGTCTTGACTGCAGTTTTTAAAAACCGAACCTTTCAAACAAGCATTCAGAAATACGTTATTATTTTCTTTTCAATATTCAAATACTGCTTAAGTGATATGTCTAGGGGCATCTAAACTTATACTACTGAATGTACTGAAAAGTTCACAGTTACCAACTAGAGGAACACTTTCAATCAAACACGATGTATATTCTTTACAGTAATAAGAAGTAATGTCACACCTTAGATATACTTGTGATTGTATCATCATGTTTTGTCTTTTATCTAGTATCTGTATCCACCTTTGTATCAAGTAAGCCAGCCCGGTCGATGTTTTAGCAGTAGAAGAATCTCTATCATACTGTACATAGCTGTTGAAATCAGGAAAACTAGCTGAAACAAACAAACAAACAATTTAATTACAACCGATATTATATCAAATTTAATCATTTTTATTTTATTTTATTTTTATTTTTATTTAAACATGCAAGCTGCTTCTCTTTTTGGCCATTCATAAAATGAATTATCATCTGCTATTAAAACACAACATTTATATTTATATTTAATTCGAAAGAAAAAAATATTGAATGACCTTCTTGTCTAAATTTGGTTGACTTATTAGTCTAAATTGCACTTGAATATGATAGCGCTTCTGAACTCTTAATATCGAATCTCACTTGGCCAAACCCTGGTGTTATAAATTTTCATTTTGCTCCTGAAATATCGATACTGTCCTGTGTGTAATTCGGTTTCTTCCATCAATCAATAACTGACGTTCTCGGAATAAGTAAAAAAAAAAAAAAAAACGACAGGGCGGGATAAAACCTAATCATTTCACTTTATTTTAACCCACTTATTTAAAAAATATCAAATATTTATTTTAAAATCTTCGAATTAATACAAAAAAGTTGCAAAGCATTATACAAAACCAAATCCTATTGATTGAAAGCCATAAATATAGATTAGTCTACAATGATCTATGTCCTATGTATCTAGCATACAAAGGTATTTAAGATACAAATAGAAGACATGACTGATTTTCGTGTTCTGGATCAGATTTCGATTTTTATCTCAAGTATGAGACCCACGGAAAGGCTCTATTTGAAGCTATATTGCAAACGTGATGACTTATTTTTTTTCTGTCAACTTTCCATATGGTATATTTGTTTGACTGTTAATACGGTAAGGTAGAGTGTGTTCCCACTACGGGAATTTATTACTATGATTAAGCTTCTTACATCTTTTTTTCTGAATAAGGGTAATTGCAAGAAGCTTACGCCTTTTAATGTCCTCAAAAAGATTTATGGCCATCAGCACAATTTTGTTGTCAGAGTACCCGATCTCACTTTCCTTGAGTAAGTTTACGTATGTAACTGAATAAGCCAATTTTCAAAGTTTAGTTTTATTTTTGTTTTAGTTTTATTTTTTGGAATTGTGATTTGGACATGAACCGGTATGTTTGTGTTAGATACAACTCCAACAGCATCTATCAATTAACTTACGTATATCGCACATCACCATACTGAAATTTTCACCACCATCTTTACTGTATAAATATAACTGTTCTTTTAAAATAGTTGCAGGATATTCTAGTACAAAAATCATCGGATCAACTACGTCACATAACTGCCTATTTGTCCACAGTATTAATTGATTTATAGACGGTATTTGTGTTTCTGCAGCTATACATTCTTGTAACCCAGAATATCTACAACAAAGTACAAATATATAAATAGTGCGTTACAGGCGAATATTTGTGGAACGCCTCTCCGAATTGTGGGACGTTTTTACTAGAGCAGATAAAGTTCCCGTTGGGAGTCTTTCCCAAGTATTACCTGTGTAAAAGACACTATTTAAAAGAATCCATATTTTCAATTATCAACCGAAAGAATGAAAGACGATAGTCCAGACTTGTACTAAGTAGCTAATCTGATATTTAGATTTTGTTATTATATAAGATCATATTTTAAGCATGGCATTTGAAAGAGATTGAAACATTTTAATGACTAATTATGAGACTCAGAGTTCGTACAATGAACCAGATGTTGAAGGACCAGATGTTATTTTACCATGAAACCAAAAGAAAGTAAAAGATGTTTAAATGGTAACATTAATTTAGTAACAAACAATAACACAGCAATCTTTTACCTTTGACTTCCATTTATATATATCTTAAAATTTGATCCATGTCCAACACTAAAAACTTTTAGAATTTTCCTCTCCATTATATCAGTGACAACAGAAAAGACAGTTTCGAATGTTGATCGTCTTCTTGTGTTACATTCCAGTAATCCCGCAACCAATGGCGTAATCAATGATTTTAGGCTACTGCAAAGTTAAAGAAAACAAATTATGCTTCTTTTTTATAGTATAGTATGACACAAATCTAAAAAATTACTGAAAGTATTTCAGAACAAAACATCTCGAAATGCAAAATATAAACTTATTGCTTTGTGCTTTATTCAACAAAGTTTAGTAATACGCTATAAGTTGTCTCTTGATGGCAATTTTTTAGCTTTTGTTTTTAACTTGTCAATTGTACTGTTTCTTATAGGTATATTTTGTTGCTTTTTATTTCTGATACATATTCAGTTTCTAATGTTTTTCAACACTTTTGCTTCATATCAACTTGCATTGTAAGCTTTAAGCAAACGAATGAAATTGCTTCGGCATAACTTTAGACAATGTATAAAAATCTTTTTTTTTACCTCATTTTTAGTCCAGAAATGGACAACATCACGGTAGAAAAATTTCCGCTATTGATCTGTATACTGCCATAATCTTCATGCATTTCTTTGAGAATAGCTTCGAATTCCTTAGATGCGCCATCAACACTACACTTACACAAAGTTATGACAGAGAAATGCAGTCAAAAGCACCGCAAACGAAACGGTCTTGGAACAATTTGTGTCGCCATATAAATATTTTATGACTTAAACTTACGATGATAACAGACAAGTAGAAGGTAGTTCTCTTCCCCATTCAATGGGACCATTTTCATATTTTTGTTTCCCTGATATAACACCTGAGGCTTTTTCCGTTGTCATCTGAAACCTAAAATTAATAAGCAACAATTGACATATTTTAAGACTACTAATTGAAGAAAATTTAATTAAACAATTAGAAATACACTTAACGACCAAGGTAAGACTCAACAATATGAACTAATTCAAGTTGAAGTTTATACAGTTTAAAAATACATTGTTAAATTATAGGATCATTTGTGCTTTAAAAAAGAGAAAATTTTAAGAAAAAATGAGCTTGAAATGTTCATTAAACCTTTATGGAACGATTGACTAAAACTCCATAAAAACTTACATAGTTCTGGCATTGTTTCTTCCACCATACGGTTGAAAAGGAAGCTGACCTGTGGCCACATGGTAAATAGTAACACCTAGACTCCAAAGGTCAACGTTTGCACCAAACATCTTGTCTTTGCGTTTCTGTAAAACCGCTCTTTCAAACATGTGAGGATCCTTAAAGAAATTTATAATTGTAATAATGAATACTTTTAACTGTTTTATGCGAATAATATTAAGCCTTTCTAAATTTTTAAACGCCAAATGAAAAAATTATTTTTAGTAAGGAATGAAAATATTGGTCAAGTTATCCGAACTACAGTTTATAAACAACTAAAAACATAATATTGCATAAATATCGATGTCTGAAAATAACTTAAAAATATAATGTTTAATATTGTAAGCTTTAAACATTTCACAATTTCACTTAAGCACAGATCAAATCACTTAAAACCGTCATTTTCTGAAAAGAAACATAATTGATAATGACTGTTATAATGACAATGTATCATTCCACCTAACCTACAAGTAAAAATGCGATATACACGTACTAGATATTCCTCTGTTCCATATATAGAGGTAAATTCTTCTTCCTCCTCCAGTTCTCTAGCAGCGCCGAAATCGGTCAACTTATACACAGAGCTGAATAAAAAAAAAATTTATTTACATAATAAAACAAACATACCAGTCCTTGTCCATATCACAATCCAAAAAACAAAGTAAAAACTTTGTAAACTAATAAATTAGTTATACACGTAAATTTCCATCCAGGAAGTGAGGCCGGGTGCTCAGGAAGGGTAAGCTACTCCTGTCTAGCTAGCTACACCCGTCACGTGCAAGTCAATTTTCAGAATGAAAGGAACAAACAACTATGGTAAGTCAAATATATCCAGTATAAGTTTAGATACAGTAACTACATACTTATCAACAATATTGTGATGACGGCCATAAAACTTTTTAAGGGCCTTGATTAGCCTAGGCTTGCAATAATCTTGCGTCAACAATTTAATTGTAAGCAATTTGCTTCGTTGCAGAAAGTCCCCATAGTTGGAAACAAACTTTACCGTACCGTATTAACTGTGAAACATACACCATATGCAGGATAAGCGGGGATATTACTGCAAAGAAACGGAAAGATGATAATAGAAAAATTGAAGTCATCACGTTTGTCGTATAGCTTCAGATGTAACCTTTCGTGGGTGTCATAATTGAGGTATAAGTCCAAATATGAAGCAGAACATGAGAATCTGTCGTGTCTTTTATTTCAAGCTCACTTAGATAGATGACATTCACATATTCTCAAAATTTATAACCAGTGTTATAAGTTGGAAAGACAAAACCCAATATTTTGATGTGATTTTCCGAAATGTGCACATATGGCACATCAAAAATTCAACAGGTATTTAGTTATATCTTTAATAACTTGATACAGATTATATGATATGAACCATAAATTCACCAATTAGTTTTCATTTACCACTGAAGGACATAATTGTATCAAAACTTGAATTTTTAAGGGAATTGTTATTCAGCACATTGTTACATACTTATCCATTTAAATCTATCAATTTATTAAACCTTTTTGGAACACGACCGGCGAATCTTACTCGGCTGAACAACGCAAAAAAAGAATGATATTAAATTCTAATTGTGCAAGTATAATTTAAGAAAAAAGTTAAAACTATGTAATCGCAAGCTCTTTCATTCAATGAACTCTTACCTTCCATCATAGTTTATAAACCGTATAATATTCCCTGGTTTTATATCTCTATGTACCATGTCATTTTGCCTCAAGTACTGGAGACCAGCAACTAGAAAAACATGTCATTTTAGTATTCATGAAAGCAATAAACCTTGATAATAAGTTAATCGTGATGTAGGGTGCCCTATCAAAATTGTCGCCTGAGCTTGATTTTCAAATTTCCTTAAATACTCGTAAAGTATTCATAAACAAGCACCTGACAATTGTATCAATCCATTGTTGAAAAAATGTGTCAACCGTTTGTATTCATACTTGCACATTGTTTTCGTATTTATTTATTTTTATCTTGACTTGTTCTTGGTGATCCTAGAAGGCTTTTTCGTGTTTTTGGTAATTGTAATTGGCTTAGTCTTGGTTATTTTCGATTGCTTGTTTATGCTAGATAATTTTTGCGTTGTGATATTGTCAAGAAAAGGTTATTTAGCCAGCTACAACATTTTAATTTATTCTTTAAATTAGTAACATTAATATTTATTTTCTGTTGCATAGTTGTTCCTCATGTGAAAGCAGGATAAGGTTAGCATTTTATTAAAAGCCTCAACACGGATATGAAGCGTATCAACGCTAGAGCGGACAGAGAACTTTAAAGCGTAACAACCTCAAGTTTTGGGAATATTATTAAAACAATGTAAACATATATAGGGTTTCAAACACAGATCAGCTGTGCTATAAGATCTATGTCAACACGAAAGAAAAAGTAAGAATTGCGTCTCTAAATCACTACATGTCAAATGTACAAAAAAACATGTTTTTGTTATTATAATTTGATTTTTAATTTTGAGAATTTAATATATGTCCTAACTCAGAGCCAAAGAAATTCGATTCACACGTATCATTCGTAACAATTTTTCACCTTGTAGTTTTATATTCAGATAACAACATCAATCAATCTTCTACAAACCTATATGTTTTAAAACAACAAGAAATTCTTCTTCAGGAAAACCATAAGCATATTTAGGCTGGTCTAACATAGCATATAAGCTTCCTCCTTCGCAGTATTCCATTATTAAAACCTGGTTTCTTGTCTGTAACTGTTATAACAATTTGAAAAAGAGAGATCGTCATCAAGAACATCACCTCAGGTGTAAACATCGCATTTTTGAAAATATGCACAAAGCAATTTAAACTCAATCAAGTATGCGAAAAAACTAAACTAAAGTTCACAAAGACTTATAAATACATGTAACAATAATATGCTTTTTATAAGATCTTTATCAAAACTTTTAATCATGCAGTGTACAAACACGCCAAGAGAACTTTCAGTTTTCTTTTTAATTTTATTTTCATGCGCATTGACCAATTGCACTGAATAAAATGAACACTCTTAAGCTAGGCAGGTTGAATTTCTTTTATTACATTTCAGTAGTGGCAATATGCAAATATCCAATCAAACAAGGATACTAAGCTAAAGACAAGATTGAAAACAAATGTTTTTACCTGTTAATATATTTTTAAACCTTATATTTTGACCTTGAAAGATTGAATAGCATTCATACCATGCAACATTTTTACCTTATCAGCACAACCAATCATTTGTCTGTGTGTACAAAACTTCCGGGTTTCATGACCCAAGAGATTAAACAATATTCATCTTTAACTCGGTTCAAAAATTCAACGTGTTTGAAGCTATATATAGTTTTAGCTTCCTGGTTCAATTCAAAAATCACATTTGTATGTAAAGAAAAATTCATCAAGTTAATCTTAGCTTTAACAAATCAACTTATGAAATAGGTAATTGTAACGGTTTATCAGAAAGCACACAACGTATGTTTCTTATTTGTTTCAGTGAGTTTGGTTTTTGTGCTTAAACTATTTTCTCTTTTTACACAAGCATCTGGTTTTGTTTTTGCTTGATTCATTTTTTTCTCTTTTAAGTTTATCTGCAGTTCTGACCAGAAAATAAACACAGAACTGTAAAGAATATTGTTGATATAAAGTACAAACATACCAGTCCATGTCGAAACACAATCCCCAAAACAAAGTAAAAACTTTGTAAACTGGCTTATTCAGTTACATACGTGAATTGTCGTCAGAGAAGTGAGGCTGTGCGCTCCGGAAGAGTAAGCTCTTCCTGTCTAGCTAGCTACGTTAGTTTCATACGTGAATTGCAATCAAAGAAGGGAGGTCGGGTGCTCCGAAAGAGTAAGCACCTCCTGTCTAGCTAGCTAAATTATATAGAAGACACTGCAACAACCTTATTATTCAAAAGGCGAAATCAAGTTTTAACAAACCTATTACAAAAACTGTACTTATTGATCGTGATGTAAGCTTTGACTTTGTGGTATTTTAATGTGTCTTGTTAATATACACAGTTTCAAAAAATAATTCTTTGAAAATTATACAGCGAATAATTTGAACGAGATAAAAATGTCGAAATGAATAAAAAATTCAGTATCACTTAAATGCACCAATTAACAAACCTCTTGTTCGATCCCAAGTATTGATATAATATTAGGGTGTTTCAGTTTCCTTAATATCTGCATTTCTCTTATGGGTACAGTGGATCCATGTGAAGATATCCTGTCATGGAACACCTTAACTGCACATATTGTCCCATTATTCTGCAAATACATTAAAGATAAATTTTACTTAGATATTCTACAAGTTTTAGACAAATATAAAAAGGATTACCACTACATTTACGCTGAATGGTAAATACTTTTTAATTACTCTCTCTGAACAATCTTATAGGTCATGGCTCTCATTACTTATTACTGGCGCTTTCTCTTATATTCCTGCACGTAGTTTATTAACAAACAGCTATTGAAATCATATAGGTTAATTTCCGCTAACTATTTGTGTAATCCAAACTGTCTTATTTAATTGATGATGCTAAACAGAACACTGCTTACACGTGTTGTCCTATTGGTCTTAGCCGTTTCCTTTAAGCGTTAGTACCCCAGTTGTTTGTTGGTATTTAGCAAAGGGGTGTACGACCTCCCTTAAGTTAAAGTTCCCGGTTGTCCAGTTGGTCTCTTCGAAGGGTTTATCCTCCCCCACCCCGATTGATAGTCTCAGGATGCTCAATAGCTAAAGCATGTGCATGCTTCCCTTTGAATGGAAGTCCTAGGTTGTCCTGTTGATAAACGGAGCACAATTTCCTCGAGTATTAGTCCAGTCTATTTAACTGTTCACTACTTTAATTTTTACCTTGTTGACAAGTGAGATATGAGATCAAATGTCTAGTTCTGCAGTGTTTCTCAAAAAGTCATTAAAGTTAACTACACCATGTACTAAGATAATATTTATCATATGATTAACATTCCAAAACGCTGACTAGATGACTGACTGATTGACCATCTTAAAATAAGTCGCTTCTTCTATGTTCATATTTGTATTAATTGTTATTTAAAATTTGATGGGTAAATTTTTCTACATTTAATAGTAAGCGTTTCCAGCAACATGCCAACTTAAGATTAAAGCCCCTTTTGTTTTGTTCGTGATATGCTGGTGAGGCTGTGTCACATAGTGCTTTTTAAAAAAAATGTTTTCGTTATTCTTGCATTCAGAACAAATCATTGTCTTTAACTCTTTACAACACATAGCTATAAATACTTAAAATATGGTTTTGAATGAAATTTCTTCTCCATCGATAATATTGTACCTTGCTACGGGCTTTATAAACAACCGCTGTAGCACCGCGTCCAAGGACATTTGAATCATTCCATGTAAAGTTTTCAGTCTCATTCCATTTTCCATCCTTTTGCTGAAAAAGAATAAATAAAATTAAGTTTTCATGATCACATCTAGGAGAGAGAGAGAGAGAGAGAGAGAGAGAGAGAGAGAGAGAGAGAGAGAGAGAGAGAAAGAGCAACATTGCCAATAATTTTTGGATGATCATAGGAAGGCAAAGAAAGGAATTATTACTTTTATTAAAGGTCGTGTGGATTAACGATATATGGATTTCACGTCATAAAACGGACAGCTCAAAGAAGGCAATGTATTTTATTTTTCACGAGTAGATTTACTCTTTAACAATCAGATTGAGTTCTGCATTTAAAAAGAACGCAAAAGAATTATTACCGTTATGGATTTAATTTCATTCTTTACAATAAAAGAATACATATTAAAGCAATATAAAACAAATTGTTATTTACTATTTCATTAATCTCTGTTTTGTTATTTATCACATTTTGTCATTTATATTTTTGTCTCCGATTCAACAATTAATGTATGACAAAAAAGATATTTATTGCGTAATAAACCAGAAACTTTTAGGGTATTTTTTAAAATTTGAAATTTAGAATTAAAATTGGTTCTGGAATATGATTCACTGAAATGGTGCGATTTCGTGTCTAAGGGTACATTGTATTCAACTAATTAGGGATTATGATTATTTGAAATGACTCGATTTTGTGTCCAAGGGTACATTGGATACCATTTTAACTCATTATAGACAAGACGTTAGCTATTAGTTCCCTAAGTATATTTCAACAAAAATAAAAAATATCACGTGATAATTGTAACATAAATATCATACGATTGAGATAAACATGTTATTGCAGAACGTATGACCTATCCCATGCTAAATAAGTTTTTATCTTTTTAAAGCGGTCAAGGAAGTTCATTGAAAATCTTTTTAAGGACGGACATTTACAATCATAAGATTTAAAATAGGTATGTCACGTAATGCGGAATAAATTTTCTTTTAATAAATAATCACGCATGCGCTTATCCATGCATATTTTTCGTTTTCAATCTTAAGACTATATTCGTAAATAATTTTATGTAACATACATTCAAAGTTGTCTGTTATTTGAGACATGCACACCGTAACCATGCATTGCGGGGACAATTTTAAATAGAATACTCATGCATATGAATGAACCTACAACGGTAATAATATTCAAACTTTCTCAACTAAAACTGATTGCAGGTGTTGATAACAATTGGTATAATCATGGGTTTTTTTTACTAAAATAAATTACATTAATTGGATATGGCATAATGTATAACCACACACACACACACACACACACACACACACACACATATATATTAAGATAAAGAGTTATAACAGTTATAAAGAAAGTTATAAGAAGAAGTTTAAAATTTTCTCTGAAAGCTTTATTGATAGATTTTTCATACATACCTGGAATTTTGTTCAGAATTTTTTGTATGCAATAATTCAACAGAATCAGTGAATAACTTCCCATACGTCTCAACAATCAAATAAGTTTGGAGATACATAGGTATTTTTTTCAAACGACTACAGGGAGTGTAAAAGCCTATAATTCTTTTTTTTTCAATTTTAAACAAGGCTTTCCGAGTCTTTTTCTCCTAATTTAATTTTTACTTTATAACGATCCATTTGTATGGAAATTAAAAACAATGATGTGTCTTCGAGTCAAAACCTATCAACTTTTTTAAACAATATAACTTTTTATTAATTAATTACACCTACCTCAGTAAAGGGTCCAGGATTAAGTTCGATATTCCCAAGAATAAGTAGCATCCATATGAAAAGGACACACCCCTTGTGTACCAATGACCCCGGTACATACATCAAAACGTCGATAGAACTACATCTGATTGGCTGGAAAAATTTTAATTGAAACTGTCCAACTCTTTGTCTATAGGCCATAACATCAATTCCCATATTTCATGCAAGTTGTCTGAAAAAATGAAATAAAACAAATATTCGCTATGATTAAAATAAATAAATAAATAAATAAATAAATAAATAATTAAAATAAATAAATAAATAAATAATGCCGGAAAACTTTTAATAAAATAATCAGTATTTAGTAATTATTGACCTCTTATACAACGGTTTCAATAATAAAAAAGAGAAAATATATATGTGTCATGTGTTTTTTTTTTTAGTTTTTGATTTAAAAAAAACAGCACATGCAAATGAACACATGTAAGTTGTTGGACAATCTCTTGATTGTGAACTAGGAAGTTAAAAAACTTATAATTTTAATTTTTTTTTTAATATAAAAATGTGATTTTTAAAAGAACCTTCCTTGGTTAGGAATAATCACGGTCCAAAGGCCGTCTCCACATAACAACGAATACGTGACTTGAAAAACTTTGAATTATCTCCCTTTGTTTATAGAAAATCGTTCTATTTTTATTTGTTTCTAAAATCCACTATTTGAAAATCTCAATTCACTTCCATAGTTTAAATGTTCTTGTCTTGATCTGAGCTTTTATGATTATGTACTGTCACAAGAGTACTTTATGACCATAATAAATTATATACGTGCATATTTCAACAAATACTTAAATACAATTGAATAAGTAAATAAAAGAAATGAAATGACCCATTATGGCAGTGTACACGTATATAGACTTGCCTGTGTTTATTTCCGGACATTTTGTTTACCCTTGTTAATCTTCATGTTGTCTTTAGATATATACAATCGGTATTTTCGTCATTAATAACTTTGTTTACAATATTTATATCGGAATTCCCCTTGGTATTTCCGATTGTGCACAGTTTTGAACATAAACAAGGGAGTGTTTAAGTAAATAAATTTTAACTAATTATAAGTGAAAAACTAGTAAAATGTCAAATGTTAAAAGGAAGCTATTACACACACACACACACACACACACACACACACACACACACACACACATATATATATATATATATATATATATATATATATATCATACAAAGGGAGGAAACCACAGTAATCAGAAAGTCTAACCGGCGATACATACTATAGAAATGATCCCTAAAAGTATTATCTTTTCTAGTGATATTAGAAATTCTAGCTAATGGCATTTATTGTATTGGAATTATTAATAAATGTTTATACTACATTACAACGTAAATCCAATAAATTGTAATTAACTAACGGAATAAAGGAAATCTACAATAAACGGATATGATGAAACGTGATTTGTAAAGGGTCGGTTGTACCTTCATACATTAACGTTCACGAATTGAACATCAATACTACGTTTTGGACACGTACCTTTTACATATAAAAGGAATGTATAGTGAAAAAGTATAATTTTTTTTAATTTTCCGAAAGAAATATTCAAAAAATTAAAATATTCTTATATGTAAAAGACTCAAAAACTTTTAACATTATAATTTATTTAAATTAAGGCATAAGTATATTACGTCAAATGGTTATAAGTATTACAATTAAGATGACATAAATCACGTATTCTTCTGTAGACTATACAGATATTTGGATAAATCACGGAAGTTCCGTCACAACATCTAGATTCCTATCCTATATCGGTGAACGGAGAATAAACGCAGTTTGTTTTTCGTTTGATAAAACCCGGAAATCCATGTATCGAACCACTCCATAACACACTCCATCAGAAGCCTGTTTATAAGTATTCATCATCCGTACATACTGAATACTTATTGGGTACTGGTATATATATATATATATATATATATATATATATATATATATATATATATATATATATATATATATATATATCCTCGTCTTAAGCGACATCTTACCACCGTTTTAAAGTGAGAAAAACATGTGATTAAGGAAATCAGAATGACAACCCTTTTCCCCCAAATACATTTTCAACCATGAACTTAAAAATACATTTTTTAATTTACTGTAATAAACGTTATAGGTAGGTAGATTTTAAGTTATTATATGCAAATTATTGTTTAAAAAATTGAAAACAAAAATAAATAAATAAAATCACATAAAAATTCACTATCCCTATCTATGAAAATAAATAATAAATAAATAAATAAATAAATAAATAAATAAATAAATAAATAAATAAATAAATAAATAAATAAATATTAATACTTATAAAAAATAATATTACAATAGTAGCGATTCATAAAGCCCCTAAACAAGTCGATTTGATCTTATACTAAACTTACATGTACGTATATATATTTTTTAAGGCTGTAGTTTTCGTAAACTTTTAAAATAAACGAAAGGCACTTGTTTGCTCTGATTGGTTTAAATGTAATAATATCAATGATCTTAATTACGATCAATATATGCTTTGCATACAACATAAGAAAAACAGTTGTATGTAGGTGAGGCAATTGTGACTTTACAACGGTAATCGCGTCTCTCTCTCTCTCTCTCTCTCTCTCTCTCTCTCTCTCTCTCTCTCTCCATATATGTATATATATATATATATTAAAAAACTTAAAATGACATATTTCAAATATGAAACTCGACAATGAACACATTGGTCATTACATCCAATGACCTTCTATCGTCAATAGTCAAAAGTTTTATGTTAATAATAATAATAATAATAATAATAATAATAATAATAATAATAATAATATAATGACGATGACGATGATGATAATAATAATAATAATCATAATAATAATAATAAATTTTATTATTATTATCAAGACATTTTTTCATACATATTATTGAATTATTTTCTATATCATTGCTATCCTGCTTATTCAACTTTTCAATATCTCACCAGGTCACTTACATGCATTCAATTGAAGCAATAAATTATTCTGGTACACAGGCAAATTTTTTATCACGTGAATTCCGCGTGAAATTCACATTAAATTCACGTGAATTGAGCTCAAACTTGAAAATCACGTGAACGAAACTAGTTGTTTATAACGACAAAGTCGTTCCAATCACAAATAATTCATTGTTTTTATGAATAATAATTTTGAGTTACTATTTTATTTTCATATAATGAATCGGTCCATTTACTACGGAATTCAACGTCCAATAACATTTGAGGTGGAAAATGCAACGAGGTCAAAAAAAAAAAAAAATAAATAAAAATAAATAAATAAATAAATAAATAAATAAATAAATAAATAAAAAAAAAAAAAAAAAAATACAGAGATATAGCGTAGCTCCCTGGAAGTTAGAAAAAATGCATCAGCGAAGCAAAATCGTCGAAAAAAACAATTAAAATGTGCATCATATATATTTATGCTCGTTCTGTTCGTGACAAGTATTGCATAGACTGATGAGTGAAACTACTTGCGCAGATAATTTTCACCCCCCCCCCCCCCAAAAAAAAAAAAAAAAAAACAAACTATCCTACCTTAATTTTAAGTAGGTAATAATTATGTTCCCTTTAAATGTTTATAAATGGCAGACACGTGCAGGGTAGTGGGTTTTATTATTGGTAAAATAAGGCAATTTTAATCTTTGAATGTACTTAAACATGTTCTAAGCAGGAAGGTTAAGGGTCATCCAATAATACTGTAACCTAACCGCTGGATATTTACTCCAGTGTACGCCTACGATATATATACATGTAATTGGTAGTTCCAATATAAGTTTGTATTTTCGTTATATTGGTTTTTGACTGTGCTTTTTTATGTTGTATTCTGTGGTGTTCTTTGGCACGTTTGCTGTTGTCAAGTACCTGTCTTTCAGTTTAGACCCTGTTAGACTTGTGCCCGTTTAAATTAATGGTACATGGTGGTATTGGCTGTCTTTGCTTTGTTATTGTTTTTTTTTTATTTTTATTTATTTATTTATTTATTTTTATTTTTTTGTATGTTTCTAGTTACCGCTGCGTTTATTAAAGTAATCTATCTATGACAATTTATTAAGTATAAATATCATTTAAGCTAAAAACATAGCAAAACATTCTAAATGCACGTCCTTTCACTAATAAATACATTTCAATGTTCATCTGTCAAAAATCTAGAATAACGAATCTTTATATTCTGAAATAAATAAAGCTATAAAGAAATTTTGAAAAAATAAAATTGGGAAAATTTAGGAGAGTCTGAAGAAAAACATCAAATTTGCTGTCATCATTTTGCTTTACAATTAATGTATGTTACCATTAACAAATTGTCAGTTTCTAATTCATAAATACCATTTAAAGTATTTTGTGACAAAACGAAACCATGGCGATAAGCGAGTAGACATTATAAAAAGTTTCACGGTATACCAAACAATATATTTGATTAGACAATAAGTGTGTCACGTCGAGCCGTTATCTGCCCGTGTTCTTAAACATATTCCCATTTTGTACCACGAAAGTGGTATATGGATGACTAAGCTTTTGTGACTATACAAACAACCAGACTTGGTACTCAAACTCAGATGTACGTAACAGCAGCGTATACCCACCAGTTTGTTAGCGATTTCGTTTAAAATCAGCGCGGAATGAGGAGATTTATTTTCTTACCCACTTTAAACGCGGCAGCAATTATTATGAATCCTAAAACAAAACGTACTTAAACTTATATAAAAAGACGATAGTATTCCTTATCCACTTCACACTTGATGTTTCAATGACGTGTAATTCTTTAACAGAGTCTGACTAACTCTAAATATATTTAAATTCTTTAAAATATTATTTTCAATTTCCAAATCTTTTAATACCAGCACTATTCTAACGATTGGCACACGTGATTCCGAAAATAAAACAAATGTATTTTTCAAAGTTTCCCTGGAGTTTGTATTCCGCGAAACCTTTTGCAGTCGGATACACTTTTAGTTCCTGAAACAATCAAAACACTGAACAATACACATGCCATAGACGCATTATTAATAATATGCAAAGGGTATTATAGTTTAAAATTCTTTGAAATTCAACGCATATTAACTACCACCCAAAAAAAGTCTTATTTGTTTTCTTTTTTAAGTCGTCTTTAAAATTTTTTAACATGAACTTTTTACTAATAAAAATACCTGGTGAGTAATTATTGAGTAGGCCTATTATTGAGAACGTTTACAACATTAGGTCAAATTAACCACTTAAACATCTTATAATTAAAATCCATGTTTAAAATAATTCCCAAAGAGGTGTGTCGTCGTGTATTATTTTTAGTTTGATTAAGATCTTTCATTCTATTTAAGAGTATCATTGTTTACGTAACTCCTTATTTTACATTTTTCTGCATGTAATTTTTTTTATCTAGATCTGCATGCATTGCATTCTGCTCATTTTGTTTTACAAACAATCATTAATTGCAATAAAGCTTCGTTAAAATCTTTCATAGCGTTCATAGCGTGTAAGAAGTAGCAAGCAGTCACAAAATGATGACATAAACTTCTAATTTTTACAGTTCCATGCATGCAATGACCTTAAAAATGGATTTATATTATGTTTTGTTCATCTTTAAAATATGACAAACATTCACGGCAAGCATCATTCACGTGTAAGAGATATGAAGCACCCACTAAATTTTTATTAAAACCCGTAATTTTTAAATGTTTGGCATACCTTGGCATTTGATCTGGACCTCCTTGCATTGTGCGCTATTTAACTTTAAAATTTGACAAATGTGAATGATAAATTTCATGAAAATCATTTGTACCGTAAAGAAAAATGAAGCCAACAAGGAATTGTTAACCATTTGTGCCATTTTGAAGACTATATTATGACTGATTGAACTTAACTTCTTATATCAAACCGGAGACCATAATGGTCTTGGTCGACATTTCTTTTCTTTTTTTTTTTTTTTAATTTGTATCTTTATTTATTTATTTTGTTTATTTTTTGTATTTTATAATAACACTTTATCAATAGAGAAAAGGGAATCTCCTTGCATGAGGTAAGTGCACTTTGTCGCATACTGACTACTTCATCATGGATTACGATTCACGATAAGAATATCCAATCAAAACAGAGAAGATAAAGTTTAATGACATTTATTTGACATTACTGTGTTGCTCATTTGTTAGAATACTTTCTCTTTAACTAAAAAGAGTTTATATTACTAGGTATATTTATTATTCACTGATGACCAATAAGAAAATAAAATGAGATGAAATGGCATCAGGTACATCAAATACTCGAGCGGATTTGGTTGTTTCGTGGTGCCTTTTTCAAAGATGACAAGTAGGACAGGTAGAGAGAGAAAGATGAGAACATATAACGTAAAATTAAACAAATAAATGAACTTTTTAGCAGTATGAAGAAGATTTAATGAAACACAAACATACCATCCCATGCAAAAATCACAATCCCAAAAGCAAAGTTAAAACTTTGAAAACTGGCTAACGTTAATCAAAGAAGAAGCAAGACCAGGTGATCTTTATTATGATAATTCTTGTTATTTAGTCGTTGGCAAGATTACTGTGATAGTCCTGAGATTATTTAACTGATATATAATTAAGGTAATAAAATGATGGTCGTCAAGGTAGACAAAGTATGAAAAATAATAATAAGATGAAGCTTAACAAAATGCCATACATTGATAATATTTTATTTCCAAATTCAATTTTAAAACAAATAACAGTTCTGAACAGTTGATCATGAATTAATAAATAAAAACTAGACAATGGATTTCTTGGATTCATCGGAAAGACAGATTTGGTTTAAAACGCAACCATTCCATGTTAGTATCATTATTATTTTAGTAATGTAATTAATGTAGTCAGATCAGGCGTAAAGAGGACATGGCGGTAAAAATACAAAACGGAATAAATTTTGGCAAACAACGATAAGAAAAAAAAAATATATTTAGTGAGAATTAATTTATAAAAAAAAAAATAAAAATTTAAGAAGTTGTAAAGGGTATAAAAATCTAAACCATAAGTACAGAATGAGCGAGTTAATCCGAATTTTTGGTCAAAGGGGAAATATTTTCCTATAAAGTTGGTTTTTCTCATATTTCAAAAAGGGAAAAGAGTTTAAAATGTGCTTAATAGGAAAGTGAATCATTATTCTGAATAAAGAAATCAATAAGATCACGAAGAGGTCCAATTCTTTGCGCCTCAGGAAATAAAATTCCCAGAACGGTCATATCATCCCGCATATCCCAGGAAAATCCAGAATAACAAATTAATATCCACTTTGGTTAGATTTCTGTAGAAAGGAAACTGATGCTGCTGTCATAGTATATACATTGTATTTCTGTTCAAATATATAATTTTATTTAATGCATATTTTTTAGAAATTCCAAATTTTAAAAGATTTTATTTAGAAATAGAATACTTTTTAAATTCAATTATTAAGTTTAATAAAAAACTATTTTCTTCCCTTTAACCTATTTAATGTGTTAGTTTTAGAGTATTTTGAGGAAAATGTTAAGATTTTACAAAAATAATGATAATAATAATATCCGGTCAGGATTAGCATGGCTTAATCTGATGTTTGGATTTTCCTTATTACAATAGGTGTCATTGTGATTTTAGACAAGTTTCGCGTAACGTGTAGGTTCAGTTAATTGTTACTCAAACAAGTCACATTAATTACTAAGCTGGATAAAGACCTGTTTACTGTCTTAAACCTAACATGAGAAAAAGTAAATTTTTTTTAGTAAAAATAAAGTATTAATGCGCTGTAACCTAGGTTGCCATAAAAAAGTTGAAATTTGATTGGTTGTCACCTGAAAATCGCAAAAAGAATGTTAGGTCTTGTTTTCTGAGATAGCGTTATTTTGCTTTTTTCAGAAAGGCTAAGTTTATAAACCATGTCACTGCTATGAGGATTTTACACGTCAAAAACGACAACATTTACCACTTTTATCAATGTTTCTATGAGAGTTGTTCCCCTAAAGCCGTAGAAACGAAGTTATCACACTTGGAATTTTCGTAACGACAGACATAAAATTTGAATTTTAAAATATTCCGTAATTGATGAAATAAAAAATCGTTTATTACTTTTGTCGCTTTTTTCAAGATAAGCAGGTTAAAATTATATTGTAGTGTCTGAAGCAGGACAAGGAGGCGGCCATCACTCGATAGGTTAGACCCTCCGTATTACCTGTTTACGTGGAATCCGTAATACCCGTTCAGGCGACCGTATTAACTGGCAAAATCAAAGGTACAGGAAGGTATGATTTCGCGTTTAACCAATCAAATTCCTAGTATTTTGCCAAGGAGGTAATAAAAAAAATCTTATTTCGTTGCTTAATCGGAGTATATTCTTTGTCATCTAAAATTCATATGTATGTATGTATGTATGTATGTATGTAATTGTATTCTTATACCAAAAAATGTTCCGTCAAAAAATAATCTCGAACATAATGTATTTAAAAAAAGCGAAGTATTTAAAGTCGATGAGCTTTTGAATCTGAAAAACCCGATAATATAATTTTTAAGTTATTATTATACTTTACAAGACAAGCGTGATGAAACCGCAAAAGTGAACTAAATTCAATCGGTTTTGCGATTTCAAGTTAGCTGACAGTTGGATATAATTTTGCATCGCGTACTAAGCAAGCCTCTTCTTGGAAGATATCCTTAGTTGCTGTATTCTATCTCACAACAAACCTAAGTTTATTGAATCTATTGAAATATATAAAATGCTCAAAATTTGAGACCAAATTTGTCAAATATTATAAAGGCCCTAAAATTACCAGAACATTCAATAAGAAGGCACCAATCATTGAAAACCTAATTTTTGTTTTGCTATATATTTATAATTTTGATTTTTCTGAACTATTCGTCTCTGAAAGTATAATAGATTATAATCTATATTCTTTATAAATTTTTAGGTGTGCTTTAAAAATCATTATCACAAATGTGTTGTCAATAATACAACAAGAATACCAAAAATTGGCGTTTTCACAAATAAAACACAAATATACCAGTCCATCCAAAAAATAGAAAATTATAAAAAAAATAAATAAATAAATAATAAATAAATAATAAATAAATAATGGTAGAAACTATAAAAACTGGCCAATTTAGTTATATACGTGAACTTCTATCAAGGAAGTGTGGTCGGGTGCTCCGGAAGGGTAAGCACTTCCTGTCTAGCTAGCTACACCTGTCACGTGCAAAGTCAAATTTGATAATGAAAAAAAAACATGGAGCTTTGGTAAGTCAAATATATCCAGTAGAAGTTTTGATACAGTGATACATACTTATGAAAAATATTGTTATGTCGACCATAAAACTCTTTAAGGGCCTTGATTAGCCTAGGCTCGCAATATCCTTAAGTCAACGATTTAATTTTAAGCAGCTTTTCTCGTTGCAGAAAGCCCCCGTAGTGGGAACAAGCTCTAATATAATGTATGAACTGTGAAACATATACACGATAGGCAGGAGAAGCAGGGATATTACTGCAAAGAAATAGAAAGTTGATAATAGAAAAATTGAAGTCATCACGTTTGTCGTATAGCTTCAGATGTATCCTTTTGTGGGTGTCATAATTGATGTTCTAACCTAAGGAATAATGCATATGTAGAAATGGAGTGACGAAATATCATGTGCATATTAAAGCATCTAAGTTACAATTTTTATTTTTTTTTATTGTATTGTATTGTACTAATAAAATACGTGAAAACAGAAGCATGCATATTTGTAAATTGATTGCTCAAACTTCAAGTGCAAAACAATACTGATGTTTAAAGCATGAAAGATACCATAAAAGAAGATTGCAAGACGCATCTAAAAATCTGTTTTAAGAAAAGTAGGTCATAGCGATCTATTTTTTTCTTCTCTAGTCTTTTAAAAGATGACTATATATCAAAGTTTACTCTGATTTCTTAATAATTATACATAACCGTTAGGCCATAAAAATATTATAAAGGAATATCCTTTCTTCATGTAGATTCATAACCCCTTTTACCACGTACACGCTTCAGATCTGATTTCAGAAATTTTATACTATCTATACACATGACTTACAAAGGCCTTCATCTAAAAAACAAATGTTTCATCAGCCTATCTTGTATAGTGAACAAGATACATGAAAAAAATATTAATGGCACCTACTTATGCCTTACATGGATAAAGCAGTATAAATACTCTATTAACTTTTATCTTAGGAGACATTGCCAATTTTTTCGGGTGACTCTTTAATAAAATAAAATACTATAATGAATATGTTGTCCATGAACAATTAATGTTTATTATTATATGTTTTCATTATTATTATAAAATAGTATTATTGTTTGAATGAAACAAAGTACAGGGAATACTTAAAGAGGATAGTTAAGAAAAAAATTGAGTATGTCATTTTATAAGAAACAGGATGCTAATAATAACAAGTCTGAGCGAAACTTAATTTTTAGTATTGAGACCCTAAATATATTGACTTAAAATTTAACATATAATCTAGGTATAGCATCTTTATTTGACGCGTATATATATATATATATATATATATATATATATATATATATATATATATATATATATATATATATATATATATATATATATATATAGATTGTACTCGTTTATTAAATAGTATATTAGAAATATTAATATTTCCTTGTCCTTGTTTGCATTATGTAATTTAAGAAATTGGCGATGGGTGTCGTTCTGTATATTGTGTTCCTGAGAAGGTTTAAATAACCTTTTAAATAAAAAAATATCCATGATGATAGGTTAAGTTTAGACTCTGGTGAATGAAAATCTATAGTAGTTTTGTATATGCATTCTTCTTGTAACTTTCTAAGACGGGAAAGTGGTAAAAAGTACAGTTTGATTCGGATATGGTGCAATCCGAGAGATTTCTGTAGGAATGGTAAAAGATCAGAAAAACTAACATCATGGATATTGGGTTTGTTGCAACTAGTAAAAAGTTAAAACGGTGCTGATCTAATTAATGATGCTCCTAATGAACAGTGTTTCATTTAGTTCAACGATAAAAGCTCGAATAAATACAGAAATAGCAGTAATTTTCCAGCGAGATGTAGCCTGTGAGATATTATTTTAGAACATGGTAACGTCATACAAAACCGGGTCATTTGAACACAACTTTCAAAACGGTGAAATACGATAAATTAAACACAGAATTTAATTAAATTTGTTATTTTTTATTTAAGGGATACATACCACCATTGCGAATACATTTGGATATTAATGACGGACAATTAATACAATTTGTCAGGTTTCACCTTCGATTCAGTTGAGTTCCCGTAAATACGTGCGCATGCTCCAAGGATTTCATTTATTTACAGCTAATAGGAATGAAATTTAGAAAATGAACCTCAAGGATCATGATAAGAAGATATCTATTTTTAAATAAAAATATATTTTTAGACAAAAAAAAAAAAAAAAAAAAATTAGAAAATTGAAAACCTAAATGCAGCTTTTGTGGTTATTTTTATTATAATTATAATGACAGAGTAGC
Organism: Tegillarca granosa; assembly: GCA_029721355.1. Taxonomy (NCBI): domain Eukaryota; kingdom Metazoa; phylum Mollusca; class Bivalvia; order Arcoida; family Arcidae; genus Tegillarca; species Tegillarca granosa. Next base: position 43,689,223 of record CM056599.1, on the reverse strand, counting down.
ATTTTGTTTATTAACAATACAATATATTTATTAAAAAATATTTATCCATTATAATTTTGAATTTTTCCTATTAAATGGTCAACACTCTAGTAATTAAAACGGTTTTAATATTAATGGAACAAAGCTTAGCTTTACAATTAATAATACGATGTACACAAGATTTAATGTTTTGAATATATTCGTCTTGTCGACACTAGTTGCCAAAAACTATTTAATACGGGCGATTCCGTTTTAGAATAACTATGTAGATGGTGAAACTGAAATACCTAATAACATTTCACACAAACAAGTGTTTTGGTCTTTGTTAGAACTATTGAAGAAAATATTGAATGAAGTAAACAGAACAACACAATATCTGAGGTGAAATAGACTTATTTACAAATGGTTGCTACTCATCTGTTAACACTGGAAACATTTTACAGCAGCAATTAGAATACAAACACAAGGTATAAACACTAAACAGATAGTAGAATCTACGTATTTTTTCAGTAAAACGTTTTAAACGTTTATTTTCAAGAGAATTATGTAAGAAATAATATTCGTTTTGAACTGCATGCAGTTATACAGTAGAATAGGTTTTTAAAAATGACCACAAAATATACTTAAATTTAACACCTTCGTTAAAGAATAATAGCGATAAATACTGTAACGTTTTCAAATGAGTCAATAAACCTATATATACAACCCTATTACAAGAAAAATATAATGACAGTGCATATTTTGTTAAAATACGGAATCTTGTATTGATTGATATTTGTTATCTATATATAGTCATTTTTATGGCAGTAAAGTTATGTGTCGTTCTGAGCATGCTCATTGCGAGTCGTGTGCATAAGTTATCGCAGTAGGACGTTAGTAGTATGTTGTTTCTGGTAAGTCAATTTAATTTTGAAATATCGGCTATGTCACTTGCATTTGTTGCAGGTTTTGCAAAGCACTATTTGGTTTTTGTAGGTTAATAACATCAATCGAATAACGTGTCTTGAAAGTTAAAACCTATGGACTTATCTTGATTAGCTGAATAGTATTTTTTTAACTTGAATTTTCGCCTTCATATTCGAAATGCATTTGGTTGTTTTTATAACAGATTTATCATTCATCTCTGACAATAATTGCCGAGCCTACAAGTAAGACCTTCAGAAAATTATCGTTATCGCTCACGCTTTTATATCTGAAATCATGAATTTATTGTTCTTGCCCGTCTAACATTTTTCATATATCAGCCAATAGACATTTTCTAAGTAACAAGTAAATTATAAGTCCAGTATCTGTTTAAATTGCTGCCTGGTGACTATTTACTAGTCTTTAGTGCAGAAAAGGGACTTAAACTCATTTTAAACTTTTGTTGCTGTGCATTATCTCGATTGCATAACAAAGATATTCGAAAAACTATTAGTAATCTTTTATAGAAACAGAAATACTACTGTTTTCGCGTTCTAGGAGGGCATTTGGTATGACCTTTCATATTATTACCTTAAATTTTAAAACGTTATTTTAAGGATTTTTTCCTTTAAACTTGAAAGCACATGAACCATTGAATGAGGTATAAAATGGCTGCCAGTCTATCAAACACTCCACGTAAGCGGTTTGGGTTGTTTCGCAGTAGTTCAAAAAAGAAGGACAGAATATCACATCTAGAGGGCCTTTTAAAGGAGAAAGATGAAGAAATACTTCATCTTAAGACACAACAGAAGCAAACAAATGAACTTATATGCAAATGGTGTGATAAAGTTTGCGGTTCTTGTTATTACGTCGTTGGAGACAATGTGGTGATTGGGGAAAATGGAACAATATATGACCATAGTAATGAGGACACGGCTGTTAATATGGACAAGGTTTTAGAAAATATGATGGAAGGATTTAAATTATCAACTAAAAAACAAGCAGAGATGATATTAGAACTAGAAAGAACAAAGGTATAACATAATGTCTGAGAATAAATTTACAAAAAAATAATAATAATAATAAAAATAAATAAATTAATTAATTAAAATAAATAAATAAAATTTTATTATTAACAATAAGGTTCTGAAAATGTTACATGTAACAAAACTCCATAAAGTAGGTCACTTCAATCATTTTAATTCACCATAATACATTCCTTTTCACGTGACAATACGTCATCACAGTGCATTCCTTATCACGTGACTAGACGTTTTTGTAAGTTAAGAAGTTTAAAATGTAAAAATAAGTAAAAAAACATATCTGAATTTTTCTAAACTTGCCTGTGAGGACGTTATGAGGACATAATTTAGAGCCAAATGAAAAATTTATCTAATAGGAAAAGAAAAAAAAAAAAAAAAAAACAAAAAAAGACGTACAACTTTTGACCGTTGGAATAATGGAAAAAAAAATTCAGGATCCGCTATAATGCCAGATTTTTCAGGAATAAATATGAACCCCAATTAAATCTTTTTAAAAGTTTTTTGTATATGTGTTACTGGTAATTTTATCGCTTTCTTCGTTTCTAGAACAGCAATTAAAAGTTTACAATTTATTAAGTGAATGTTTTATTAACTTTGTTAGATTTTATTTATTATATATTTTGATTTGAAATGAAGGGTTTAAAAATTTTAATATAGAGAAAATAAAAAAGGGAGACGCTTTTTTGCATTAAAATATAGTTGTTTGTAATTTTTTTATTTATAAAAGGCCACTTCTGAATCTTATCACTTGTATTAAATTAAGCTAGTGAAAAAACTGAATGACTTATTTATATTTTTAAGCTAAGCGTCTGGAATCATGGACAAAATGGACGAAGTGGCCGTACCTAAGGAATCAGATGTCATGTTGCATATTCAAAATTGTTCGATGGCATGTCTTGAACTTATGAAAAAAACTCCTGCTGACATGATGAGAAAGATGAGATTTACCAATATTCCAGTAATTGCCAAACCATTTATCCGCATGTTACGATACAAATACGGTAAACAGAAAACTATTATTAAATAACTTACCAATTCGGATGCGTACCGAATACTAAAATCAATCACAACGTCAATTGACAATATCAAAAAAGCCTTGTGTCAAAGCACTGAGTGCGATAAGTTGCTTTTCCCGAAAAGATAGCTATCACAGTGTTTCAAAAGCCTAGAAATTTTGGAAAATACATATTTGCAACAGCCAACAAACCAAAAAAAAAAAAAAAAAAGAAAAAAGAAACGACAAACACCAAACACAAGTTTCTTTTAAATCATGAAACATTTTGTAACTACCCATTATTTAAACTTCCTATTTCGGCGGGCACAGTTAATTTCTGTAGTGGAATTATGGTATTATAAAGTATAAACGTTGTAGAGGATATTTATGACACAAATAAAACAATAGATACTATTAACTTGCAATAGTGAAAGCGATAACATCACCTAATCTTTAAGTAAACGCAATGTGTGTGTGTGTGTGTGTGTGTGTGTGTGTGTGTGTGTGTTTGTGTGTGTGTCATAAAAAGGTATGTGTTTTTTAACTGCTATTTGTGTTATTTATTTTTTCTTTAGAGTTTCACCTAGAAAAACTAAAAAGAATTCTTCAACTTCAAAAGTTACCTTGTTGAAAAATCATTTACAATTGAAGATGATGTATGCAGAATGGTGTTAACGTGGTTTACCATTAATTCTTATAATGACAAGATAGTTGAAAGTCTGAAAATGTTATTGGATAAACTCGACAAAGACATAATTGAAAGTAAGCAATACTGAAAAATATTAATATATATCAAAAAGGTTCTAAAATAATTTCAATAGACCAAACACATAAAAAAATTCCTGTAAGTTTTACCACTTCAGCAAACTTGTTCCAATTGCAATTTTCGAGGAATGAAACTCTGTTACAATAAAAAAAATCGTTAACACTGTGTCTGGCATATCATGTTACTGATTTCTTTTAATAATCTGTTATAGACAGCAATGGTATATTACATTCATTTTTGCATATTCTACTTTTGTTTTACTTTGGGTACTATGACATTCCACATGTTTTGCGTTTTTCACATTTAAAATCTGACTTAAGGTTCTTTTGTACTTCTTTCGAATATAAATCATAAATTGCCTTTTGTTAAATATGAATTGATAAAGAATGCCTTTTAGCTTTCCCATATGCTGCAGACATGTTTGGTATTGATTTTAAAAATCATTTTTTTTGTCAGCTGAGCAAGTTCGAATCTTGTCAAATGTGCTATCTACATCTAGAAAAACTGACAAAGTGGAAGTAGTTGAAAGTGGAAATGAAGCAAGTCATGGAAAACTTCTTGCAGAAATATGTAGGAGAACAAAAGAAATACAAATGGCACAGAAGGCAAATATAGAACACTCGGAAGCTGTACAGCAGTCACATACTGACCACATGAATAGGATGCTTTCAGAAGCCATAGCAACAATATTTGAGAAGCTTTCAATTTCATCACCTCTTACAGAAGATGCAAATGGTTCAATTAGAACATATCAGCACATGTCTATTATTCCTTCTGCAAATAGCAATGCTAAAGATATTGAAAAGGAAAGGGCAACTTTATACCACATTTAAAAGTGACTTGCCAATCTAAGTGTTGTTTTCTTCTTTTAATGTCTTACCCAACACTTGGACCCAAAATACATTAATATTAACAGAATGTGACATTATGTTTAATCTATCACTAAGCCTTTCAATGGATTAACAGAATGTGATGTTATGTATTGCCCAATATGTGGACATTTAATACATTACCATTAACAAAGTGAGATGTTATGTATAACCTAACACTTGGTTCCGTTATACATTCATATTAACAGAATGTGATGTTCTGTATAGCCAATCACTTGGACCCTTAATACATTTATATTAACAGAGTGTGATGTTTTGTATAACCCAACAATTAGATCCTTAATACATTAAAAGAGTGAGATAATATTATCCATATTATTTGTTAATATTATATCTCATTGTCTTCAGTTTACTATCAGTTGTGTTCAGATTTATAAACATTTTTATTTTGTTAGCCGACTTACAAGGCTTGCAGAATGAGTAATATTACTTTTATCTTGGTGCATGTTTTTCATGTCATGGTAACAGACTTAATGAACATCTCAAACCAAACCAAGAATGGTTAAAACTATTAGGTTAATATTAGAAGCTTTGCTTCTAGTACATCAAACATTTAAAAAAAAATTTCCTTAACCATTATAATATTCGTGCTTGTACAATATTGTGTTTGATTACTCATTTCCGTGGTGCTAGTAAAGCATTGTTGCTTGATTACTTATAACCTTCGTGCTTAGTACACTTTTGTACCTTGATTATTCATAACCTAGGAGTTAGTACAGCATTTATCCTTGTTTACCTTTGACTTTGGTCTTAATACAGCATTATACATTGATTTTTTTACAACCTTGGTGTTAGTACAAGATGTAGCTTGATTGGTTTTAACTACGTTCCAGAACTGCCTTGTTTCATAATAACTTATAACGTGGGTGCCAGTGCTAGTACAGAAATGTACCTTGGTTACTTATAACGTTTGTGCCAGTGCTAGTAAAGAAATGTACCTTAATTACTTATAACGTTGGTGTCAGTGCTAGTACAGAAATGTACCTTGATTACTTATAACGTTGGTGCCAGTGCTAGTACAGAAATGTACCTTGATTACTTACATGTATAACGTTGGTGCCAGTGCTAGTACAGAAATGTACCTTGATTACTTATAACGTTGGTGCCAGTGCTAGTACAGAAATGTACCTTGATTACTTATAACGTTGGTGTCAGTGCTAGTACAGAAATGTACCTTGATTACTTATAACGTTGGTGCCAGTGCTAGTACAGAAATGTACCTTGATTACTTATAACGTTGGTGCCAGTGCTAGTACAGAAATGTACCTTGATTACTTATAACGTTGGTGCCAGTGCTAGTACAGAAATGTACTTTGATTACTTACATGTATAACGTTGGTGCCAGTGCTAGTACAGAAATGTACCTTGATTACTTATAACGTTGGTGCCAGTGCTAGTACAGAAATGTACCTTGATTACTTATAACGTTGGTGCCAGTGCTAGTACAGAAATGTACCTTGATTACTTACATGTATGACGTTGGTGCCAGTGCTAGTACAGAAATGTACCTTGATTACTTACATGTATAACGTTGGTGCCAGTGCTAGTACAGAATTGAACCTTTATTACTTATAACGTTGGTGCTTAGTACGGCACTGTACCTAGAAAACTAATCAGTACTAGGTCAGCATTTTATCTAACTTCGTGCCAGAACAGCCTTTATGCATAATAGCTTATAACGTTGGTGCTTGATTATTTATAACTTTGGTGTTTAGTACAGCACTGTACCTCGATAACTTACCAGTACTAAGTCAGCATTATATCTTGATTATTTATAACCTTGGTGTGGTACAGCATTGAAGCTTGATTGGTTTTAACTACGTGCCAGAACAGCTTTGTTGCATAATAACTTACAACGTTATGCTTTATTATTTATAACTTTGGTGCTTATTACAGCACCGTACCTTGATAAGATATACCCTTGGTGCTTAGTACAGCACCGTACCTTGATATGCTATACCCTTGGTGCTAAGTACAGCACTGTACCTTGATTTGTTATACCCTTGGTGCTTAGAACCGCATTGTACCTTGATTTCTGATTACCATGGTGCTTAGTAAAGCATTTTACTCTGATTACCTATAACCTTTGTTCGGTTTTAATTTAACATGAGTTAATATGATTTACAACTTGTGTTGTTTCTACTAATATAATATAATTTACATCATATTGTAACAGGAATCTGGTTCTGTTTTAAGTACTTATCAAACATTAGTCTTAACATAAACTTGTTATTTTGTTAAAGAAAAGCATTTCAAATGCCTCCTTAATAAAGATTTTGTCTTATGGAGTTACAGTTCTTTATTTTTGTCTTTTTTCCCCTTAATTTTGAAAGTACAAAACCTGGCTTTTGAACGCAACACTTCTATTTTAACGACATTTTACTGGATAAATATTTTAGAGCATTGATAGTTCTGACATCAGACATTCCGTTGACCATCTGATTCTGTAAAGTAAAATACGTAACGGTAACTGACTTGCTTTTACTTAGGACACATTGATTTTACTTGTCAACGGAAATGGTAATTAAAATTTAAACATGTTAATAATTTGATTTACGAAAGACATTGTAAAGATGGTGTCGCGTTATTTAGATTGCTACTAAATTGTCATTGAACACTTCTACATGATCAAATAGATTATGTAACAAGAGCACCACAACGCATGGCAATATCTACTCCCGTCATGGAGTTGCACAAGATATTAACACAGAAAATGGACAGACAGCATTATATCATAATACAGACAAACAGCATCATAAAATTCATAAAATAATATGTGTCGTCAATACTGACTGGAATATAATGAATGTATTCTAAATTCTATTTGAATTTATACATGAAGTACAAAAATTGGCCATAACTCCTCAAAAATGATTCCAGTTAACTTACTTAAGATGTCACCATTGTAATACTATATACCAAATTTAGTTGTAATAATAATAATTATTCCAAGAACATTTCAATAATTTTGGAGAAACTTATGATCAATCAAACATTTGTGCACCTTTAATATAAATGCACGGAGATCAAGATTCTTTTTACAGTAACTGTGACTTTGACCTCTGACCTAGTGAACTGGTTTGCAATTCCAATAATACAAGCCATGTGTCCATAAATGCATGGAAACCAAATTTTTATTACTAGCAACTTTGACCTAGTAACCTGGTTTACAATTTCATGCAATGTTTTGTCACAGGGAATAAGTTGACAAAGTTTGAGATAATCGGACAATAGCACGTCTTTAATAAACGGAAACAAAATTATTAACAGACAGCAGCCTGCCTGCCGTCCGCTCGCCCAGAGAGTGCAATTACATAAAACGTCCGACTAATATTGATAGGCGTATAAAAATTATCACATACAACTGGTCAAATGTCAAAATTCAAATCATTTTCACGTGGTTAATAGAATATGCTTTCGTGAATATCGCTATGCATAATCCAACAGATTTAGTCCGAATAAAAAATCACCTTATACATTGTCAAAAATTATATGTTCATATTAAGATTGCTAAAATATGACTAAAAATATGGATAAAACACTTCCAATAACATTTGAAAAGGCGATTGTTATATCATAATGATGTGTTAGGTATTTAGGGATAAGAACTGTTTAATAAAAATATGTTTTGGTAATGGCATTTACCTCTAATAAATATAGCTCTTGTTTGCGAATTGGAAAAAAGTACTCCTAGCACACCTTATGATGATGCTAGTTATCTGCAGAAAGTTTCGAGTTGACATGACTTTCCATTCCTCAGAAAAGTGGCGATAGAAAAAACAATAAAAGAAAGAGTACAAAAAGCCCCCCCCCCCCCACTTTCGTGAATGGGAGTGAGGTGAGGTGAAGTGAAGCGAAGTGTAGTGAAGTGAAGTGAAGTGAAGTAAAGTAAAGTGAAGTGAAGTGAAGTGAAGTGAAGTGAAGTAAAGTGAAGTGAAGTGAAGTGAAGTGAAATAAAGTAAAATAAGTGAAGTGAAGTCCAGTCAAGTAAAGTGAAGTGAAGTGAAGTGAAGTGAAGTGAAGTCAAATAAAGTAAAGCGAAGTGAAATCAAATTAAATTTAATTTAATTTAATTTAACTAAATTTAATTTAATTTAATTTAATTTAATTCAATTCAATTTAATTTAACTTAATTTAATTTAATCTAATTAAGTAAAAAAATAATAAAATAAATATTAAACATCACTAATATATGATCAATTGAAAAAATCCTGATGAAGATTATTTATACATGGTCAAATAGAATTTATCCAGAAAAACAAAAAAAAGAAAAAGTACAAAAAGCCCCCCCCCCCCCCCCCACTTTCGTGAATGGGAGTGAGGTGAGGTGAAGTGAAGCGAAATGTAGTGAAGTGAAGTAAAGTAAAGTGAAGTGAAGTGAAGTAAAGTGAAGTGAAGTGAAATGAAGTAAAGTAAAGTAAAGTAAAGTGAAGTGAAGTCCAGTCAAGTAAAGTGAAGTGAAGTGAAGTGAAGTGAAGTCAATTTAAGTCAAATAAAGTAAAGCGAAGTGAAATCAAATTAAATTAAACTAAATTTAATTCAATTTAATTTAATTTAATTTAACTTAATTTAATTTAATTTAATTTAATTAAGTAAAAAATAATAAAATAAATATTAAACATCACTAATATATGATCAATTGAAAACTCCTAATAAAGTTATTTATACATGGTCAAATAGAATTTATCCAAATAAAGATCAACTATACTTGGTCAAATAAATAATGTCCCAATGAAAAAACTATCAGCTGGTTATTTACATGTATGTACAAATAAAGATTGGTCAAATAAATAATGCCCAAATGGAAAAAACTATCGACTGGTTATTTATGTACAAATGAAGATTGGTCAAATAAATAATGTCCAAATGAAGATTGGTCAAATAAATAATGTCCCAATGAAAAAACTATCAGCTGGTTATTTACATGTATGTACAAATAAAGATTGGTCAAATAAATAATGCCCAAATGGAAAAAACTATCGACTGGTTATTTATGTACAAATGAAGATTGGTCAAATAAATAATGTCCAAATGAAGATTGGTCAAATAAATAATGTCCCAATGGAAAAACTATCAACTGGTTATTTATGTACAAATGAAGATTGGTTTAATAAATAATGTCCCAATGAAAAAACTATCAAGTTGTTATTTATGTACAAATGAAGATTGGTCAAATAAATAATGTCCCAATGGAAAAACTATCAACTGGTTATTTATGTACAAATGAAGATTGGTCAAATAAATAATGTCCCAATGGAAAAAAACTATCAACTGGTTATTTATGTACAAATAAAGATTGGTCAAATAAATAATGTCCCAATGGAAAAAAATATCAACTGGTTATTTATGTACAAATGAAGATTGGTCAAATAAATAATGTCCCAATGGAAAAAACTATCAACTGGTTATTTATGTACAAATAAAGATTGGTCAAATAAATAATGTCCCAATGAAAAAACTATCAACTGGTTATTTATGTACAAATAAAGATTGGTCAAATAAATAATGTCCCTATGGAAAAAACTATCAACTGGTTATTTATGTACAAATGAAGATTGGTCAAATAAATAATGTCCCAATGGAAAAACTATCAACTGGTTATTTATGTACAAATAAAGATTGGACAAATAAATAATGTCCCAATAGAAAAAACTATCAACTGGTTATTTATGTACAAATGAAGATTGGTCAAATAAATAATGTCCCAATGCAAAAAAACTATCAACTGGTTATTTATGTACAAATGAAGATTGGTCAAATAAATAATGTCCCAATGGAAAAAAAAACTATCAATTGGTTATTTATGTACAAAAAAAGATTGGTCAAATAAATAATGTCCCAATGGAAAAACTATCAACTGGTTATTTATGTACAAATGAAGATTGGTCAAATAAATAATGTCCCAATGGAAAAAAACTATCAATTGGTTATTTATGTACAAATGAAGATTAGTCAAATAAATAATGTCCCAATGGAAAAAACTATCAACTGGTTATTTATGTACAAATGAAGATTGGTCAAATAAATAATGTCCCTATGGAAAAAACTATCAACTGGTTATTTATGTACAAATGAAGATTGGTCAAATAAATAATGTCCCAATGAAAAAACTATCAACTGGTTATTTATGTACAAATAAAGATTGGTCAAATAAATAATGTCCCAATGAAAAAACTATCAACTGGTTATTTATGTATAAATGAAGATTGGTCAAATAAATAATGTCCCAATGAAAAAACTTTGAACTGGTTGTTTATGTACAAATAAAGATTGGTCAAATAAATAATGTCCCTATGGAAAAAACTATCAACTGGTTATTTATGTATAAATGAAGATTGGTCAAATAAATAATGCCCCAATGAAAAAACTATCGACTGGTTATTTATGTATAAATGAAGTTTGGTCAAATAAATAATGTCCCAATGAAAAAACTATCAACTGGTTATTTATGTACAAATGAAGATTGGTCAAATAAATAATGTCCCAATGGAAAAAACTATCAACTGGTTATTTATGTACAAATAAAGATTGGTCAAATAAATAATGTCCCAATGAAAAAACTATCAACTGGTTATTTATGTACAAATAAAGATTGGTCAAATAAATAATGTCCCAATGGAAAAAAACTATCAACTGGTTATTTATGTACAAATGAAGATTGGTCAAATAAATAATGTCCCAATGAAAAAACTATCAACTGGTTATTTATGTATAAATGAAGATTGGTCAAATAAATAATGTCCCAATGAAAAAACTATCGACTGGTTATTTATGTACAAATGAAGATTGGTCAAATAAATAATGTCCCAATGGAAAAAACTATCAACTGGTTATTTATGTACAAATAAAGATTGGTCAAATAAATAATGTCTGAATGGAAAAAACTATCAACTGGTTATTTATGTACAAATGAAGATCACTCATTCGTAAGAAATTAATGTGTCCAAATTTACACCACTTAAACACAGACAAATGGAGATTACTTATATATAAAGACAAAATCAAGTACGGTTAAAGAAAATAAACATAATGAAAACCAATATGTCCAAATGAAGATTATTTTATCAATTTGTTTTATAGTTAACGTCCCAAAATCGTAAAAAATTAATTGTGTTAAAAAAATCACCTATACATGGCCCAATAGTTAATATTTAAAAAAAAGATCATTATGATAATGACTTAATTAAGATCATCAATACTGGTAAATAGAATACGTCCAAACATGGTCAAATAAAATATGTTCAAATGAAAATATGTTTAAATGAAAATCATTCATACATGGTCTTAAATTATCTCCAAATGGATTTTGTAAAGGAAACACTTGTGTTTTAAAGTACTTTTATAAAACAACTTACACTGATGGTTATGTAATTTCCTAAACTTTAAAAATAAATAAATAAATAAATAAATAAATAAATAAATAAATAAATAAATAAATTAATTAATTAATTTAAAAAATTTAAAAAATAAATAAAAATAATAGACTGTAATTAATTTGTAGCCATATTGTATAATTTGTATAAATTCATTTTTGTACTTGCTATACGTTCTTTTAACTTGATGCAATAAAGTTTTGTTGTTGTTGTTGTTGTTGTTACTAACAAGTATGACAATTATCTCCACTTACCTCCCCTGCTCTGTGTGATTATTTCTCTGATATCTTCATATTATGTCCTAATAAAATCAGAAAAATACTTTTAGTTCACAAGTTGAAGATTAATTAAAAACTACAGTAACTTAATTTCTTCAGAATGAAAAAAAATGTGCGTGCGGTCTTGCAATTTGTTTTGATCCTGTATCTTTATTTATTTATTTATTTATCTATCTATTTATTTTTGTTGCTGTTGTTGTGTGGTGTGGTGTGGTATAATATGTTTTTTGGTTTCTTTTGCTTAATAAATAAATTATAGGCCAATTTTATGTTGTGCAAGTACAGCTGTATGCATGCTTGGTGTTGGAACAATCAGTTTCGAGTCGCTTTACGAAAGTTACTGAAAAAATATGTCCAACTTTTTTACTGTTTATTATTTGATTATGAATAAAACAAATAAAATATACTAAATCATGATAAAAAGAAAAATATCGGATTTTAATTTATGATTTATCTGGCTATTTTCATAATTTTTATCGTCAAATTTTATCAACATCGTTGTCGTCGACATCAACAATATCAAAAAAAAAAAAAAAAAAAAAAAAAAAAAAAAAAAAAAAAAAAAAAAGAAAGAAAGAAAAATATCAGACTTTAATTTATGCTTTATCTGGCTATTTTAGTTTTATCGTCAAATGTTATCAACATCGATAACGTCGGCATCAACAATATCATCATCATAATCATCGTCGTCGTCGCTATTCGCATTTTACAGTATGTATAACTCACCTTAATCATGATGCACATTTTAATGTGTTTAAACGTATGACGTTTAAAATTGGCGCAAAGTGCATATCATTTAAATATTTGCAAAAAGATAATATGCTCCAATTCTTCTTTTTCATTATTTGAAAGACCTATCCCAAGGAGAAGGCTTACAAGGTTATTTATGTTCATATAACAGATAAAAAGCTGACATGGAAATTCCTTTTGCGAGGGCGTTAAATTACCGGTTTCAAGGATAGCTAGCAAGCTAAATACTTCATCTGAATTATTTATTTCCGCAAAATAGATACAGCGCATTGTTTAGAACCTAAACTATTCAAATATATATATATATATTTGTGATCATTGTATGGAATTATTTCCGGTAAAGTCTGTAAACAATTTACAGACATTAAACTTTAATTTCACCAGGAAAAATTGCTAGAAAGTTAAACTGTTTCCTCTCGATCTATTCACTGTAAAACGTTTTTTTTTTAATTTGATTTTTTCAGGGGTTGTTTGTGCTCACACATAGACAGGAAGCTTTTTAAGAACAGCAATCTCATTGGTCGTTTGTTGTTGTAATGTTGTCTCAATATTCCGTTTTAAATAAAGCGATGTTAAAATTATTTTGCCGAATTCATAAAATAAGCAAAATTATATATATATATATATATATATATATATATATATATATATATATATATATATATATATATATATATATATATATATAAAATGTCGGAGAATTGTATCATAAAAGCGGTTGCGGGTATGCAAAATCATTTAAAATCTAATAGACTGTTTTAGTACCTATTTATAACATGTTAATTGTCATGTATAGAATTTTAAACATTACTTTTAATAAAAATTCTAAATTCTGCACACGACACTTGTTTCAATTTGTAAATTAAAACATACATGCGATTGATTTTATAATTTCTTCATTTACTTGACATTAAACCGAATCGAAACGGTTCGTATAGGAATTCCAGTTCATTAGGTTATCGTTCTAGTACGTAAACGATTTACTGAAAATGTTAAAATGTTTGGCAAACAATATGCGTGTGTGTGTGCTTGCCAAATATTTCCAGTAAATCGTATACGTGTGTGTGTGTGTGTGTGTGTGTGTGTGTGATTAACTTCAGTTACTAAACAACATTCAAGATGTATAAAATAGAAACTAATATTAGACTTCCAATTCCTAAGAGATATCATAACCATCGTTGTAAAAAAACTTAAAATTATTTATTAAAGCATTAAAATTTGTACATTATTTTTAGAAAATAAAAGAGTAGATATAAAAGAATACAATAAAAGGACAGTCCTTTTCAATCGTGGATCTTTTGGCTTCATGTCTCAAATACGAATAGGCTACGACCGTCGAAGGTTCCGAAATCTTATTGTATCTTGAAATCTTCAAACATAAAATTTTTGGAAGACAAGTATTTCTGGATTTCAGATCGGTCAGAAAATCATTTGCAGAACTTGTCAGTTAAAATAGAGTGTGCCCGCACCGCATTTAGGGGTTTGGAAAGGGTAAAATGGATTGCTATCGGCAGCGTTTTTCTAATTCTCTCTTCCATCGTACAAACTTCATAATATGATCGGTTCTTTAAAGCCAGAATAAGCGTTACACAAACATTAAATATTTTTGTTGCTCGTCATCAGTATAAAACTAATAAAGTACATACCTTAAGTAGAAAAAAATTAATAAATAAATAAATAAATAAATAGAATAAAATAAAAACCATGAAAGAGAGAAATATCAAACGTAAGTTTGCTTACCTTTTCGTTAAACCTACTAGAAATAATGGATGATGATGCAATACATGCCAAACCTCTGAAAAATAAAATTGAAAGGTAAACACTATGCTAATACATGTATATAGGTACATAAACCACATAATTGTCTAAATACAAGTTAGTCTCAATAAATCTCGTGGACTTCAAAATGTTCCGCTCAATAAAACCATTCTTCTTCTTCTTCTCTTAGATTGCTGGCATTTCGCTGTAGTTGGTCATTTGATAAGTAATGTCAGTATATTAAATCATATTGTTCAGATTCACAGCAATGCATTTTATAATCCTTTCAATTGCTTTACGTTTGATTTTGTTACTTCTACTTAAATTCGAAATAAGTGTACATCCTTATCGAACGATAGTTCGGTTAAATAGTTACCCTTTCAGGTATAAGAAAATGAAGGAAATTTTTAATGCTGTAAGAGAATTTTGTAATATATGGTGGTCATTAAACATAGTTTAATGTGCAACTGAAAAGCAAAAAGAAAAAAACAACAACAACAACAAAGTAACCATGAAAGCAACATCAATATCATGAAAATCAATATAAGACAATACGACATACGTATACATGTATGGTGGTCATTAAACAGTTTAATGTGCAACTGAAAAGCTAAAAGAAAAAAAAACAACAACAACAACAAAGTAACCATGAAGCAACATCAATATCATGAAAATCAATATAGGACAATACGACATACGTATACATGTATGGTGGTCATTAAACAGTTTAATGTGCAACTGAAAAGCTAAAAGAAAAAGAAAAAAAAAAAAAACAACAGAGTAACCATGGAAGCAATATCAATATCATGAAAATCAATATAAGACAATACGACATACGTATACATGTATGGTGGTCATTAAACAGTTTAATGTGCAACTGAAAAGCTAAAAGAAAAAGAAAAAAAAAAAAAACAACAGAGTAACCATGGAAGCAATATCAATATCATGAAAATCAATATAAGACAATACGACATACGTATACATGTATGGTGGTCATTAAACAGTTTAATGTGCAACTGAAAAGCTAAAAGAAAAAGAAAAAAACAACAGAGAAACCATGGAAGCAATATCAATATCATGAAAATCAATATAAGACAATACGACACAAGTATAAAACTTTGAGATAACTAATAAAAAGAAAAAAAAACATTTACAAAAAGAGAAATATCAGCAGACATATATCAACTTTATTATTATTTTATTTTTATAAAGTAAATTTTGCAATTTTGAAACATTTGGTAAAAAACAAATGATAGCTAAAGCTTAAATAGTCACGGGACTAATTGTTTACGTTATATACAATTTTTGAATGCATTTTATGATTAAATTAAAAAATGGTATATGACATTAAGAATAATTGTTAATATATTGGTATGCAAAGAGATTTCGAAATTCGGTACCAAGTTGACAGTCAGTGGAACCACCTGACGTTTGAAAGTTTTAATATTTCATGTATGAACCACTAGCAAGGCACCCTATCTTTGTCAAGAAGGTAAATGTAGCGTCTGAAAATTTGGCACTTTTACATACGTGTGTGTGTGTGTGTGTGTGTGTGTGTGTGTGTGTGTGATTGTTATAGACTAGGTAAAACCGGAAAATATAAAAATACCAATTTCATCTAAAACAAATTTTAGTTATAAAGAAAGTCGTTTCAAATTATTACTAACCTTACCTAGAAAGACTGATAGATGGCACATATATATATATGTTAACATTAAAATATAAAGTTAAACAAGGAGACTATTTGGCCTGCATTTTAAAATGGGAAACCCACGTTGTGTAGGTTTACAGAAAATCTTTCTTAACAATTTACCTGTAGCGCACCTATCCTTTTTAAATAAATGTTTAAATAATTGTTTTGTGGGCTTTTGATATCAATATCTATTATACATTTAAAGCTGCATTAAGTTTTCCAAAGACAAAATTAAAACGGTGCTAATCTAATTAATGATGTTCCTAATGAACAGTGTTGCATTTGGCTCAACGATAAAAGCTCGAATAAATACAGAAATTACAGTAATTACCCAGCGAGATGCAGCATTTGGGATCTAATATTAGAACATGGTTACGTCATCAAAACCCGGGTCATTGAAACACAACTTACACAACGATGAAATACGATTAATTAAACACAGAACTTCGTTGAATTTGTCATTTGTGACTTAGTAAGGGATACATACCACCATTTCAAATACATCTGGATATTAATTAAGGACAATGAATGCAATTTGTCATGTTTCACCTTCGATTCACGGGTTTTTCTGTACATCCGTGCGCATGCTCCAAGCTCATAATTAACATCGTTAAACATTGACCAACCGGTCAGAAGATTCCGTTTATTTACAGCTAAAAGAAATTAAATTTCAGAAAATGAATCTCACGGATCGTGGTTAGAGGATATTTATTTTTTTAAAAAAATATATTTTTAGAAAATCAAAAAAAAAAAAATAATAATAATAAAAATAAAAAAAAAAATTAAAAAAATTCAGAAAATTGAAAAACTTAATACAGCTTTAATGTATAAATATGATAACATATATAAAAATCAAAATCTATTTTTAGATATTCGTTAACAAAGCAATGACCGATTTTTAGTGCCTTATGCATAAAAATTACAACATCAGTACATGATTTCAGCACTTTCTTACACGTGACAGAGACTGGCGCAGATAAGAATATATATTTCTTTCATCATCTTTCTTGACACTAAACCTGATATCATTCAAAGATAAGTCATTACCATCATCATCGTTTATTTATTTCTCCTATGTCAGAGACACAATGCGTAAACAAATAGTATTAACGATTAACACACACACACACACACACACACACACACACACACACACACACCATAGATCAATAATTAGTGCATGTATATGTTTTCACTTTTTCTGGATAAATAATATAGCAGAAATTTTCAGTCTGTGCTTGACCTCTAATGCTACATGCATCATAAATGGATTCTTCGGTGATGTCAGAAAAGCATATGTTGCAGAATAGTAACTTGCCATGTGATTTTGAATGTATTTTTTCAATAGAAATTCAAATTTAACACATGACATTACGCGTTGAAGTCAGCAGTTTTAAGATTGTATCAGACCTCACAACCATATAAACCGTTGGTATGACAACTTTCCTATAAGATTTATCTTTTTAAGTGATGTCCGTGAATACCGATTAAAAATGAATTTCGGTCTCTTTTATACATGTCCAACAATTGCTTTATAGATTGAAACTTTGCGTCTAATTTATACCTAGATGGTCTGTCTGGCTAACACATTTGATCCGTTAACAAAGGCAACACAACCTTCAGTATTAGCTTGACAAACATTTATGATATGCCAATGATTATACTTCATGCCCAACAGGTAAAGTTTATATAAAATACAATTACGCCATATACGGTATCAAATGTCTTTTGGCTATCAAAGAAGGCAGCGAAAACATCACATCGTCCTGTATTATAAAGAGTAGCTTCCACTTAGTTAAATGCTGCTGTTGATCAAATTACTTTGAAACCCATGTTGCTGGATGTTTAGAAAGTTATGCTTTATAATGTCATACCTTTTAAGTCTCTCATAAATAACTTTTCAAACAGTTTATAAATAGTCGGTAGTAACGAGATTGGTCTGTAGTTATTTGGATCGAAAGTTGATTTACCGTTACCTTGGTGAATAGGGACAAGAATACCCTTTTTGCAAATCCAGTGGTATTTTGTGTTTAAGATTCACGATCAAAATTCTGCGATTTACTTTGGTTATACAATTATTCAAAATATTTCGAGAACGCACTTGCAACTTTTTCGGTACTGGTAAACGTTTTTTCATCCTATATAATCTTTGGATAAATAGCTTCATGACCTTCTTGTGTTTAGCTTCCAAAACAATTGAATGTCAAATCATTATGCTGCTTTATCAATGTCACTGTATGTTTCCTAAAAATGTTTTTTCCGCAGGCAGCTTTCTGTACTCGTCGGGAAGAATCTTTGCCAGCTTTGTGGTTTTTATACGACGCCTGTTGAAATCCTTGTGGTTCTCCTGCTAATAGCAATGCATATGTGACGCATCTTTCGTTCATTTTTAATTTAAATTACTTGTGAATCTTTACGAGGTACAAAGATTTATAAGAGTAATGTTTTACAGTTCTGTCTATAAAAATGAAACAAATTTTGACATTTTGACATTTTAACAAAGTCTAAATCACGAATTTACAGAATGGAAAATTTAGAAGAAGAAGAAGAAGAAGAAGAAGAAGAAGAAGAAGATGATGATGATGATGATGATGACAACGACGAAAGATTAGAAATTTGATAGCGCTCTTATTGAAAGTTTTTGAAACAATGTCATAATTAAAAAAATATGTAAATTATCCCAAAATATTAATGGTTCCTTTGTCAATATTTCGATTTTTCAGTGTTTTACTTCAAAGTTATAGTATTAAAATATGACCAAATTGGCAGACAGAGGATAGACGAATTTAAAGTATGACGTCACCATGCACAAAAAAGGCAAACGTAAGATTGCAGAACTGTCTAAATATGGTGTCGCTGCTGTAAAATAAATGGCAAAAGAGGATCGACAAACTGGATAAGTTTGTTGTCATCATTTTTGCAAAAATCAAAACAGACTATTTGTGTATATGTTGCTGTCATCGTAGTGTATATCTATATGCACCATAAAAATAAAACCACCTAAGTCAGTCTAAATGTTCATGAAGTTATTATAAATGTGAAATTTTTCAATATTTCAAAGAAGATACCTTTGTGTGGTAAAATTATCAATGCAATGCCAATTTAGTTTAAATACTTAACAATATTACAACATATGTTTATGCCGCGACATTTAAACCGTTTTAAATTTCACTGGTTTACGACATGTCTAATTTTATATCTGTCATAAAGTAGAATACTTTTTTCACATTGCATAAACTCGTTGGTATTTTATATGCATTTGTTTTCATTTCTTGTTGCAAAAGACAGTTTTAAATTTTGAAAAAATTATTTTGGGTTTCAATAATCTGGATATTTGCTCTAGATATGGCAAGGTATCACAGAAGATGTTTAGCGAATTAGCGGCTTTTTATCTAATGACCTCACAGGCTAGGATCTAGTGAGTTACTTGTAATTGAATTGCATTTTCAACAAGCCTCCAAGCCTTCAGGTAAAAGTCCATCGTGACACCGTCAAATACAAGATCTGAGAGGGGCCAACATTAATACCACTTCTGTATTCGTTACAGACAGCTCTTCGGAACATTTCTGAAGTTTAGATCGCGACATACGGAGCTACAAAGGTTGACGCTATTTCGGAGTTAACCTAAAATAATATGTTAAAATTATTAAAGTACAATACTGTTTTCAGATTTTAAGGCATTTATTAATTTTATTTTTATACAACCTTGTAAACGCATGCATCATCAAAATTCACATACCAAGTGATACCCCATGCCGTTTGTGCGTAACTTTTATTTCCATTGGATATGGAATCGTGTAAGTTGGCGTTTTCCCGTAAAAACGACGTTATTTCGGGAATTTGTAACGTGAATATTTTCTAAAGTGCTCCGCACAAACGTTATGGGGTACAAATCACGTGGTATATGAATGAGCCCTATTGAGTTAGATAAACAGGACGATAAATCATTAAGATTCTTAATTTATCTTGAATGTACTTGTCTGTATCAGGTTTTACAGTATGTGGAGAAAGCATATAAAACATCAGATCAGGTTACAAGGTTTTCTATACAAGCTAATGTAAAAAAAAAAACGGAACTGAAAAAATACGCATGTATGTGTGTTCAAAATAAATACGCATGTATGTGTCTACAAAATAAATAAGTATGCATGTGTGTACAAAATAAATACGCATGTATGTGTGTACAGAATAAATCCACATATATGTGTGTTCAAAATAAATGCGTATGTATGTGTGTAAAAAAATGCACATATATGTATGTACAAAATAAATGCGTATGTATGTGTGTTCAAAATAAATGCACATGTATGTGTGTACAAAATAAATGCATATATTTGTGTGTACAAAAAAATACACATATATGCATGTGTGTACAAAATAAAGGCGTATGTATGTGTGTACAAAATAAATACGTATGTATCTGTGTACAAACTAAATGCACATATATGTGTGTACAAAATAATGAGTATGTATGTGTGTTCAAAATAAATGCACATGTATGTGTGTACAAAAAATGCACATATATGTGTGTTCAAAATAAATGCGTATGTATGTATGTACAAAATAAATACGCATGTATGTGTGTACAAAATAAATGCGTACGTATGTGTACAAAATAAATGCGTATGTTTGTGTGTACAAAATAAACGCGTATGTATGAGTGTACAAAATAAATACGTATGTATGTGTGTACAAAATAAATACGTATGTATGTGTGTACAAAATAAAAACGCATGTATGTGTGTACAAAATAAATGCATATGTCTGCGTGTACAAAAATGCGTATGTATGCGTGTACAAAATAAAAACGTATGTATGTGTGTACAAAATAAATACGTATGTATGTGTGTACAAAATAAAAACGCATGTATGTGTGTACAAAATAAAAACGCATGTTTGTGTGTAGAAAATAAAAACGTATGCTATGTGTGTACAAAATACACACAAAAAGCAAAGAACAAAATGAGAAAAAAATGAAAGAACTGGCGAAGGAAATTTTAAAAAGGTTGAACCATCACGATACAAAACCCTCTATTGTACACACATGTAGATCAGTCGGTTGGGTGCTGGTACAGTAAATCAGACACCACAGTTCGTGAAATAAACTTCAAATTAATTACAAAAGGATCGTGGCATATCCAAAGGCAGTGGCAATCTTTTAAATATACAATAAAAAATAGGAGCTTGATTTGATCCAAGAAATATATTACGTCCTTTGTATATTAAACTAACTTGGCCAATTAGACTCGTTCATCACTTTGTATGTATGATGGGCCCTAGGTGGCCGACCAACTTACTATACTGATCACA
Source organism: Tegillarca granosa (assembly GCA_029721355.1). NCBI lineage: Eukaryota > Metazoa > Mollusca > Bivalvia > Arcoida > Arcidae > Tegillarca > Tegillarca granosa. Next base: position 43,667,486 of record CM056599.1, on the reverse strand, counting down.
AATATCTCACCGAACTCTAGATCGTAATGTGAGAAATTAAAGGATTCGCTTGATTACAGATCGATATTTTCTCAAGCTGATTCTCCGGTTTCCTCCATCATCTCAGTCATATACATGTAATGTGGTTTTACGCCCCCTAGCTATTTATAGATATCGCACTTTAAGAATTCCAATAACTAACTAACTAACTAACTAAATAAATAAATAAATATAAATAAATAAATAAATAAATAAAATTTAAATTTCTGCATGAATTAAACCCGTATTTGATATTATCTACCAGGCAGTAACAACATAGAGAAGAGGCGAAACAGCTGTACTGAAACTAGTACACATATCTATTATTGATCTCGACAAATGTAAAAATAAATACACGCAATCTGTTAAATAACCACAATTCAAGTTTCTAAATACTTTTCAATAGAGCATGAAAATAACAATGAAGCAATGCTTGCATCAACATGCAAAATACTTACATTCATAAACGGAAAACAAAACTAATCCATTGACCCAGATTAAAAAATATAACACGGGGAATTCCCAAGCGTATTTTCCATTTCGTAATATTTTCACCCACATCGAAATGTCAAGGATACAATTACATGGTTCAGTTTTTTGTAAGTTTAACAAATGCATCTTATATAATAAACGAATTGTACCAAACGGAAAAAGAAGTATATAATATTTTCTGTAAATATTAGCAGGGGGAGAGATCGTCATTCCTAAAGGCCGAACTGGAGATAAATAAATAAATAAATAAATAAATAAATAAATAAATAAATAAATAAATAAATAAATAAATAAAATAAAAAGATAAATAAATAAATAAATAAATAAATAAATAAATAAATAAATAAATAAATAAACATACCAACCAGTCCATGTCCAAATCACAATCCTAAAAAAAAACAAAGTATTAACTTTGAAAACAGGCAAGTTCAGTTTTACACGTGAATTTTCATAAAGGAAGTTAGGCCGGGTGCTCCGGAAGGGTGAGCAAATAAATAAATAAAAATTCAATGTACATGAAGTAAGATATAACAGAATGACTGTGGTATTGATTTTTTATTCAAATGATTTTAGTCTTAGATGTTTGGTTGAATGTTGTTTTGTATCACATCAGCAATTTTTCAGCTTTTAGTAATGACATTTTTGCACATCTTGAGGATTATTGTTAACACAAGTGATGCGTGACTGTTGAATGTTTCTGATCTGCAGTGTACTAATATGACGACCATTATCTAGATTGCTAGTACATTCGTCAACAACGTCGCAGATAAAAATCGCAGACTAATCAGTCCTTTATACTGATACCGAGTCAAGCAGTAAAGGTTTACAACAAGAAAATCACTTCCTCATTTGGGGTTCAACAGGGTCAAACCCAATACTTAAGACGCCTTGAGCTTGATGGTTAACTCCTAAACCACTCGGTTACCGTGGTCTTCTTCAGTCTGTTTCGCGAGAGTTATCTCTCTTTTTTAAAAAAAGTATTTTGACGTTTAAACCCATTTGATTCTATTATCTGATTGAAATGAGTTCATGTTGAATTGAAAATAACAAAGGATAAAAGTTTTGATGTTGATTTCTTTCAATTGTTTGTAAAAGTGATATTTCCCTTAAAGATTAAAAATAGTACAGATAAATTTCCTGGTGATCAAATATATCAGTAAAAAGAATAATAACCTCTTTACAAATAATATTTACAATCACTTTGTTTTTGCTTCTAAAGGAATGAAATTTTTTATTTAAAATATGAAATGATGCATTTTGACCTATTTTTTAAAAATATTTTTGAATTTTTTTTAGCTTTGTTATACTGCATGTAGTTATGCAGTAGAATGGTCTGCAGTCACAAATAACAAGTCAATTCTACTGCATAATTGCATGCAGTACAGAACAATTAAACAAACACCACAACAGACTAGTATATTATTATTATTATTATTATTATTATTATTATCGTCCAGTAACAATTAACTAGCACCACAACAGACTAGTATATTTTATTATTATTATTATTATTATTATTATTATTATTATTATTATAGTCTAGTAACAATTAACTAGCACCACAACAGACTAGTATATTTTTTTATTATTATTATTATTATTATTATTATTATTATTATTATTATTATTATTATTATAGTCTAGTAACAATTAACTAGCACCAAAACAGACTAGTATATTTTATTATTATTATTATTATTATTATTATTATTATTATTATAGTCTAGTAACAATTAACTAGCACCACAACAGACTAGTATATAATAATAATAATAATAATAATAATAATAATAATAATAATAATAATAATAATAATAATAATAATAATTATTATTATTATTATTATTATTATTATTATTATTATTATTATTATTATTATTATTGTTGTTGTTGTTGTTGTTGTTGTTGTTGTTGTTATTATTATTATTATTATTATTATTATTATAGTCTAGTAACAATTAACTAGCACCACAACAGACTAGTATATAATTATTATTATTATTATTATTATTATAGTATATTATAATTTATTATTATTATAGTCTAGTAACAATTAACTAGAACCACAACAGACTAGTATATTATTATTATTATAGTCTAGTAACAATTAACTAGCACCACAACAGACTAGTATATTATCAAATGGTAGACCATTAAACAAACTCGCATATTTCATACACACACAAATTTATTATTTTTTGATATTTCTTAAAATGTTGATAAATATTTCTCTCGTCCTGAATCGCTTAGAAATTACTGATGTCTATAGAATGAAACGAAGGTTTTTAATCAGTTTACTCACCAAGGATAACTTGTGAAGATCACTTCTTGCTAGTTGGATTCAAGATTTAAAATTTGACTGTGTAAACCTAATGTATCTATTCTCTGCATGGTTTCATCTACTTTTTAAATAGTAACATTCAAACATCGGATAATGACATCGCCACATCTTTCGCAAAATAACCAATCCCCATTTTTACCGATTTCCAAGAAGTGTTACAAACTATGACGAACTGCCATAAAATTGTGATCAATAGAATGATTAACAGTCAATACTTTGTATTATCATATGCGATTAGCTTTCAGTTTTCCAGGAATGATAAAAATAAAAATAGCCTGGTTTGGGGTTTCGAATTGAGAAAAATGCAATATACTCTCTCTCTCTCTCTCTCTCTCTCTCCTCTCTCTCTCTCTCTCTCTCTCTCTCTCTCTCTCTCTCACACACACACACACACACACACACACACATGGACAACATACGACATACAGTTTTTGAATAAATAGTGATAATAATGCAGCTATATCATTGTTTAAATCAGACAACTTTTAAATATGAACCAAACAGTTTGCAATTTTTTATTTGTTTCATTTTTATTTAGCAGATTACAATAAAACATTTCATACACCCGAAATACATTAAGTAGCAAGAGACCTTGCACCCCATGTATATCTCAGCTGAAAAAAATGCAAGTACATATAACTACACAGTGTGAATTTCTTAAATCGACACAGTGACACGGTGTGTGTGTGTGTGTGAGTGTGTGTGTGTGTGTGTGTGTGTGTGTGTGTGTCTGTTTTCAAATATTTTATTAAGAAAAAAGAATATAATTTTTAGATACTATTATCATCACACAACACAAAAAAAAAAAAACAACTTGCCTCAAGGTAACCGCTATAGGAATCCCCAACCAAGGTATAAATAGGACATATCTAATCGACAACGTTTGGCCTAACCAGACCGTTGTATATTGGTCTACAACGCGTATTTTTCGAGACTTTCCATCGTTACTTCAACAGGTTTATTAACCAATAAAAAGTTTCCCCGTGTCTATATTAAAGAAAACAATCACTGGGAACAGTGTTTTTTAAAAGCGAAAAAAATAGTACATGGTCTTCCCTTTTGAGTGAGTTCGAATAACGACCCGAGTAGTTTTGTTGTCACGTAATCGACGAAGTAAGTGAAGAGTTATCAAAGGGATTCAAGTATTAATGGAACAGTAAATATCCTCGATTAAGTGTAACGGGGTCTTATTTGTCGGGTGGACTAAAGTTTATAGATCTCGGCGCTAAAAAACTGCCTTTAAAGGACAAATTAGTTCTGAAAATGATTAAACTACAAATTATAATATGCTGTTATCTTAGAAGCTTTTATTTTCTATTTTCTTTCAAGGTGACAATTTTAGTAAGATTTGGGAAAAAACTTAAAAGTAAATTTTCTCCTTGTTGTGAATGTTTACAAGAATAAAAATTTATATTTCGTTTGTATTTTGAAATATTAGGACTTTGATGACACAGAGTAGGCTTGACAGCCATGAACATGAAGTGCGTGATCAAAAGCGCAATATTGCTCCTTCAAAAATAAAGATATTAAGTACAGTCAAACCTGTCTATAAAGGCCACCTGTGGGAATCAGTAAAAGTGGCCTTTATATATAAGTTCAAATGCTATAGACAAAGAGCAAATGGGATAGAATTTTATTGGCCTTTATAAGCAGGTGGCCCTTATGGAGAGGTGGCCTTTAAGGCAGGTTTGACTGTATGTTACAAAATTTTGTAAAACGGTGACAAGATTTTTGGGTAAATTGATTCTTCCGAAATTTAAAAAATAAATTAGTAAAAAAAAAAATGAAAAATAACAATAAAAATGTTATTATAACACCTTTTACAGAACAGAACATATCATGATTTCAGTGTATATGTTATCAATTTTGATGAACGTCGAAGAATATGTTTTGTCATCAACAAGTTAATGAGCACCACAACATACAAGTGTATCATCAAATATGAAACGGATAGTTTTCATTAGGTTAAACTACAACATCAGCTGTAAATAAAAACTATTAAAAGTTATGTAATGGTATATTCTTTGCAAAAACCGGGCCAACCAAACATTACCATCAAAGATTTGATGATCACTATGGATAAATGAAGTAAAAGTGTCCAGAAATCCAAAAGCAACTTTAAAATACTTCCATGATTCTATTTATTAAAAACTTGGCCAATGAAAATGTTTCATTAAAATATATATGTATTAGTGAAAGGCTTGTCATCCCTATATGCTATTTAGATGACGTTGTTTAAAAGGTGCTAATGAAAGAGTCCTATGCAAGCAAAACTTAAACCTGGAACCCCAGCATAATTATGTAGGATGTTTGGATCGAGAGTGTTAATTAAAGGACAGTTGCTAAGACGGAGAGACAGTTGCTAAGATGGATCACCATCCTTCCTTACAAAATCAACACATTTTAGAATAAGTTTAACCATCTGGATTGCCTTGTTGTGAAAGGTAAGTTGGAATACATAATCAAGCTAAGAAAATGAAACATATCTTTTTTTAATTTTAAGGGCTTACAAGAAAAATTCACCAATTTTGAATTATTTTATTGTGTCATTTCTATTACTTTATAAAACAACTTGGAAACGACTTTATACACAATAACATCAGGAATAAATTCAATAGATTATGTCATTGTAAAATAAACTTGGGTTTCTTGAACGTTTTTAACGTCTCACATATATAGACATATTTAATAGAGTGACAAACAGCCTAAAAATATTAAAAAGAAATACAACTTGATCATTTTCCGTAAATAAACTCCACACCTAAAAAGTTCTTTTTAGTAATTTTACTTGTATTTTTAGAATATGTTCTGGTGTCTTCTATTATGTTGCAACTAACAAATTTTAAAATAAAGCTATGTCGAAGAACTATATGACTGTGTATGAAAGATTTAAAAAACGCCAATTAAAGTACACAAATTTTAAAAATGCCGTGACCTTTAACTTATGACAAAGTGTATAATATATTTAACAAAGACAATTTAGAACACTTTCCAATCTCGATAAATATTTTTTCAGATGTCTGTAAGATAATGTTTAATGTATTTTCGTTTGTAATTATCCTTCAATAAAACAAGATGAAATTGATCTTTACTCTTTTGGAATATTTCGTGGAACTATGAAGCCTATTGAAGGAACTAAGAATGTGTTGATGACGTAAAAATATCAAAATGTTTCTCAAAACATTACATAAATTAATTGAGATCAAAGCTTTTCTACCGAAATCATAATATTGCATGATTGCTTGATTATCACTACTATATGTAAGTTTAAAATTGTCATACCATAGTATTTCAGAGTGTGATTTGTTTTGGAAATGGAAACCAAACAATTGCCCAAAGAGAAAGATGACAAGCTTGAGAGATTCTTTAACTCTTTTCATAGCTTTGATGTACAGAATCAAACCTGGTCTGACACAAGAGAACGACATATAAACTTCAGCGCAAAAAGAGAGGGTGATTGGATTCTACCTCCGGGGGATCAGCAGATATCTATTGATGCACTGAGGAGGAAAAGTAGCAAAAAGCTTTCAAAGTTTCATCGTGGAACATCGTATATTGCGGGATTGAGTTCTGAAGATCTAGCTAAAGCTAACATACGGCTTTCCAAACGAGAAATAGAAAAGTTTACTGCTTTGGGCGAGTTCCAGCCTGGTCAAATCCATAGCATTCCACTTAGCAAATATGCTCCGTTACCACCTATAAGGTCCAGCAAAATAATCTCATTTGAAAATAAAGCAGAATAAAAATTATGTAAAGAGTGTTTAAAATGTGATAATATTATAGTAACATTTACCGTACCTAAGTTTTTTTTAAAGACATACTATGAACATTCTACTAACTCTAGCATCAACTGGCAAATTGTAAATAATATTAAGCATTTAGTAAGCATTGTGGTATGTTCTTTACTTATCTGTAGTCATATAAATGTCACAAACTGATATATTGTATAGTTTAATGGTTGAAGACTGAAACCATTATATTTATATTACATGTAATATAAATCAGTTCGTGTTATAGTAACCACCTCTATATATTTTGCTGTCCATGTGATTCATATTCGATTTAGGGAGAACCTCTATTTGAAGACCACTCGACTTTAACGTACGTCTGTTCGTGGGTGGTCCTTATTGTACGTTATCCCTTTTTAAAACTTTAATTTATTTACATTTGTATTTATTTATTTTATTTTATTTATTGTGGTATCAGTTACCGTCAAGTTCCCCTTGTTCCATTGCAGCTTTCTTATTTCATTATTAGAATCTTTTATTTAACTTCTTCTAAATCATGTCAACTTATACTAAGTGTTAATTTATTTATGATTTCGTTGGTCTTGTTATTAAAGAAATAAGTTATGGAGTCATTTAATGATCTGTTTTGGGCACTGTTGCTCAATAACGTGTTAATTGATTTAATTATTTGTAGGTTTTTGGCAAATAAAACAGAAAGATCGAATCGCTATCAATATTTTTTCTATTGGTGTATCACGACAGTAAGAACACGTAATTACATCTACCGAATAAAAGAATGAGATTTGTATTCGGAAATATATACGTAACAATGGTCAGTGTTAAAACCCGAAACAACAAAAGTGTGTAAAAGAAAGAGACAAATATGGCTAGTAAGACATACACATATTGGTACCACTGATTATAAACTCAACTTTGAGTTTGGAGGGGGGCTGGATATTGTGTCTAAACAATACCCATAGATGTAGTAATAGAATTATTGTATTCTCCCCGATCGGCAACTCAACAGTGGTTCATCAATCTACCAGAAACGTTTATAGGGTAGGGCTGGTTGAGTGGAGTGGCGTTCTGGAATAGTAGAGGAAACCGGAGAAAACCACCGAACTTCAATATCAAATCCTTTTAAAGAGGAATATGTCCAGAATGAGATTCGAAACCAGCCGGGATTGCTGTAATCCGTAAGCACCCTTTACACCATTAGGTCGCCCACATACAGAGAACTAAAAACCATTTATTTGCATAATATACGCCATTGCGGCCGATTTAACGACAAAATAAATACATGTACATTTTTGAAAATGCAAACTTTGGAGGGGGAACATGTTTTATACGAGATAATGAAAAAACTCGATTATTCCAGTCACTGTCGTCTGCGTGAATCAATGTTTCGAAATTTAACATCGCTTGTTTTACGGTATTAAGTAGATTTAAGTCAAAATCTCAAATCAATCTAGAGATTTTCAAACAACATCCCTGCGAAATTTTTATATGCCATATCGTACAATTTTGTCAAGAATATCTTAATACTTTGCCTCATCATGGTGTTTTCCTCTGTATTTAGACTAGAAGCTCTAAAAACAATTTTTGTTGCATTTTATTAATGTGTTTTAGTATGGCATCACTGATACAATTCCTTTATAGAAGAAAATTAATTCAATATCTGTAACCTGTTTTTCCATTCCACTTCCCATTCCCATGACCTCCCGCTCTCGAGGCGGGCGCTCTACTATTAAGCCACCAAGACGGTCAGATAAAGTCTAATAGAGTTCTATGTTTAGGAAAAATTGATTTATTTATATTTATTTTTTTAACAAAAGTAAACCATTCGAAGCAATATATATATATATATATATATATATATATATATATATATATATATATATATATATATATATATAATAATAATATATAATAATGACTTCTTTCCATTTAACTGGACACACTTAAATAATGCACACGATACTAGTATTTTATCCTCGGATTACTAGAATTCTACAATGCCGTTCCATGTCCATGTATATGATGAAGGGATCCTTGGTGGTGTCTTGATGTTGTGTAGATTAAAGGTAGTGTTTTCATCTACTATTTGTAACTATAATACAACTATGTTTTAAACAACGACCAATACATTGAATACCCGACTTGTTTAGTAAAAGAATTCATGTCGACATTCTCGTTTCCTTTAAAAATTGTTGGCTAATGATAAACATGTGCTTAGCATTTCAGAGATTCATTGTAATACAGTGGATTCAATATAAAGAATGAGATTTTTGTTGCTTTCATAATCCCGCTTTATCTTTTACATAAAAAAGTTGGTAGGTGAGTTGGTATGTGACAGCTTACCAGGTTCAATATTTACATCTTATTCAAATGATGTAGAAGTTGAAAAAAACATACACATACATTTTAATGGAACTATTTGATTTGTTTATTGTGTAGTGATTATCCAACTTGCTGTGCATAACAGAAAAAATTGCACCTGGGTATTGCTCTCGAGTCCAGTATACTACATCTTCAGTGTATGGACTGATAAACGGGGAGCTTAATTTGACCATAGAAAGTTATCACGATTGTCATAGAGCTTCAGATGTAAAGTTTTGTGGTTGTCATAACTGAGGTATATTTTTTGGGTAGAAATTAAAATTTTTGGTTAATATTTATAAACAAGTGTAAATATTTTGTGATCTTTTATAATTTAATCATTGTAGTTTTATAAATATTGCGTATACCTTGAATCTCCAGAATTTTGGTCAGATGAAATTTTCTGTGGAACGTGAATTACTGAATAAAAATCTTGAAGACAAAAAAAGCTCTCGTTCTGTAAGAGTCAGTGATGAATTGGATTTTATTTGAGTCTCATACTATTTTAACAATTTGGATTTTTTACACACAAAGACATTTTTATTTGATTATTTTAGTAATATAATTTCATATTTTGGAGGAACAGCCATATACAACAAACTAATGAAAAACAACCTACGGCAATTCATAGTATTTTTATTTTTCATCTGTAAGCAAGGATTTCTTTTATTTAAGTGTTCCTCATGTGGCTGAGTGTTATAGCAATGGAGTTTACAATTAAGAATTGTTGATTTAAAATAGTTTGACATTTTTATTTCAAATTATTTCCGTCCATCCAGGTACTTACTGAAGGAAAACCGGTAAAAATGGTGGGGATTAAACTGCTACCAACTGACATCAATTCTAAGTACCGGTAAGAGTTGTATTTCAAATTACTTTACATCCAATATCAACCATGTTAAGGACAATAAGCTTAGAAGGAACACTTAATATTTTTATATTACACCAATTACAAACACAGACAAATTGTTTTTCAATTTTTATTATTTTTTTTTTCAAACATTAAATCATATATCAAACCTATTTGTGTGTAACAGCACTATAATTGTTAAATGGACCCAATGTATTTATCATCTCCTTAAAGTTCTTGCAGATAATGAACCTTACACGACTGGTTCTCTTTGCTGCAGTCCATCCTAAATCACAGTATGGAAATCTTACAACCAACACTTCTACACAATTGTAAATAGCTGTTTTTTAAAAAAAATATGGTTGTGAAACTTTAAGTTCTTTTGTCATTATAGAGCTGCTGCTCCAGAAATAATTTCTATCAACTCCTTTGTGATGACAGCCTGTCTGGTCCTGTTGAAGGTCAGGGTTAGTTTATCTATCATTTCACCTGAAATAAAAGATCAAACAAGTTTTATTTTTGTTATTTTTTAAACTTTATTTACTTTCATTTTTTTCAGTTTATCAATCATTCCACCAAAGTTAAACAAAGTTTTAAGTTTTTTTGTTTTTTGTTTTTTTTTTCATAGTTGATCTAACTTGCTGGTAGAGAATTGGTCAAAACCATCTCTAAACAGCAAATATAATTTATGCATCTGCATACCAATAGTAGGAATATTCTAATGTTAATTATAAAAACATGTATAAATGTATTAAATGTCTTTAAAGAACTTTCCTGAACTTTGAAAATTTTATCAATCATATTAGGGTATTGATTTAAATATAAGTTAATAAACCTAACAATATCAATGATTATGTCCTGTTTAACCAGCTTTTAAGATTACTCAGGTTTTAGTTTTCTTGCATCTTACAATATTACAATAATATTCAACTCTACAGTATTTCAAACATTGTGATTGGTCAGTTCTTTTGTCATTTTGGTAAGTCATTAAAACAAATTCAATGCACAGGTGTTTTTTAATGAAATCTTATTCTATATGAGGTATTGTATTTGTGAAGTATATTTTAATTGCCAATAAAGCTCATATTTAAATCAATCTTGAGTAAAATCTTACACAATTTAGAATTGTCAAAATATCCGGCTATATTGGAATGTATTTCTTATGTAAAATGACAATTTCTTAATGAATGACTTGATGAACATCTCCATAAAACTGTTTATAGTTGGTCCTGGGGTTGATCAAATTAGGAGTATGATTCTTAGACAAGTCACATGAAGCATTCTTAAAGATAATGACTGAATGATCCTTACTGAAACCATTCCTGTTTACTAATTAAAACTTCATTACAAATGAACTTATTAAAGTTTGTGCAACTGAGCCCTTATCATCAAACATTTGTTTTGGAATTTCTATTTTAAAGTTGTTTTTAGAACCTTAACATTCTGATACATACCTGCATTCTTACTAGCACTGTCCATAGCTGTCATTCTAGAACTCTGCTCGCTACACGCTGCTTCTTTTAGAGCAAAATATACAGTACTAACAAGAGCAAATTCATTATAACTTCTCAGGACTTGATCGTCTAAACTATCATACAAGTTTAATTTAGTTCCTTGGGTCATGTTGGCTAATGAGAAAATGGGAGCCTCTGTTGTCCTGTAAGCTACAACTGATCTAAAATAATCAAAAAATACAATTTGTTATCAAAGGCTGTCCAAAAACAAAATGTGATTTTATATCAGTAGAAGAGTTGACTGGTCTAATGATGCAGTTTTACAGATCAATTGCCTCTAGACCCTAGTGAGAACAATTGTCAGTTTGCTAGCCTCCAGTCACTGGATTCATCAATGTATGCTGATTTTCTCCACCATCTCAGGAACTAATAGCCTTGACATTAGTGAAAGTACCTTAAAATAGATTGGTTGGTAGGTTGTAATGTTGTCTCAGTCAATTTTTCATTTATTCATAATAAGAGCAGTTTATTTATCTCTAAGGATAAATCTCAGAAGAAGCATGTGCGCGTGAGATGCATGAGTGTGTACATATACTAAGGTATTCCTTGTACTAACAGGCATCACAGCTTTGTTTGTTACGGTGCTTGTCAGTAAGTTGCTCGGTTACAATATCCTGGCACCAAGGGAACCCTAGTCTATACTCTATCCACTAATGTTAAGGGCCAGGCAAGGAAGCAGAAACTCCAAATTTTAAGTTTTATATATGACCCGCTTGGTGTTTGAAGCCCCTAACCTCCTGGTCTCGAAAGCATACAGAGGAAGTTTTGACTTGGGCATTTAACACCATTACTAATACTTTGCTTTACTAGGACAAATAACCTATTGCTAAATGAGAAGATGTTTTCAAAGTCTGAAAGTCTCTAGGTCCTTTTTATAATCTTTAAATGGCTAAACCCTTTTTTTCATTTTACTCAGGTGAGCAGGGCTCCAAGAAGGACTTGGGTTTACTAGCCTTTTGGCTACCAAGTATAATTTTTTTACTAGCTATGGCCAAAATTTACTAGCCAGGGTCAAATCTTTTGGTCATAAAATCGATAATTGATAATGATACAAAGGAAAACAATATTGAAATTGAGGAGCTTTTCATGCAAACAGTTGCCTGTATCATTTTTGCAAGGTTTGGTGCAGTCTCTAAAACTTTGCAGAACATATGTCTGTTCTTTACATATAGCTACTGAAAATTCCCACACCACTTCATGTCAAATTTAAGTCGAGTGCTTGATCCTGCAAGTTGACAGTTGTTCTGGATCTTGTACACATTTGTTTGCTGGGATTTTTCCACATCCAAAAAAGGAAAATTTTTCTCTGTATCTCAGTCAATCCCTTCGCCATTTTGTTTTCTATAGCAATGCATCACATCCTTTGTATGTTTGTTATTTTAAGGATAACCATCATAAGTAACAACTGTTCATATGAGTTTAACATTAACAGAGTTCCTGTGTATAGAGCAGGGACTATAAGCACACAATATCCAACACTCTCTGTCGAGGTGTTCCAAATGATACTGTTTTGAGTGTTGTTTATGTTTGGGTAAAAAGATCATAGGTAGTTTTTCAGAACAAAAAAGAAATAAAATAAAATTTAGGTCATCACCTGTATATTTTTTTTGGTTACCGTTCGTGATTACACCATAAATTTACTATCCAAATGTGATTTTAATTCAAATATGTGAGTAATTTACTTGCTAATTGGAACCCTGATTGAGTATTGATGCTGACAGGTAAGTTGAAATTGACATTCTCCCCTGTAACTTTGAAGGGAAAAGCTTTTAATTTAACCAAACTTCAAAAAAAAATGTTGTTGAAGAAATAACTAGAGTTGCCTTTAAAAGCCCTATAACCCTGCTCCACAACTGTTACCCTAAAAAGATAAACATATTGAGAAAATCTTCAAGGTAATAACTCTATAGATATGGAGGGAAGGAAATAAAAAAAAAAAACTTACTTAAAGGTGTTAAAGTACAAATTGGCATAGTCATAATTATAATCCAAATCCAAAATTTCTGTAGCAATTTTAGCAGCATCTGCAAACACTGGTGGTTTCTTACCAATTTCATTAAAGGACAATAATATATCTCCACCATAAATTCTGAAATTAAAAGATACAATGATGAAATTTCATTTAAATTTGTTTCAGTTGCTTTTACTCTTTTAGAGATAGGTGATCTTGTTACAATTTTAAGAACTACCTTTAGCCCTTAAGATTGGTAAAATTAAAGTTCTGATATATAGCCTAAAAATAACTTCCTATGGTTTTTTGGCTCATGACATCAGGATGTCAAAAGGTTTTACTTCTTCAGGTAACTGTGACCTTTATTTTTGGTCAAGGCCAGACAGCTTGACAAATTTTGGAAAGCTTCATGGCATGATGCTATAATATGTATGTGGAAGTTAAAATTTTAGAGCTTTTTATTTCACGACAAATTAAAATAAATAAATAAGATCTCAACACCAGTTAACAATCTATTTTTAATCTTTGATTGTCGACTAGTTTCACAGGAATATTTCCAGCATCTTCAGGACAATGTGTAAACAAACTAATATATAAGGTACAAAATGTGGAAAGTGCAAATAACATGTGATTTCCAACAAATAATAATTGTGATATTGACCCATGAACTACAAACCTAAATTTGGTATATGACACATTGCCTCATGTTAGTATACATTTGTGTTAAGTTTGATTAAAATCCACCCATGGATTTAAAAGTTATTGGAATGAAATTAGGACTGATAGACAGAAAGATAAACAAAACAATTTAGTATCAAATCATGATAAATTGATTTACTAAATAAGAAGACTATAACTGTGTGTCCATAACTCAATTATAATGTGAATGAAATAAATTTAAACCATAAACAAGAATATAACACCTACTTCTGAAGCATTGCTTTTGCTTTGTCCCCAATTATTATCATTTTAGTTTGAGTTCCTGGTTTCTTTTCTGCTAATGTGTGTTTGATCATTTTGACAACACTTGAATGTACACCTCCACATAAACCTCTGTCTGAAGTCATGGCAACAGCCAGATGGTTAGGCTTCTCGCTGTCTTGTTTAATTTCAGCTTGCTCAAAAAATGCTGAAATAAGTAGAAAATGTCCCTGAATATAAGTATTTTGGCATTATGAAATGTTTCTGTCAATAAGTAAAAGGAGACATACAGAAAAACATGAAATATATGGACTTTAAAATTAATGACAATGAGATTGCACAGTTATGGATGGGCACATTTATGAAGGCGCATCACAAATCAGGTTTTCTATACATGTTTTACAGGGAGTCCTATTTTTGTGAATTTAAGAACAGTTGTATATGCACATTGTAACGTACATGTATTTAGGGAACTCTTCAATATCTTTCAATATATTATTGTTCAATGCATTTATTTTTAGGGGGACAGAATGTAGATAGTAACCAATGAAATTTAAATGTAAACACTGTTTTAAATTAAAGGGTACCTGTAACAATTTTCAGTTCTGACATATTTTATTTGTCATACTTATATATGGCTGTAGCGAAAAATCCATAAAATTCCATTCCATAATTATATATACATGTATATATATATAATAAGGTAGATATCAGTGATTTTCTAATACATCTCTAGAAATCCAAATCAAAAAGGTCGATATCGATGCTCCCGTGTTGTGACGTCATACCAGTAACATACCTCCACAGGATATTATTTACCAACTACTAAAATAAGTCAAATTCGAACTCATAGTTTGATTTTCTCTGATTATTTTACGAGAAAACTATTTAATGAAGTGGAATTGACATCCTTTTGACATGTATCGATATTAAGATAATTATTAATCCTTTTGTTTATTAGATACATTCCTTAAGATTTAGACCCACACCTGTAATTAACAGGATGTCACTTATAATTTGCAAAATTTATTTGAGTGTTGTTAAATTTATCTTACTACCTGTAATACACAATATATTTACAGTCCGAGTAAACTAAAATAATTTTATTTAGTAAACATTATTTAGTCGTATACAGAATAAAGATTTCACTCCGCAAAAATAGAAATTTCATTTTTAAATTTTAAAAAGTAAGAAAAAGAAATTTTTCGTTATTTTCATGTCTATAATAATAATAATAATAATAATATATTATATTATTATTATTATTATTATAAAATATAAATTTTAGGCAAAATTAAAAATTAAAAATCAACAACCAGAGTAGTCTTTTTTAGCCATGTATATTGATCTACTTACAGCATTTGATTTTATTAGATTTGAGTTTTTACTTTTCCATTGGCATACATTTTTTAAATTCTTTATTCTATATATATAAATCCATAAAATTATTATTATTATTATTATTATTATTATTATCTCATTTTTTTAAATGTAGGTCTCACTCCAAAATATGTGTCATTTCATTTAAACATTTATATATTTCGCGTAAAATAATTTGATATGGAATATCTTTTTTTTTCTTTTTAATTACCACAGCATTAATTAGTCATTGGACAGTTGAAAAGACCTATGTTACAAACTTTTAATTGTGTGAACATCTTTCAATTATCGAGGAAATGTAATGTCGCCAGACTAATTAAAAGTTTTCTACATCATGGTGATTTAATTTTAACTGTCAATAAACGTTGTACAAAAGAGAAGAGGCGTCTGAATTCAGTTTATGTATTGATTTTTAGCCGGTGCCACTGTCATGTGCTGATTTTGAATTTCTAATAATGCATTAAAAATCAGCACATGACACCACAGTAAGTTTCATAATATTCATCCGGTAGTCTGTCCAGTCCAACTTGATATTTAATTCATTTCAAATTGTCGATGATAAAATGAATTTTTCGTGTAATTGAAAAGTTAAAACTAATCACATATTTTTTGTTATAGCTATGTAACTTATCGTAATTCTCGAGTCTGTCCAGTCCGCATTAATAAAATAATTTTTTTTTTTTCAAATTTAAAGATAAAATCATTTTTCGTGTTATTGACAAGTTAACACTCGTCACATATTTTTCAAAAGCTATGCAACCAACTGCTGTCACAATTCTCGAGTAAGTCGGGACTCAAATAAATATGTTCATCAGATTTGTCCGTTTCTGGTTCGAATAAATAAGGCTATACTTCCAAATTCATTAATCATAAAATTGTCTACTTCTTCCCCAAATAACAACAAACTATTTGACATAATTAGGTACATGTCAGAGTCTGTACTTTCTTCTACATACGTCAATATACAGTGAAACCTGTCTATAAAGGCCACTCAAGGGATGCGGCCAAAGTGGCCTTTATAGACAGGTGGCCTTTATAGACAAGTTCTCTGATCAAGGATCATCAAAAATTATCTGAACCGTTCTTTTATATTCATTTTAGTACCCAAACTAAACTGAATATAAGCTAACCATGAAATTGTTTCTTTTATAACTTGAGATTAGCCAAGAAAAAAAATACATTTTTTAACATAAATTTATTCAACATTTTCAGGAATTTACAAATCCTTTGCACCACACCGGCCTGGTAACATTAATATGTCTAAATGATCTATTCTCTCTCTCTTTTGCTAGGTATAGGGGTGTTGCATAGTGAAGTGTTATTCTTATCACACTTTGTTACACCTATACAAGCATAATTAGGTCACTTCAGACCCATATCACACTCTAGCTAATTCAGACTTCAAAGGAAGATGTACATAATGAATTAAACAGTTTAGTCATCAGAGCAGTGATTATCTGTGTCATTTGTAACTGTTAAATTTAGTTTACATATCTTAATTAAAATTAACTATTAATTTTTAATATAAAAATCGTACACAAACATAAAATAAATAATAAAATATTTTTTCTGGTGCCCAATTTAATCGTAGTCGGTTCCGAATTGAATTTAAATTGTTGTCAAAAACATATCGTTACCGAAATGACTTTTTACACTGGTGCCGAAATGACCTGATATCGCATCGTGGTACAATTTCCAAACTAACGAAATTAATGTCTGCTAGCGTTGCAAATGGCCGCTAAAGACAGTTCTCTTGAAGCTTGGGGTCGGAAAAATGGTGGCCGCTGGCCGCATAAGACAGTGAAATAAAGAACAAAATCCAATGGGGGGAATAAGATATGGCCATTATAGACAAGTGGCCGCTTTATACAAGTGGCCGCTAACACAAGTTAGACTATCATCATTGTTACTACTGTCTATTATGTTAAACACTACTTCTAATACTGCAATGACGTCACACATTTATAACTCAAAACAAGGCATTTCACTTGCTATAAAGAGAAAGTCAAAATATTGGATTTCAAACGGCTATAACTTGTTTATTTTGTCACCAATTTTGATGTGTTTTCAATACTGTTATATTTAAATAATATATAAAACGATTGTGATAAAAAAAAAGTTTGGTTATAGGTACCCTTTAAGATAATCCACAGGGAATAGGAGAAACACCACTACTTACATTAGACTTTATATAGAATAGGTATTCAATACCTCCCTGTGCATGAATAATAGTGAATGATTAAAATAAAATCTTCTTTCTTTTAACACAATTAATGATCAATCACATACAAAACTAGTGTGGACGTTATTTATTAAGGGGGAACTGGGGCTATTAGATTTACAATTAAATAACTAGCGTGTATCCACTTTCAGGTTTGATGTTTAAAATGACCAAAAAGAAGAAAAACTGGCAATGTAAAGAAGACATTTGCCTTAAAATTAAAAGAGCAAAATGTGCTCTAGAATTTCTAGGATATTTAAAATAATGTTGACTCAATGAAAGATATTTATTTTTATATTGACTCTTGGAGCAATATAAAATACATAGATCTAAATCTATAGTACATTAATTTCTAAATTGTCTGGAACAAAAAAAATCTTGAGCACTTTGATTAGAACTGTTGACATTTAAATGACTTTTCAGACAATGACCAGTGACTTTAATGTATTCAAATCTTACTTTGGGCTCCTTGGCCGTATGATCTAGCTGGTCCAAGTTCTCTTTCTGCCTTTGCATACTTGGCTGCGGAGACCATCTTCATGGATTTGGTAATCTTCTGGATATTTGTCACAGATTTCAACCGCATCCGAACTGCAAAATAAAGCATAACTTGCATTAAATTTGTTTTAACCAACTATGATTGAATAAGATGACCTATTTATGAAATGATCATTAAAAAAATTTGCCTGTACAGAATAAATAAAACTGTTCAAGTACATGCATACAAGACAATAAAAAATGTTGTGAAATTATATTCTTTGCTCTTTAATGCAAAAATGTATTTTCAAATGCTGTCATTGAAATTGGAAACTGTTAGTAGATTTTCAAACTAGTCCGAGTGTGTATGATCCAAAGAAATTAGATTTTACAGATATTAATGAAATATTTCATTTATTCATTCAGAAAAATGGAAAAATTCAATAATATGCTTATGCAAAGTTTGATAAAAATATATTCATAGATGTGGAAATTTTGAAATAGACGTAATACTTAGATGAAGTGACAAAAGGACAAGGTGTAATAAATTTTAATTAAGGGGATTACAAAAACTTACTATCCTTCAAGGTTGCCATTCCACGCACCTGGGTGCTACAAAGAAGAAAAGTATAAATAATTATGTGATAATGATTTTATATGAAATATTAAAAAAATCGCAATAAATTACAATTTTTCCTTTACAAATGGATCTTGAGAACTGATATGATACAATAATTTTGATTTATACCTCCAATTTTGATGTATTTAATGGGTTAAAGAGAAGCTCTGTCATCTTTCCTTGGTAGCAGCTTAATGCTCAGTTAACTTTTCTTTTATCTTTTACTATTTCAGATTGCTGTTTAAGTTACTGTTTTCATGACAGTGAAATTTGCTTAATTTTCATAGAAAATACAATCAAATTATTTTGATATTTTTCGTTTGAGTCTAGACATAACTAAAAATCACTTAAGGCATTTGTGATTACCAAAAAAAAATTCTGTAGAAATGAAACTGTTGCTGCTACAGGGATTTTACATATTGAAAATCAAAGAAAATGGTGGATTTTTTTTGCAAACGCAACAAGTCACCAAAAACATACCTTTCTGTGTAAATATCACCATTTTTGACAAGTGAAATAAACTGGTAAGCATAGATTTTTATAGTTGTTTTCAGTTACAACTGAAGCAAACTGTACCAAACTAATCCAAGTCAATAGGATTTTCCAGAAAATGTAGCAAAACTTGCTGTCAAAACCCATTGACTCAAAAAGTAGTTTAAATTTTTGATGTAAAAGAATCTTTTAATTTTTTTTATTGTTTTGTTCTATTTTAGTAAACTTCGAAATTTGTTAACTACCAGAGAAGCAATAGTTTTTAACTGTTCACCATTTTAATTGCCGTACTTTTTAACAAAATACTTTCGACAAAATGTTTTTGTTTGTGCTTCTAATTTCTCTGACACCAACTTTATTTTCGAGCACAAATATTAACTTTGCAAATCAACTAATTTTGTTCACTACCATCACCCCCCCCCCCCCCCTCCTTTCCAATATCCAAGGTCAAAAGAATTTTCTATAGTTGTTAGGCGTTACTTTAATCATGCTTATTTGATAATTTAAAACTAGATATGCAATTTATAAATAATCGTATCTGATGACTTAGAACATCTCACCATTGTGGCACAAAGACCACAGCCGTTTTAGCAAACATCTTTCTAATCCACGACCCGGCTTGTTCCTGTGCAGTGGTGCAAGGTCAAGGAAACAGTTGATTTGGTCGAAAATCGTAGACAACGAGTTCCGAGTTTGTAAAGCAAGGCCTACATTCAACTTTTCAGATACAGGCATTTGTAAACGTCTTTATAAATAAATTAGACGCCAGTTCAAAAGAGCATGATTTGAGTGCAAATTATCTCGCCAGTTTCATTAATTTAGACATTCTTATTTCATAATGAACATTCTGCAGGAATATAAAAATGAAATATTTATTTAATTTCCTTTAGGCTATCATGCAGAAGAATATAAAACATGGTTAAACTACAAGATGTATAATATGTATATCCATAACTTTATGATAATGAAATATATTACCATAGCGGTTTGTATGTCACATTATTACGCGTGTAATTTTATATATGACATCGTCAGTATCAATCACCATTATATGTTTATAGTGAATAATAAACCCAGCCTACTACTTCCGGAGGATTTAAGTGTGATAAAGAACCGATGATTGAACTTGAACTGTTCCAGAAAACCGTGACAGGGAAACAAAAACTGTTTATTCTGTCGTAAGTAACCAATTGAACTGTGACGAAAAAATCAACCATCGGTTTCGGTTTGACGTCACGAGACAGCGACTTAAAAAAAACAACATTGGGTGACGATGAAACTATTATTGTCTAATATAATATCTGATAAAAACTCAAGTTTGCCAAGGCTATATGACATACCATACGCAAACTTTCAAATGATTTTAATTAAGTATTTCAGTAACCAGTATAATTGTTTTCTTTTTAAACAATTTATTATTTTTTATATTAATATCTTGAAATTACCATTCTTCCTTTTGATATTATCATTTAATCAAGGAGGGATCAATCAGAGACATATATTACAATCACTTAGCTGGTTACTAGTATTTTCCTACCTTGAGTAAAAAAATCATTTTAATAGTTATCAACTTAACTATCCGGCCAATTCTTATAATTATTTGTTGTTTATTATTACCACAAGAGCACAGTCAAAATAGCCTTTTTTTTTTTTTTTTTTTTTTTTTTTTTTTTTTTTTTTTTTTTTTTTGCCTGTTTTGTTTGGCTGTTTTTAGGTTTTTATAATTAGCTTACATCTTTCTTTCTTTCTTTTTTCTAACCGGATTTCACTAACCATCCGATCTCGGTAGAAGTCACACATGTCCCATAATGCAGGAAATCGCACCTATATGTTAACATTACCAGTTTTGGAGAGCAGTCCTTGATCCTCTAGAATATCGTTCCTTTGAGTAGATGCTTCTCTGCCAAAAGTGCCACATATTGCCCCGATTTTATAGCAGTTTCTGTCACCGTGTGTTTAGACTTTATATCATTAGTAAGTATTGATAGCAAAAGAAGCTTATAATACTGTTATTCCAAAAATAATGGATTTCTAATGACACACCCGCCTTTTGAATACTTTGTTGTAAAATAACGATCAACGAAATATTGAGCCTAAAGTGCCGTCGCGCGCAATCAGTGTAAACTAGTTGTACCTCTCCGATGTGTTTTTATGTTTGCAAATTCTGAAACTCTGTTTAAAATTAATTTAAATACAACTGATACATGACTGTACTGCACACATGCTCATCATGTTAACCATAAACAGTTAGCATCAAGCCGAAGCGACACGAAAAATCCGCCATTATCGGAATTTTATGAGGGGTGTGATATCACTTTTCTAGGGGTGTGATATCACTTTTCTAGGGGTGTGATATCACTCGGGCTGATATCAACTTGTGTAAATTCGAGTTATCACACATACAAAAATAGTGATATCATTAGTAAACATATGATAAATATATTAAATACCATAATAAAAATAAAAACCGTTCGTCTCGTGCTATGGAAGACCTCAGAATGAGTAACACCCGTGTTACACGCATTTATATAAACATTGTGATATATATAATAATAAACCACCCTGAAAAATTAGTCCCCATACCTAAAAGAAATTAATTTTTTACTTATTCATTTTATTCAAACGATACAAATTACATTTTACTTGTGTTCCTTTTTAGTTTTCTTATTTGCTGATAGGTGGCGGTTTAATTGTTGACGTCTCACGTGAAAATAATAACATCCTCGTATGACCTGGACGATGGCAGGAAAACTTTTGTTGATTATACATGTAGTCACTGTATTTCCTTTTATTTGTGCATTTGCAAATAATGTACATAACTTTGAAATGCGCATGGCAAAGATAAACAAACCAAAATTGACTGAAAAAAGTGATGTCTTGTCAAGAAGTCGACGAGACACTGCTGATGCACAATGCCAAAAACAGGAAAATGACTTTTTACAAGAAGTGAAAAGCGGTTCTTTGAAACTTGAGGCAAAGGTAACAAATGCCATTTTACAAAATGACAACTCTCTCTCTCTCTCTCTCTCTCTCTCTCTCTCTCTCTCTCTCTCTCTCTCTCTCTCTCTCTCATATGATATGTCGGCATTTGATTTTATGACTTGGAGGAAGTTTATCTCCTTTCAGTATGACTCGTATTGGGATTTTTAGAAAGCACAGCTTATGAGAGCTCTTCCTCAAGTTAACATTTTGACAGTATATTAATTTCTAAAACAACATAACAGTCGGATACAGTTGCACCATGTTTTGGCGACCAAAATGTTCATCTAGTTTCATATTTGTTTAACACTCATTTATGAATCTGCCATCATTACTCATATTAGATCCACTCTTTCATTATGTTTAATGCTTATTTACTGAAAATTCAAAAGCAACATCAGTTTGTTTATTTATTTTGCTCTGACAATTTTTGCTGCAGTTTTATTTATTTATTTATTATTATTTTTTTTTTTTGGCTAGCCTGAATGCCTCAGACAAAACGATGACCCATCATAGTCATTTTCGAGTGTTTAAAAACACAGTTTTTTATCCAACTTATAAACATAGCTACAGCAAGTCAGTTGTGGAAATGACAAAACTTTCAGCAATCAGTAAGATTGTAAGGTTCTGATTGGTTCTGATTGGTATATTTAAAAATAGCCCTGGTTGCATCATCGTTATGTTATAAAGTGGTAACACAAAGATATTTGGCATATTGAAGGTGACTATTTTTGGAGACAGACAACTTTGAATTTGAAGTTTTATGCTGTATTTTGATAGGGGGAATTGGTAGATTGAATGACTGTTATATTTTGATATAGTAATAATTATGGGAAAATTTCTCAAAGTAATCATTCTTTATCCATGGTAGTTGGACAACATATTGGGGTAAATATCTATTGTATTTGACAATGTTTTCACACTTTTTCTGTTCATAGCAGGCAACATCAAAGGCCCAAATCTAAGTTTATTTATTTTCAAATCTAATTTTATTTATTTTCAGTACAAGTTTCAAAATGAAACAAACTTCAGTATGGCTTTAGCGTGGGCTGGAACTGGAGGGGTAAGTTTTTGTATAATTTTTTTAATTATAAAAATGGAAATTTGTTTTAATATTAACTATCCATCAGTGTGATTTGTTGTTATTAGAAATGAGTTTAACTCCATTTCATATTATTTCAAGGTACTCTGTACAACAATAAAACCAGCAATGTTAAGTAAACTTTGGACAACTTTCTGACCTTAGTATCATTCTTGGGTGTTGATGGGCACTTGATCTGTATGCCCTTGTCCTTAATCATTCAGAAATGAAATCCTTTTTGTTATTAAACCATTATAACTTTTTGACGGTGAGATTCTCCTCTTTGTTATCGCATTAATTTCTGATCATAGATTGTCTTGGATCTGTGCTATATTACAACAGAAGTTTTTGATCATGAGATTCTCGATTATTATGATTATCAAACTGAATTTTGAAATGCTTTTATTTACTACACATACAGGGAATAATGATTGTTACAACAGAAGAACAATTTGGATCTGTTGTACAAGAATCTAATGTTTACAGAAGGTAAGAAACATTTACAGCTAAATATCCTTGTTATCAAATATTTGACCAATCTTCCTAGCCTTGATTTATCTCATGTTTCAGGATTTTTTTACCATTGTGACGGTAACCTCTGTAACTGGTGTCTGTTATCCAGTGTCTAAATCTTGAACATGTTCAATGCTTGTAAAAACTAGCATCTAAATTTTGAACTGGTTCCATGCTTGTAAAAGCTGGCATCTAAATTTTGAACTTGTTCCATGCTTGTAAAAGCTGGCATCTAAATCTTGACTTGTTCCATGCTTGTAAAAGCTGGCATCTAAATCTTGACTGGTTCCATGCTTTTAAAAGCTAGCATCTAAATCTTGAACTTGTTCCCTGCTTGTAAAAGCTAGCATCATAATCTTAAACTTGTTCCATTCTTGTAATAGCCAGCATCATAATCTTGAACTTTTTCCATGCTTGTAAAAGCTGACAGGTGCACTCAGTACTAAATGTCAAGCATAACCATGCCTGGATAACCAGCTGTAATCTGGCTGGCATTAGCACCGCAGTGTAATTGTGATAATGCTCAAAGTGAGTTTGAAACAGTATGTACATTCAAGGTAAAATGTTCAACATATTTATGCCATTGCATCAATTGAAAATGAATCATTTCTTTGAGCACATAACTTTTCAAGTGTCAATAATCACTGATTATACTGTTGTTAAATTACCTAATAAGTTTTTTCTTCTATAAAATAAATTTTAATTTTTAAAAAAGAACTCCTTAAAATCTTGAGTCAAAAATGTTAAACATAACTTCTTTTTTTTCAAAATATTTATCGTTACCCTAGCAAACTCCAGTATAAATAATTTATAGTGTATGTTATTACAACAAGGTGTGATAAATATTAATGTTTTTTATTTTGTTTATGGTTTTATTAGTGATGACTATGGTCAAACATTTCAAAAATGTGGGGGAAAAGTTACAGGTGCTAAAATCAGGAAACATAATGGTTTACAGAGGAATCCACACGATTCTTTAAAAGTAAGTACTCTGTGAAATAGTGAAGACATTTGCAGCATATGGCCAAGTGGTTAAGGCTATGATAATAACTGGCTTCACAAACTCTGCTTTTTGGAGAGAAAAAAACTCTGATTCAAACTTAAAAAAGCCGATTGAAAAATATCCGAATCGGCTTTTTCCCATGAAGAGTAAGACAAAATCTGATTAAAAAATCTTTAACATTGGCTTGTTAACAATTAAAGTACTCAGGACAGTGTCACGATTCACTGAACTTTCCTTTTCACGGGTAATTAATTACCTTATGCATTACATTGTTCGATGTACCCTTTGCCGACCGCCGATTGACCTTACTGGCATTTGTGGAGCCCAGAATAATAATAAATAATAATAAAACTTTTATTGAATTACAGTGTTCACCATTTAACATACATATAATATACTGTGTTTACAATTATGATAATAATACAGATAGTTACACAGTTGTTTTAAGCAATTATTTATTGTATTTAAACATTTTTCTAACTGCATATATACACTCTGATTTGTCTCTTTTTTCTAAAGCTGTAATGTAATATTTATATAGAGCCTGAAATTCTGACTGTGTTTTAGGGTTCAACAATCTTTGAATATATTTGGAATAATTTGTAGTTGAATTTTGATTTCCATTCTTATCTATTGTAATATTGAAAGAAGTTCGAAATTACATGTACTTCTTATTTCATAATATTTAGAAAACTGAAGGAGGAAATGAATCTCATTTTCAATCTTGGGCCAACATTTTCAAAGCCTTTTTTCTCTAGGTAGTATAGTTTTTGTGTACCTGTCCTTTTTAATGTTTAAAAGATGTGTGCTGATTCTCAATTTGTTATGACTGATTTAACTGATGACTGTACTTGGGATATTTCGAATTTCGATGGCTGGGGGGGGGGGGGGGGGGGGGGGTGGGTGGGGGGGGGGGTGTCAGTACCTTCTGCTTGAAGTCAATGTTAAAATGACAGCAAAAAAGTTAGTAATGTAATTGTCAAACCCTTCGAAGGTTTAAAATTATTTATCTGCTAAGAGTTTTTCTCACAATCAGAATATGCATTGTCATTTTATTCCAACTAGTCATTGAAGATTGTCATTGTTTGTTTTTTGTATTTAATGTATTGTATACATTGTATTTTTTTATGTAGAGGTCAGAAATGTATGGTAAATTTTACACCAACCATTTTGTTGCTTTAAGGTCTTTTTTAAAATTTTTATAATATGAAGATTTCAATGCAGGACAAATGCTTGTCAAAGACATTAATTGTTGCTTCCAATGATGGACCTCTTTGTGGTTTATACAAAGTCTCTTTTTGGCTTTCACTGATGACAAGTAACTGCCATTCACCTAATATTTTCTATATTTCATTTCAGCTGTACTTGATTGGAACTGGGTCAGAAAAAGGCTCATCATTATATATCACAGAAGATGGAGGAAAGTCTTTTGAACTGGTCATTTTGGATTTTCATTTGGATGGAGAGATAATGGTACATCCTGATAAAAACCATGATACATATCTACTGGCGTCTTCATCTGTGATGAATACTAAGGTACCGTTATATTTTTCAAATAAATTAAAAATATGTTAATTCTGTTTTACATTAAAATAAAATATTTATGTTTTATCATAAAAGGTACATGTGAATCAGTTTTTGTCAGTATCAATTTTTCCTTGAAAAAATGATTGTTTGGAATATAGCAGCTTGGAATTAACAAAGGCAGAGAGTACAATATTAGCATGAATGAAAAATGTTGTTCAGTAAAAAACTCCTATACAGATTTCTCTATTTCTGAAAGGTTCTGTTATACACACATTTACATCTGTAGTCTTTGTTTTTGCTCTAACAGTATAAATCTTTAAATACCACTGAAGTCACCTGAAGAGTATTGCATATAGCATGCAAAATGTCACTTTCCCCAAGGGAAACATTTGAATTTAGGTCTGGTCATGTCCCTTGGTAGTCACAATGATCCTGTGATAAAGGACATCATCAAATCTGACAAGGCCTCATAAATCAATTTTCAAGAAATTTACTAATGGTGTTTAGAAAATAAAATCAAATGAAGCATATAAATAAAAAAAGAACAAAAAGATTTCGTTACATTGAAATAGTTTGGTGATAACTAAAGTAGAAAATTATCTAGGGCATTAAATTCAAATTTTACACCTGCTATTAAAAAATTGGGAAATGGAGAATGAATGTGAACTGAAAGATACTGACCACACAATTTATTTTACATTAAGATTGATTAATTAAATGTAAAATTTTTGTCCCTTGAAACTTGCAAATAGAAATTTTAAGGCTCTGTTTAGCTTATGTCCACACCTCTATTCAACCAAACAGCCCTTGTTCAGTTTAATTATATTCTATACAAAAAAAAATTGATAGCTCAAATGTTTTTTTTCTGGAAAATTGTCAGTAACTTCAGTCATTATTCTATCCCATGATGCACTTGGGAGTTGTCATAGTTTCACTTTATTACACATCAAGTATGATATGTTTATTTTAGGCAGGATCCAAATCACTAAAGGTTTGTTGTAATTTGCCTGCTATTTTACGTCATATCAGTTTTGACTGCTGCATGTTTTATTTGTTTGTCTTGCCACTTGTCAACAGTAGAAATATTGTGCTTTATTGTAGCATAAAAAAACAATATTTGTTTACATTAAACCTTTGTAATTTGTTATTGTCAACCAAGGAAAATTTTCAGAGCAATGTTGCCTTGTGAGCACAGTGATCATTATGCATTAAATAAAACATTTTAGTGTTGTATATGTTCCCTGAACACTTTTTTCCTTGACACTGATAAGTGTTTTCCTTTGTACATATCAGTTATTATTGTATGTGTGCCCATTTGTGTGTGTGTGAGAGAGAGAGAGAGAGAGAGAGAGAGAGAGAGAGAGAGAGAGAGAGATTGTTTTTTGATAATCATTTATATATAGACCAAGCATGAGACTTAAAATAATACACTTTTAAATATAGTAAGTTGTTCTTTTTGGTTAAAATTTAAAGAAAAGGAACCTTAAAACAGTAAATTAAATGGAACAGATGGTCTCTTAATACAGGATTTCTGTATAGCAGGTTTTACTGTAGATAAGAAACATCTATACTATCTAGACCCTAGCTAGGGCTTGTTAGGCCTGTGTCTACCCTAGTTCTTATTACTAAAAGTAACTAAAAGTACAAGGTTTTCTCATGAATAGGATACAAATCCATGCAAGGTTAACCCTAACATATCTTACAGTACACATTTGTTTTGCAGCTTAGTTTACTCAAGCTCTGTGAAATTAATTGTCCTGCTCTGGGACAAACAACTAAGCAAGAGTGCAAGTCATTATTATTAAAAAGGGGATAAAATGATGAATATATATTATAGACATTTCAGATGGACTGATTACCTTACGATATATAGAACACAAATGTATAGCCGTTTGTCATTTATGATGGTTTTTTCAAAGAAATTTTAAGCTAATTCGTTTTAAATCTCATGATTCACTGCTAAGATTATTAAGTGGTACAGGCCTTACTGGATGAATTGTCTTATGATAAAGTAATTTTATTTTATATTCAAGGTTGATTATGTATATTATATTAGGTATATACAATAAGTGACTCGATCTGTGAACCAGTAACAATAAATAAATTAGAAAACATTGTCTTAATTAGAACAAGATTTTTATTTGAGATTACTTAGAAATTATTTTTAAAAATTGCAATGGCTTTTGGCTATATAATAACTTCAAAACCAGTGTAACATGTGCAAGCATGTTTTTGATGTGGTAGTAACAGCTGCTGCATAATTAGTACAACTATACATTATGTTTTGAAGATCTATATATAAAGTAAATTAGAGTTATTGAACACTTGATTTCAGTTTAATGTTCAAATAGGAATAGTAAATTTTTATCGCAAGAATATGAATTATTATGTAACATACAGTTTATAGTTAATCTTATTTTGTTTTGGCAAATCTTCAGTCATTTAGATTTATATCCTCTAAGTACTTATAATACCAAGGTGGTCTGCTGCCTCTGTATGATTATTTAAAAATGGGATACCCAAAAATGACATGTCACATGTCGCAGTATTCTGCTGTATTTTGTGAATTACATGAACCATGATTTTTACCATTGTGTATATACAATACAGTATTGCAACCTTTGAGTTTAGTGAAAAATGTAAACAAATTTCATTTTAATGAATTTGTGGCTTTACAATATATGTATAGAAAAAGTAGTTAGTTAATTCAGTTGATGTCTGAACAATCATATAAGCATATTTTGTATTAAAAAAGTGATAGTGAAAATTTTTTTTCAATATACAAGACAATATGTCATATAAGCAAAATTTGAAAATATTGTAAAAAACAATATTATAAGTACCTTAGTATTCTTAGATAGTGCCATAATATATACTACCAGGTAAAAAAAGCATGGTAGAAAGTATTTGATACATGTAATACCCTGAATCTTTTGAAATAAGTTTGACTGGTAAATAGAACAACATTTTTAAACCATTGAGTGCAGTTGAGTAGAGTAATGATGTTTAAAGTCTATCAAGATTCTGTCACTTATATCAAGGTATTCATATCTGATATGGTGAAGGAAACTGAATGGCACAGGGAAAACCACTGACCTTTGGCAAGAGAACGTTTCATGGTGGTCAGATCTGGGATGGTAAAGGAAACTAAGTGTCCAGAGAAAACCACGACCTTTGGCAAGAGAACATTTTACGGTGGTCAGATCTGGGATGGTAAAGGAAACTAAGTGTCCAGATAAAACCACAACCTTTGGCAATAGAACGTTTCACGGTGGTCAGATCTGGGATGGTAAAGGAAACTAAGTGTCCAGAGAAAACCACTGACCTTTGGCAAGAGAACTTTCTGACATTAGGTTCTGCCCAAGCAGGATTCAGACCTTGGCATTGAGAGGCTCAAAACTATGTATATGTTTGTTACAGTAGGCATGACAAAATTGTCTAATAAATAAATAACAATCTTGGAACATTGACTTAATAAATCAAGAATTTTCATTGCACATTGCCCTGATACATTACAGAACCTTTATTACACATTGCCCAGATCAACAGAGAAACCCCAACGTACATTGCCCTAATACAACAAGGGAAAAGACAAGGGACATTGCACAGATCAACAAAGAAACCACTTTGCACATTGCCCTGATACAACAAAGAAACCCCATCATACATTGCCCTAATACAACAAGGGAAAAGACAAGGCACATTGCACAGATCAACAAAGAAACCACTTTGCACATTGCCCTGATACAACAAAGAAACCCCATTGTACATTGCCCTAATACAACAAGGGAAAAGACAAGGCACATTGCACAGATCAACAAAGAAACCACTTTGCACATTGTCCTGAAACAACAAAGAAACCCCATTGTACATTGCCCTAATACAACAGGTAAGTCGAGACACATTGCACATTGCCCTGATACAACAGGGAAAAGTCAAGACACATTGCACATTGCCCTGATACAACAAAGAAACCCCATTGTACATTGCCCTAATACATCAGGTAAAAGTCAAGACACATTGCACATTGCCCTGATACAACAAAGAAACCCCATTGTACATTGCCCTAATACAACAAGTAAAAGTCAAGACACATTGCACATTGCCCTGATACAACAAAGAAACCCCATTGTACATTGCCCTAATACAACAGATAAAAGTCAAGACACATTGCACATTGCCCTGATACAACAAAGAAACCCCATTGTACATTGCCCTGGTACAACAGGGAAAAGTCAAGACACATTGCACATTGCCCTGATACCACAAAGATACCTCATTTTACATTGCCCTAATACAACAAAGAAACCCTATTGCACATTGCCCAGATCAACAGAGAAACCCCATTGTACATTGCCCTGATATAACCCGAATTGCACATTGGGCTAAAACAGCAAAGAAAAGTCAAGACACACTT
Organism: Tegillarca granosa; assembly: GCA_029721355.1. Taxonomy (NCBI): domain Eukaryota; kingdom Metazoa; phylum Mollusca; class Bivalvia; order Arcoida; family Arcidae; genus Tegillarca; species Tegillarca granosa. The sequence goes on along the minus strand of CM056599.1, from coordinate 43,636,583 downwards.
GCCAGAAGTCTGTTGCTATTTGTATCACAATGTGTTGTCAATTATTCCAAACAAAAAAATATATATGTACAGTAATTAAATTATTGTAAGTAGATTTATTTATGGTAAACAATAATAAGTTAATTACTGGTGGCAGATTGAATTATGGTATACTTCAAATTTTTAAACTAACAAATTTAACTCCTATGTTCATTTATTTATTTATATTTTTTTTATCATCTTAAATTGGTAAATTTGTACATGTAAATGTAAATGGAATAACTACATGTATAGGTATTTTGATGGGACATTTACCTTACATTATATATACACTAACATTATAACAATGTTTACTGACAGATGGGAAACATGGATATATAATTATTTTTTTTTCTTTTTTTTTTTTTTTCTTTTTAAATTATACCTGTGTGTATGTTACCAGGACAAGAATATCAATTTTAATTAGGTTTTACATACTGTCTCCATTCAGGTGCATCAAAATATAGAGTAGATCTTACATGAGTGTTTTATTTAATACATGTACTAATATCGAATTTGTTTAACATTTGAAATAAATCTGTTGCAACAGGCCTTGTTGCGTAAGATTTATTTCAACCATTTAACCAAATACAGTATCATGTGAACCAAGTGAACATGAATGTAATATTAATATTCTGTTTATTGTTTTGATCTAGAAAATGTCCTTAAGTAACAAAACATTTGTTCCATACTTTAAGAAATTAGTCAAAAAGTGGCGATAGGCAGATGTCATGCCACACAAAATATGGTGTCATAACATATTACAACTCGGTTACATCAGTTACCATGGAGATCAGAGTGATGTTACACACATCTAGTGTAATTTGATTTTTATTACATAGTATTATTACTGTGTATGGATTTTTGGACAGATGATAAAATAAATACATATATATTAACAAGTTACAATAACAAGTTACAATATTAAAAAAGTTTACTCATTGGCATTTATTGCATAATATTTACATACATACATACATACATACATACATACATACATACATATATATATATATATATATATATATATATATATATATGCATGTTGATGGTTGGTGATAAAATATAAATTTTCTCCAAAATCAAATTTGTAAATTTGTGATATGTATATTGAAGTATTACCTGAATAATTATTTGTTATACATTATTCATTAACAGTCCTATCATTTAATGTTTCATTAGATGCCTTTGTTTACTTTTGTATCAAATTGGGGGGATATTACATTCATATCTTAGCAAAAAGTTAAAAAAAATTGATTTGAGAACCCAGTAGACATTTCAGTCTGTAGCTATCTGTCTAAAAGGACACCAAGGGGTTTTTAAAAAGTGGTCTTTATATGTCAAGATAACATTGATTAAACAGAAATGGTGGATTCAGATTTTCATGGGTCTGTATCTATACTTAAGAAGGCAGTCTTAATTAATGCTACCAAGAAGATAACAAACTACAAATAAATGGTTAAATCTGCAACCAGGCATTAGACAAGGAAAGAAAACCAAATTAAAAAAATACTTTACTGGGATTTGCAGTGGAGCACACATCTAGTGGTGTGGTTGTAGTAATACATTGTATTTTTGGGGTATTCAATTGTCCTGGATATAAGATAAATGTATATATTTGTGTACATGTGTATGTATTAAAGTATTAATATGACATTTGATGTAACATTTCTGAGATATTAAAATTGGGATAGATAACAAATACCAGAAATACATGTTCAAATACATATATATATTTTTACATCGACCCTTGAATAAAAAATATGACAATTTATGTATTAATCCTGTATTGATGAATGTTATTACATCAATATATCTTATACAGATGTTGCTATTTAGATATGAAGTCTTACAGCTGTGTTCTTTGTCTTTGTGTTTTGTTGTTATGTATTATGCAATACCTTGTAGCATTTTATCTTTGTCAGTATTTTTTATGCTATAATCCATTGTCAACTTTCTATATCGTGTGTGTGTGTGTGTGTGTGTGTGTGTGTGTGTGTGTGTGTGTGTGTGTTATATGATAGTGTTTGTAAGATAAAGAAAGATATTGGGGAATTTTAAAAGAAATGTCTTATTTAATTGCAAGATTGACCAATCTTTAATAAGAGAATTTTAAAAACAGATAAAAAATATTGAGTTAGCAACTTAAATTGATCGTTCTTTAATAAGAGAATTTTGAAAAAAATAAAAAATATTGAATTATCTTAAAAATGTATTTAGACCTTTTACACAATGTTCAGTTTTATTGTAATTTTCATCTGTTCAATCTTGTGAAAATTCTTTATACATCCTGGCACAGATAATTACTCTACTAAGTTAAATAAACAATGGTAATTTGAAACAGATTCTTTTTGCACAAAAACATAAAATACAGGTTAAAAGGAACAACATAAGAAAAAAACATGACTTAGAGAACTGACTGTCTCTTCATGTGGACAGTCATAAACAACCGTAACCCATTTTTCTTGAAAAAGCCACAAAAGTATAGATAAGAATGTAATAGAGACCACTGGCAATTGTATATTGACTTCTTGTAAAATTTGTGTAGATAGCTGCAGTTGTTTTCTTCATTGCCCTGGTTTACTTGGACATCTCGTAAATCTCAAAGAATTTTTTAATACAATACTTGAGTGTAAAAATGTTCCTAAGAATTTATTTTCATTTGAGCTAAATGATGATATCAGTTGACACAGTTTGCATGATCTTTCAAATTCCAAATTCACAATGATCACATTGCAAGAGTTAAAGACTGGTATTTGTTCTAGGTGATTTTCTGTGTCATTTCAAATTTGATAACCCTAGTAAGTCTGAATCAGAGTCAAATTTACTTGGACTTAACAAAATTCCACAGTGTTTAACATTTTATATATTATTTATTTCAGACTTTGTATGTTAGTAAAAATAACGGACGAACCTGGGATCAGATTTCCAAGCTATGTACAGTCTTATAAGTGGTAAATACTGTTATATATGATATATAAGTTTGAAGTCTGTCATGAGTCTATTGCTATTAAGGTACATGTTTTGCTTATACATGTACTAGTTTATATTTTGTGTATAGGTAGTATAGAGTGGCTGAAAGATAAGACATGTTTTCCATTGCTAATTAATCTTAAGATGGATGTATACTCAGGCAAACTGAGCCTGAGTATATATCAATACATGTATATACTAGTATATAGAAATTGTATATATCTATAGAACCTGTAGATATGCAGCATAACTGTCTAAGGTATTTAAAGGGCTTAACATGTTTAAGTGCAATATATGTTGTTGCAAGGGAGATAACTAGAAAGCGAGTTAAAACTTCTTAGAGCTTAACATTCCTTATTGCTATGTCATTGTGAAATTTCATAAAAACAAAAAACAAATCTATCATTTAAATAACTTAAATTTAATGTATAACTGGAAATATTTGTGCTAAGAAACATTCACAGTTTTCTATCGGAAGAACTATTTCAGGATTAAAATTACTTGCCATGTCATCAGTTGGTAATGGAGTTTAATTCAAATCTTATACATTTTTTTCATAGTGTATTTACTGTTTCCCCTTTTACTGATATAATTGTTCATGTTTCCCAAAATTCAGACATGAAAGCCTCACCATAACAAACACTTCATTCTAGACAAGAAGTCACTGGTTTCTTTGGAAAGTAAAAGGTGTCCTGATTTTAGTAAATACTGCTAACAACATTCACGGATGAGACTTTTAAAAAATGTTGAATATCAACTACATGCTTAGATTTCAAATGTATGAAAAACAGGTGTTCATTCAGAAGACGTTAGCACATGGAAGTTATCCTAATTGCTGTCTAATGCTGGTAAAATTTGATGAAACATCTGCTTTGTTGAAATTTATATTTGTGATCAAGTTGCAACTGTAAAATTCATTAATATTTCTTTCACCACAGTCTGTGTCTTTCCAAGTTTAACATCATGTGATTTTTTTTTTTTTTTTGTGGATCTGACAATAACCAAATACAAATAACAATGAAAGAACTACAGCTTGCTTTATTTTATATAAAAAGTGATTTTTAGTCTATATTTTTCTAATTATTTCATTTTTAGGGGAACTGTGGATGGAGATACTCCTACCACTATATATGTGTCTGTTGATCCAGAAAACACACACCCATTCCTTTCTTTGTGTAAGTATAGATGAAATGTACATCTCACATGACAGGTGTATCAATGCTTGATTAATTTAGTTTGTAACAATAAGGTTAGTTCAAATTGGGACTGCTACAAGTTACCAAGCACTACTGTATTCACCAATCATTACAAAAACTTGATTACAAAATTTATCTTTCCCAAGATCTTAAGATCACCATCTTTCTAACCATTGTTCATATAATTAACCATTGTTCAACCTGTAAGTGTTTCAAATATTGGAATATGAATAAAATAGATAGCAGAAAGATGAGATCTAATCATGATCTGCTGAAGGTTTTCCTCCAGTAGTTTATTATGAGTGTAATGGAATAAAGTTGTTTTATCTGAGTCGAGAATTTTCATATTTTTCATATCAAGGTGGATATGATTATATCAAGATTAGGTCAGCAAATTTGTATGTTTCATATTTCAGAGTTCATGTTCATAGATTGACAAATCCATTGCACAAAAAACAAAACGGAAAAATTTACTTTTGTCAAAAAAAAAATATTAATAAAAATAAATAGTCAGTAAAATTTGAATACTTATGTACAGAAAACATTATCAGATATCATCTGCTAGTAAGCAGTTGTTGTTTTTACTCAGAGTAAAGTGTACAAATTTGATTTGAATTGATATCCAGTTCCATGTCATATTACCAATAAATATAAAAATGTTATAACAGAAAATGCACACAATCCTGTTTTTAGGTAACATTATATAAATATTGCCCATGATTCAGGAAAATGTGGAGGATTGTTTCCCTGAGGGAACATATCTCTCAAGCCAATTGGAGATTTCCTTCAACCAAGAGCACTATTTACTTTATTATAATGAACAAAAGGGTTTTCTTTTACCTTTTATTCTGACAGAGTCTGTTTAAAATACATAGAATTGCAACTGTGACAAAGAACTTTAGAGCTTACTAGTCTATTGCTTACATAGTCTTAAGTAAGAATACTTGGATGTTTCCATGATTGGAGTTGTAAGTTCCATGCCTAGCATTAAATATTGCAATATCCCATGACAATGTTGACCGCTGTGTAGAACAATATAAATTGTTTCATACCACGTGATTAGAAATTGACCAATAATAGACTAAGAACTTTCTGTGAGGTATAGTAATGTAATTGAATGGTTTTTTTTGCATTTTCAGTTTTACAAGTTGTTTATGAATTAAGAAAGACTACAGATTGTGGGAACAGATGGGACACACTTTTAAGCAATGTTGTATCATTTGGACATCAAGGACAGTTCTTGTATGCCTCAGTGTTTAAAAAGACAGACAAGGTATTAGTTAGAATCTAGAATAATGTATGTGTCAAAGGGTGTAACATCAAATTTTCTTGATGGCTTTATTACATGGATTTTAGAACAGATTATAAATGCTAACGTTCTTCATCAATTGTGTAAACAGCAGTTTAATCTTACTATTCTAAGTGTATTGTTTTTGTGAAATACCAATCTTACTATTCTAATTGTATTGTTTTTGTGAAATACCAATCTTACTATTCTAAGTGTATTGTTTTTTGTTTTTGTGAAATACCAGTCTTACTATTCTAAGTGTATTGTTTTTGTGAAATACCAGTCTTACTATTCTAAGTGTATTGTTTTTGTGAAATACCAGTCTTACTATTCTAAGTGTATTGTTTTTGTGAAATACCAATCTTACTATTCTAAGTGTATTGTTTTTGTGAAATACCAATCTTACTATTCTAAGTGTATTGTTTTTGTGAAATACCAATCTTACTATTCTAAGTGTATTGTTTTTGTGAAATACCAGTCTTACTATTCTAAGTGTATTGTTTTTGTGAAATACCAGTCTTACTATTCTAAGTGTATTGTTTTTGTGAAATACCAGTCTTACTATTCTAAGTGTATTGTTTTTGTGAAATACCAATCTTACTATTCTAAGTGTATTGTTTTTGTGAAATACCAGTCTTACTATTCTAAGTGTATTGTTTTTGTGAAATACCAATCTTACTATTCTAAGTGTATTGTTTTTGTGAAATACCAATCTTACTATTCTAAGTGTATTGTTTTTGTGAAATACCAATCTTACTATTCTAAGTGTATTGTTTTTGTGAAATACCAATCTTACTATTCTAAGTGTATTGTTTTTGTGAAATGCCAGTAAGCAAAAGTAACTAGTAATTTCATAGCATATGGATAAAAATTGTTATATAATATTTCACAATGTTTGTAGCAAGCTGTTTATTTTTCTCCATCAAATGTGGATTTATATGAATAGAAATGTTTTTCTTTTCTTACTTAATTATTGTTGTTTTCTGTTTCAATTTGAGTTTGCTGAGAGGATAATGAAAGTGTCTACTGATGGAGGAAAGACTTGGAATGAGGCACAGTTACCAACTCTTACAGGAGACAGGGTAAACATCTATAATGTATCATTTCCTTCTTCATGTGGGGCCATAGTGTCTGAGTGGTCTAAGGCATGGGCTTACAGATCACAGTTCCTCTTGCCACCTAGGTCCAAATCCCACTTAACAAAATCTTTTTGTGGAAATTGTTTGTCAGGTACTTGCAGAAAGTCGATGATTTTCTTCAGACACTTCAGCTTCCTGCCAACCATCCCGGAACTGACCGTCTCAGTATATTTGAAAAAAATCTTGACTGGGGTATAAAACAATACATGTATAACACCTTTCCATTCTTTCTATATGTTCTTAAGAACCCCAAGTGTTTGGCTACAAACTTAATGGAAGGGAAGAAGGACTGTTTGTTGATTTTTATAATTGCCTTGTATAAGTACAGAAGAGTTGATAATATGACCTTCAGGAAATGTCATTAGCTAATGTTTTAAGTTTTAGATAAAACTGTTTAGTTGACCAGCATGATGTAAAGAGAGCATATGTTTTACCCTCTTTGTAAGTTTAGATGTGTTGTTTCCAATGTTAAGTTTATGTGTTGTTTTTTGATAGAATAAATGGACAGACAGTATACACTGTATCTTTTGACAGCTCTTGTTACTGACTGGTTTCATGATATTATAAAAATAAACATTAACACATAATAGGAATGTTATTGTGCTTTAGTAAGTTAACACTCTGTAGATCGCTATCAGTGATCTCTAGTTCAAAGTCGGGGACCTCATTAGCTTAGGGGTCTAAAGTAAATAAAGATCACGGTACAGTCCTGTTTCCCCCACCATCCAAGGACTGACGATCTTGATACAAGTGAAAAAATCTTGACTTGGGTGTAACATGCTTGCTGAAATTGACTCTAGTTCATAGTAAATTAAAACATCATTTTTTCTTTCATGCAGTTTTATTCAGTTTTGGACATGAGAGAAAGTTTGGTTTTCATGCATGTAGACAATCCAGGTGGTATGTATACATTTGTTATGCTATATACTTTATGTGTTTGTGTATTGGTCACCTTTTAGAAAATATGTATTTCTTTACATGTTTATGCATATCCAGTGAATGTTTTCATAGACTAATTTTAACTATAATTAAACCTGTGTGAAACCAGACACACTTAAATAAACACACCCCAGTATACATAACAATTTCTAGAAGGAAAATTCTTTTAAGTTGGAGTTTATATTGGGATGAAAAACTATATCCCATGGGAATTTTGACACTGTTTTATAATGGTTATGTCTGTTCTATAGATTTATAACCCTGTGAATGTCCCATTGTTCACTCTGGTTTTGCTATGCTTGGTATGTATTTATTTTGAAATTTATGAACAATATTATAAAAAAGCATAAATTTCATCTTGGGTTTTTGTCCAGAATCCAGTTAAATTATTTTTTGTATGGAATTAACTTAGAAAGGTATTTAATTAACCTAGAATACTACTATACATCTATTTCTATGTTGATGTTTTTGTCGAGCCTGGCATTGCCATAAGGTGAGACTTAGGTGTTACTTTTTTGGTGTCGTTGTAGGCAGCAATGGCAGTGGCGGTGTGTCAAAATGTGAATGTTTATGTTAAAGTAATGTATTTTCTACTCAATCAGAAACTAACCAGTTGAGACATTTAAATCTGTGGAATTCTTGTTTTTTGTTGAGATTCCTGATAGTTCACTACATACATATATAATTGAAAACTAACTTTCACAACATACGGTAAATTACTCATTAAGATGTACAAACAAGAGCTTAACAAATTTCATCTGTCATGTTTTTCACTGACTAATAATTTGTTTTATACATTTATGGTAACTTTATTTTTTTATTTAATTTAGACACAGGACATGGAACTCTTTTCACTTCTGGAAAGAAAGGAATAGTATATTCAGAGTCTTTGGAAAAACATCTTTATCCCAACTATGGTGATGCAACAGATTTCTACCATGTTGATTCCTTAAATGGAGTATATATAGCCAGTCAAATGAGAGATGACAACAGTATACAGTCTGTTATTACATATAACAGGGGAGGTAACTGGCAGCCAATACCTCGTCCAGTGGGTGTACCATGTAAAGATGAAACAAAGGTATAAAATGGGATTAAAATTGTGTTTTTTAACAATTCATCTTAATTTGTACATGTACATGTATTTGTATTTATTTTTTTTTAAACAATGTAACTAAGATAAAACTATGGCATAACATTTCAATTTGATGATGTCATTCCTCGAAATTGAAAGTAATCCTGGAACAAAGTCATGCAACCTTGTATCATGCATATGCTTGCATATCTTTTATCTGACATCTTTGATCAAGAATAAATAGATACAAAATTCATTTTAATTGTGTTAGACATGTAAACACCACAAAACGAAAGTACAGGTATAATTAACATTAAGCTTTCTTCATTGTGATACCATTTAAAATTGCCATGTTGAATTCTAAAAATATACAAGTTAGGAACAAATTGGAGTTAAAGAAGAAAACCTTGGGTTTAGGAGAGATTTATTTTCATGCCATTAAATCATTGTAAAATTGAAGAGAAAACAAACATAAATGTATAACGTGTTGATAATACATGAATTACAGATTGATGATTCATTTCATTTTTTTATTTAACTTTAGACATGCAATCTTCAGATCCACGGAACATACAGCTTATCCCGTGGTGTAACTGCTAACCCACCCCTTAGTGTTACAAGTGCTGTTGGAATTATATTAGTTCATGGTAAGTTGATAGTTTGCTAATTTAGCACAAACAATTGGGTTCATCGCATGTTTTATTTTATATGTGATATCTCATAATGTTTCTGTGTAACTTGTTGTTCATTGTGGAATGAAATAACAAAGTTTTGACGTTTTCCAAGTTCAATATATGTTATTTCAAGAAATTAAACATATTTCCTAACCCACAGAAACCACAATTCTGTAAACAGGTTACAGTCATTGTATCAAATGAAACTTGGAGAAGACAAGTCCATCAGTTTTACAGTGCATAGAGATTTTAATTCAGTATGATTACCTGTAATTGTAATTTAGACCTCTTTTCTCCCTCATCATACATCTTTACAATGATACATGGAAATCACCACTGTTAGAAGCTTTCTTTGTTGATCGAAAATCCCCGTTATTGGACTTTTTGTTCAGTGAAAATAACTGTTATTGGACTCTTTGTTTAGTGAAATTCATTGTTATTGAACCTTTTGATCAGTGAAATCACCACTATTGGACACATTGTTCAGTGAAATGTACCATTATTGCACTCTTTGTTCATTGTAAATAATCATTATTTGACTCTTTGTTCAGTGTATATAAATCATTATTTGACTCTTTGTTCAGTCTCGGTGAAAATTGGTTGCATCAAGTCCATAGAACCATGTATTGACCTCATTCAAAGACTATAATTGTTTTATTATATGACAAATAACTATTTGTCTATTTCAAGTGAAATTAAGTAGATTCCATGCAATACAAACAATACACAAAATGCCGTCTCCTCCATCATGACTGAGCAACTCAACTGAGTAAATAAAGAAAATAATTGGATAATTTTGTTGTGACATTATTGAGGCTGAAAAGGGGTCTGAACCAGTCCGGACCTCATATTATTGACCGCACGTGCATTTAGACAAGCAATACACGAAATATTTAATGACACGTGACAATATGACAACCAATAGACGAAAAGAAAGAATCATAGTCATATAATAAAAATCATTATTTGACTCTTTGTTCAGTGTATATAATCATTATTTGACTCTTTGTTCAGTGTATATAAATCATTATTTGACTCTTTGTTCAGTGTAAATAATCATTATTTGACTCTTTGTTAAGTGTATATAAATCATTATTTGACTCTTTGTTCAATGTAAATAAATCATTATTTGACTCTTTTTTCAGTGTACATGTAAATAATCATTATTTGACTCTTTGCTCAGTGTATATAAATCATTATTTGACTCTTTGCTCAGTGTAAATAAATCATTATTTGACTCTTTGTTCAGTGTAAATAATCATTATTTGACTCTTTGTTCAGTGTAAATAATCATTATTTGACTCTTTGTTCAGTGTAAATATTCATTATTTGACTCTTTGTTCAGTGTAAATAAATCATTATTTGACTCTTTGTTCAGTGTATATAAATCATTATTTGACTCTTTTTTTCAGTGTAAATAATCATTATTTGACTCTTTGTTCAGTGTATATAAATCATTATTTGACTCTTTGTTCAGTGTAAATAATCATTATTTGACTCTTTTTTCAGTGTACATGTAAATAATCATTATTTGACTCTTTGCTCAGTGTATATAAATCATTATTTGACTCTTTGCTCAGTGTATATAAATCATTATTTGACTCTTTGTTCAGTGTAAATAATCATTATTTGACTCTTTGTTCAGTGTAAATATTCATTATTTGACTCTTTGTTCAGTGTAAATAATCATTATTTGACTCTTTGTTCAGTGTAAATAATCATTATTTGACTCTTTGTTCAGTGTATATAAATCATTTTTTGACTCTTTGTTCAATGAAGATCATGTTGGCTTTAATATTATTTTAACTTAATATTTAGGTCATGTAGCTGATGCTCTACAGACCACAGCTCCAGATGTGTTTATAACAAGTGATGGTGGTTATAATTGGAGAAAGGTAACAAATTACATCATTGAGAGATATCTCTTTTTTATAACTGCAGTATTAATCAGGATAAATTTTAAGGCATAATTTAAATTTTTTGAACCACTTGTTGAACATTGAAAAATAGTTGGATGACTGAAGGGGCCTCATATTATACAGGTAGTCCTACATCACCGGACATGAACTTCAGTGCACAGTACTAAAAGTTTTATAATCGGTAATCTTAATATCAATTGTCTTTTCTTGTGGCAGTTTCTGTTATTAACATGTCTTTGTTTTTCAGTTACAAGTTTATCACTTCTATTTTATCAGCATCAACAACAGCATGTAATAAAAGAAAATTGTCATTTCACTGCCATCAGAAATTTCTTTCCTGGCAACAAAAAAGAATAAAAGTTTGAAGCTTTTCAAATTTATTCATTGATTTTGTAGGCTCTTACAGGACCACATCACTATCAGATTGCAGATAGTGGAAGTTTAATCGTAGCCTGTACCTGCATCAGACAACTCACCTAAAGTGTTGAAATTTTCCACCGATGAGGGAAGATGCTGGCATGAATATAAGTTTATACAGAATGATAATGATAGTATAATATTAACTGGCCTGTTAACAGAGCCTGGGTCTAAGTCACTAACTGTCAGCATATGGGGCTACCATGCCATTGATAGAAAATGGGCCACATTTGTGGTGGATTTCAAAAAAGTTTTCAAAAAGCAATGTATGTACATATATTTTCTATTTTTTATTCCTTACAAAAGGGTACATAAAATTTTGCCTTGTTACAAACAGCTGAAAAATAATTATGTGACATTAAAAAGTATATAATCTAATTGCTAAACATTACATTATCAGAGGTCATGACCCACACTGTATTCATATGTCATTTTATTAGAGCAAAATTAAATTCTGTAAATAGGGAAATTTTTCGCATCAGTTAATATTCACAAAAGACAACATTGACATCTATTCGCATACTTTTAGTTTCCCGTAATCTGGTTATTGCCAGCACAGATAATATTGACTTTTTATATTATCAATAGTTTTATTTTCTCCTCAAATTAACGCAAAAATGAAACAATCTTGAAAATTTCCTTATTTACAGTAGGTGAATCAATTAACAAAACCTAATATACTATTCAGTGTAGAATGTTTTCAATTTAAACAGTTTTCACTGTAAAAGAATAATCATGAATCTTCCCTGAGGAAAAGTGAGAAAAAAATAATTTATAAAGTAATAGTGATATATTGTAAAAGTTTATTTAATTTTATAGTTTTATGTAAATTTTAGATCAATGTTGGTTTGATTTATTTAGGTACTGATAATGATTATGAAACGTGGATGGCTCATTCCTCATTAAGAAAAAATGAACCAGCATATGTACAAGGTTGTTTACTTGGTAAAAAAGAAGTTTTCAAGAGACTTAAAAAAGATTCTTGGTAGGTACTTTACTAAATTTTCTTTTTTCTGTTTTATTTTTGCCAAATAATTGCCAAATTTAAAGCTTCAGTTATCATGGTTATGATAAAATCAGTACAAAATTATAACAATGTAAAAAAAAATATATGAATATACCTCAAATAGCTTGTATGTTAAAAAACTATATAAAGTTAAACTCTAGATTAAAATGCTGTGGACATTTGTTCATTTTACCATAAATCTCAAATCAAAATACTATTTCTAAATTGCATTTCTTAAAAATGGCTGTCAGTGTTGAAGAGAAGTGAACAAGGAAAAATAGATAAATGCTCATACATGTATATACCTATATGTAGAACAAACTATTTATAGTTAATTTTGGTTATTTTAGGTGTTTTAATGGATATAATTATAAGGTTGAAACAACAGAGAGTATTTGTTCATGTACAAGAGAAGATTATGAATGGTAAGTTATTCTCTGTAATTTATTGTTAGTACTTGTCAGGGAGATACAGAAAGATAGAGATAGTGGGGGATGACAGGCAGGAGGAACATAGAGAGAGAGAGAGAGAGAGAGAGAGAGAGAGATATCAGTATGATTATTTGCTTATATTGAGATGTCGCCAGCTGGAGTTATAGTTTCAGAAATTAATGCCTGTGCAGTGTCTGTATAGTTATTTTGCTTGATGGATATTGCACCTGTATGTTTTTTTTATCTTAATAATTAAAAAAACAACAGAATATTCCCACCATCATTGCTATTGTTGGTCTCAAAAAAAAAAATTCTTTACATGCATGTGATGTTTTCTATATTTCTATATTTCAGTGACTATGGATACTTCCGTCCTGAAGGAAAAGATGACTGTAACAAAATTGTAGATTTTAAAAATCCTGAAATTGATATATGTCTGAGAGGACATGAAGAAAAAATAGTAACAAAAGGGTAAGTCTGATTGATTTACAGTAAAAAAAAAATATCATAACGGCCACCGCAGCAGTTTAATTTTGGTTGTAATTGTTATCTTCAGACCTTGGTTATTAGTATCGGATTTTTAACCAGGTTTTCGTAGAAACCTGGTTCTTACATTACCGAATGTCGGCGAGTGGGTGGGCGGGTGCATGTGCGGGCGGGCGGGCATAAAAAAATGGTTTCCAGATGATAACTTGAAAAGTAAATGACATTTTTGAAAGAAACTTGGCACATACATGTATTGTGATAAGAGCTTGGTTTGGATTGCTTTTGGGATAAATACATCAAAGGTCAAGGTCACAGTTGCTTGGTCATTTCACAAAATAAGCAACCTCTAGCTATATCTTGGCCATATGTAAAGATAATGACATGGGGTTTTTAGATTTCATATTTTCTAGCAATGCTGATGAAAATAAAGCCAAAATCAAAGGTCAAGGTCATGACCTACATTTCACCTTTGTGTTTTCTGCACTATAATGGCTATTGTTGCATGGAATTTACAATTTTTGGCATGAAATTGGCTATTTTTTGATGATATTTAGATGTAGAAGTTCACTATTTATGGAATTTTAGTTTTGTCAAATGATTATGGTGGCAAAATATTTTGATGTTGACTATTTTTGCATAAAATTGATATTTCTGAATATATTTAGGTGCAGATGCCACTATGGATCTTTTCTTAAATGAAATTATATTGAATGAAATGAAAACACAACATTCAGATTTCTAAATAATTTGTCATAATTGCAATCTTTTAACATGTTCTGATGTATGATGCTTTTATATATATATATATATATATATATATATATATATATATATATATATATATATATATATATATATATATATATATGATATATTCCCATTACGGGTATCCCTTTACTATCAACCAGGTCCCTGAGAGACACATGATCACCCATAATTATTGTTAACTAGGTACCATTTCTCTCTGAAACCCCCTTCTCCGAAATACGAAAACCTGGTTTTCACGGAGTTTCCGTGACTCTTGTTTTTTATATATTTCCCAGTTTTTTGAAACTGTACATAATATAATTTGGGGCCTAAAACCAAAACATTTTAGAATTACCATGGAAAGGTTTTTTGGACAGTACTGTTATATACCACTTTTTGAATTTAATTATAAAAATATATGGTATGTGACAAAGTGGTATACGATAGTACTAAAAATATATCAGGTAGATGAACATGACAAAAAATATATCGCATAGATGGACAGTACTAAAAATATATCGGGCAGATCCAGTTAGAGAACTTTGCCAAAATTTTGAACCACTATATCTCAGTATCAATAGTGTTGCTTAAAATATTTTCCCACACATAAGAACTATAGGGCTCTAGCTACATATGATGGAGTGCACTTTGTTATATATAAAAGACTTCATCATGACCGACTAGATGAACATCTCCAATAAAATAAAAAATAAAACAGGTTTTGGGTAATATTTTTGTGGCAAGAAATGTTTAGCTCATTTCTCAAAATCCTTCCTTTTTAGAATGAAATGATAAAATGTGAGTCATTAGCTCACCTGACGGAAAGGTCATGTGAGCTTATGGCATGGCGTGGCATGTGCATGTGTGTGCGTGTGTGTGTGTGCATCGTTAACACCTATTTTCGACTTCTCCTCCAAAACTGCTGGACAGATTTCAATGATACTTAGTCGAAAGCATATATGGGCTGGTGCAATTCAGTTTTGTTCATGGCGTTGCCATGCTACCAAAACTAGGTCACGGTGACCTAGGGGTCCAAAAATCTTTAAAAATCTTCTCCGAAATCGATGATGGGAGAAAAAATCTGATGGGATATTTGGCTTCTCTAGGGTCTTAATCCTATCGTTTGTTAATTTCGTGAAATTTGGTCGAAAAATGGGTTATGCGTTTTTGCGTTTAATTTAAAAAATTTCATGAAATGGCTTCAAATTGTTATTACTTGACTATTTGAACAGATAATGACCTGAGATTTTCAGTTTTGACTTTTTCTTGAAATGACTTTTAAAAAGGGGTCAAGGTCACAAATCAAGGTCTTGACCTAATTTGGGATTTATGCAGTTTTAGGCAATTTTCTTGCAAATATTAAGAGACATATGAAATCAAAACATTGTTAAAATGTTCAGCATGACAAAATTTAAAAAGGTACCAAGTTTCATAACTATATGATAATCCATGTAGGATTTGTTGCCACTGAAATGCTATTTTTGGCTTATAAATACTAAAATCATGCATAAGCTTGAAAACAATAATCTTTTTGTATAGGCATGTATATAAGAATATTGTAGGTATTGTGACAACGACCATTTTGATATATGGTTCAAGGTCATATGATCAAAGGTCAAGGTCACAGCTGCAAAAGAAGTCATAAATTGCTAATTATCTTGAAAACTAGTAACTTTTGTATAGGCATGTATATTAGAATATTGTAGGTATTGTGACAACGATCATTTTGATATATGGTTCAAGGTCATGTTCAAAGGTCAAGGTCACAGCTGGAAAAGAAGACATAAATTGCTAATAATCTTGAAAATTGTTAAGTTTTTGTATAGGCATTTATATTAGAATATTGTAGGTATTGTGACAACGATCATTTTGATATATGGTTCAAGGTCATATGTTTAAAAGTCAAGGTCACAGCTGCTTAAGAAGACTTAAATTGCTAATAATCTTGAAAACTATAAATTGCTAATTATCTTGAAAACTGTTAACTTTTTGTATAGGCATGTATATTAGAATATTGTAGGTATTGATATGATGATTATTTTGATATATGGTTCAAGGTCATATGTTGAAAAGTGAAGGTCACAGCTGCAAAAGAAGACTTAATTGCTTATTATCTTGAAAACTGTTAACTTTTTGTATAGGCATATATATTAGAATATTGAAAGTATTGCAGCAATAATTATTTTGATATATGGTTCAAGGTCATATGTTCAAAAGTCAAGGTCACAGCTGCTAAAGAAGAATTAAATTGCTTATTATCTTGAAAACTATTAACTTTTTGTATAGGCATTTATATAAGAATATTGTAGGTATTGATATGACGATCATTTTGATATATGGTTCAAGGTCATATGTTCAAAGGTCAAGGTCACAGCTACAAAAGAAGACTTAAATTGCTAATTATCTTGAAAACTGTTAAATTTTTATATAGGCATGTATTTTAGAATATTGTAGGTATTGACATGACGATCATATATGGTTCAAGGTCATATATGTTCAAAGATCAATGACATAGTTGCATAAGTATAATGAAATTTGTTAATGATTTGGAAATTATTCATTGCATAACAGTTAATTCATGCATATTATATAAGCTACTTATAAATGAAATGTGACTGGATATATTTCTGATTAAGTTTTGTGGGAGTTCTTAACTTAAGAAAAATGTAAAGTTTCAGTACCTATTATATTGTCTTTGCGATTTGCAAACAATTTTGGACATATCCTCAGGTGAGCGTTAAGGCCCATGGGCCTCATTTAAGTTTTGTGATCAACATGATTTTTAAAGCAGACGCTAACAGCGTCAGCTTTATTGCGATCAGGAAGGTTGACGGAAGTTTTTAATTGAGACCTCTATCGGCCAGATGCGACTGTTTAAGCGGGACATTCAAATGTTGGTAAGGCATTTCTTTGTCAGTTTCCACAAACACCATTATATATCTACGAGATTCTTGACAGAAATTACATTAAGAAAGCGAACAATAATTAAATGTATAATAATTAACAACTCAACTGGATACGTGAATAAAATTGTTGGATTTTCCACCTACCGTGGCTTTTCACATTTTTCCCACCACAACGATTCCCTCCCGCCAACGTGTTGTCGAACTTTTGATACGTGTGTACTCCATTAAGCTTAAATCGGACAAGAGAAAATGTTTTATACACCGATCTTTTAATTTTTTTATCACGTTTCTAATAAAAACATTTTAGTGTCAAACAATAACAGAAAAATATGTTCTGTTACGGTAATGTATGTATAAATGTGGAAAGGTACGCCACAGTGATTTAACGACGATTGGTCAATTTGATCACCTGATTGAATGGAGCTCTTTCATTGGTCCGTTGACTTGACCTGCTTTGAAGAACTTGACATATTTTAAGATTTATTATTGCTATTTATATTTCATGTAAACAACAAGGAGAGATGGAACAAGTCCCGACTCCCGCAAATAAAAGTTTCAAAAATTAAATTATTTTAAATCATATTTCAAACATATTTTAATGTAATTCTCATCTTGGAAAACAGTTTTTTATCGCGTCTGTCGGTTGGAACAATCACATGGTCGTTTCTGGAATTCCCATAACAAACAAGTGAAAAACGTCACTTCCTGTTTTCATCAGAAAAAATGTCTTTATGATGAACTAGTGTAACGACAAGATTCTGTCTTCGATGATTTTTTCGGAAGTGAACATTAAATAATTTTAATCAACTTTCACTTTCATAGAAAATGAAAGCACTTATTAAAGGTATAATTTTATTGAGTTTACATAAAAACGTTAATACATTGCACATAGTATTGTAACAGGAGGTTCCTTAATATTCCTCAACTTGTGTCGTACTAAAGTTAACTTTAAATTAAATAGCTCAGTGGTTAAGGAAACCTGTTATATTAAGGTTAGGAGTCAAATTATAAACTAATAGAAAAGTACAAACAGTTGTCACAATAGTCAATATACTCTGTATAAGAGACTAGTAGTAACAATGTTAACTGTACATGTTTTGGTGTCTATTATAACTGATATGATGTAAAACACCAAGCTTGACTATCTCGCGGGACCAGTCACTATGTGACAAATTAGAACTCCAAAACCTCTAGTAATTGTGGTTTTTAATCTATGGCTATGATCCAAAGTCAGTTTTATATTCCAAAAATATTATTAAGAAAACTAAAATTCAAGCTATTACTTGCTGTTTATTTATAACAAAATGTAAATTTGTATAATAATAATACTGAACAGATATATTTAAAATAAACGAGAATTATTTGTAAAAAAAAAAAAAAAAAAAAAAAAAAAAAACAGCCAGGAGAATGCACTGGTGATGGTTCCTACTTGAATATGAAGTAAACCCTACATATTAACAAAATTTCCTAAAAATTCACGAAGAAAAGGTGTAGATATCCATATAAAAATACAAATCTTACAAAAAAAATCCCTAATGAAACATGTTTTAAGAACTATAGTTGAATGAAAAGTAACGCCAAAATTATAAGGGACCCCCCCAATTTTAACCTAAACGCGTGTTTAATTGACCATCTAAGTCCTACATTCGGACTTATAAAAAGAGAAAGATTTAGACTTACATTCAGTCTAATGTATAGTGGGGTGAACGGGTAGAATCACCCCGTTTATATAGGCCGCTACGAGAGGGTGTGTGCCTAAATAACCAATGAAAAACGCGAAAGTAAATAACCAATCAAATTTCAAGATACAAATCCGCGAAGAAAAATAACAAAGATGGTGGCGACGAGAGGTAAATATGAAAGTGAAACTGATAAAAACATAAAATATAAAGAATCTGAAGGTCTAAGATGGCTAAAAATGAAATGTGATACAAACGGAAGTAAGTGAAAAGCGGTATATACGATGAGAACAGTAGTCAAGTTTGTCTAAAAATACTGCTAATAGAAATAATGTATAGTGAGAATCCGTAAATATAATAATTATAATAAGAGTTTTTTTTTAAAAAAAAACATCACCGTTACAGTATTACCTGTTCCACGTTACGATGCAATGGCGCAATACACAATGAGATAAACATGTGAAAACAACAATTTATTGTAAAATTATTGAAAACAGCAAAGTTTCTTCTTGATTTTATCAAATGTTTATTTCAAGCGCTCTGCATCACATGTTGCAATTGAGTTTCAGCAAAAACGTGTCCGGATTTAGAGGAAAAAAATTGCCGCCCGTAATTAGGAAATTTTAAAATTATCAAGATTTAAAAATTAGGGTGGCAAAAAAAATTCAAAATGGCGAAAAAAAAAAAATCAAAGTGGCGAAAGCTGTGGCGATATTTTTTTTTTTTTTTTTTTTTTTTTTTTTTTTTTTTTTTTTTTTTTTTTGTAAACCAGGGGAAATGATGGTTTTGTGATTATGATATGCGGATGCAGTAAACTTACTGCGGTATTATTGAAGTCGGACGATTTGAATTTAATAAAAAATGTTAGAACTTAATCAAGAAATTGAAGTCAATAGTATTGATACTGAATCAAGAAATTAAATCCGAGGTAATTTGAACTGAATCAAGAGATAAGTCAAGATTATTTAAATTGAACTGATCAAAAAATTTAAGTCAAGATTATTTGAACTGAATTGAGAGTAAAGTCAAGATTATTTGAACTGAATCACGATTACTTGATCATGAACTGAATTGAGAGATTGAAGTCAAGATTATTTGAACTGAATCACGATTATTTGAACTGAATCATGAGATTGAAGTCAAGATTATTTGAACTAAATCAAGAGATTGAAGTCAAGATTATTTGAACTAAATCAAGAGATTGAAGTCAAGATTATTTGAACTGAATCAACAGATTAAAGTCAAGATTGAATAATTAGATAGAAGTCAAGATTTTTAAAATTAAACCACGAAACTAGAGTCAATAGTCAATATTATTTCTTGTTTGATTTTTATTTACAAAATATGTCACAAATCAAGAATAAATTGGAGTGCATGGAATAAACTGAGTTTGTGTTACTTTCCAGTCATTGGTACTTAAACTATTAATGAATGCATTGTATATTGTATATGCTACTATATTTTAGTATCCAAATGAGAACTGATGCTTTTAAAATAAACAGAGGTGAAATATATCCATTTTCTATTTCAATTTTTCTATTATTTCTATTTTTTTTAATCTATGTATTATTATTCGGTCATACATGTATATATATACATTTTAATAACAAAATTTGCCTACAGTCTAACATGTCCAAAATGAACCAGAATTCAAGACACAGAATTATATTAAATCTTCATCCCAGATGAAGATCATTATAGATTATAATGTAGAAAACTGACAAACATGTTGCGTTCATCCTGATATAAAAAAAACCATCAGATCCTTATACTTAACTCCCATTAATATTTGTAGGTACACATATTTTGTATAGATAACAAATATGGATGTACATTGCCATACTACAACAAAAAAAAGAAAAAAAAAAAAAAAACATACATTGACCACTGATTTTATAACTTGCCACTTTGGATGAACAACATGATATAATAATGTCTATTATGTGTATTAAGTACTTTTGAAATTTGTAAAATTTTTGTTAGTCCTCATGCTGTTTTATAATGAAAACTACCAGTATATCAAATATAAAATGGGTTTGACTGCAATGTGAAACTTTGGATAAGCTATGGCAGAGTTTTTGGAATTCCGTGTCAGAAATGTAGTAGAATGGTGTTAAACGTTTAGTCAATATTATTTCATTGCATATTGAATGTTCAAATG
Organism: Tegillarca granosa; assembly: GCA_029721355.1. NCBI lineage: Eukaryota > Metazoa > Mollusca > Bivalvia > Arcoida > Arcidae > Tegillarca > Tegillarca granosa. The sequence continues at coordinate 43,615,529 of CM056599.1, read as the reverse complement.
CAAGTTAAAGGGAAAATATATCACCCGTTTGCATGGAAACTGACATAACTTTCACACAAAGCAGTAACATTACCAAAGCAGATTTGATCTGATGCTTAAATTGTATATGCCATTGTGTCTTGTTAAAACATACTTATGCATGCTAGATTTTTGTGCCCTTATATTGTACATTTTTTTGGTCGAAAGAATTTAGGGAAAAAAATAATAATAATAATTCAGAACTGATATAATGAAGTGCAAGTAACTTTATGTCTTGTTTAAACTGAACACATCATGGCATTAAAAGTTTGTTATAGACCTAATATCCATTGTCAAGTATATATCTCAGGATAATTTTGCACTGATGATGGTTTAAAATGGAATTTAATCAGCATGTTCATTAATTTTCATTTGCCATAAACTTTGGTGAGAGGCATGAGTTAAAAAATTCTGTACTTTACCATCATAAAAAATCATAAAATACTCATGAAATGTGTTTTCTTTCCACATCAATTAACTTTGAAGGTACATAGAAATTCTATCAAAATTAATGTTGGCAGGTGTTTCATTGCCTTTGTTACACTATTGGATATTGTTATAAAAACGTATAAACGCTTTACTACATCAATTGATAGTGGAGACGTGATACAGCATGCTACCATGCTACATGTTGGATCAAATAATTCATCACATAATATTTTGGCTAGGATAAAGAAAATTTTTAACAATGGCATCATGTTTGGAAACATCTCTTTCTACAGTGGGATATATATATAATTAATCTCTACAGACTAAACATTCAGTCATATTTTATTTGATTCTCATTAATTTGATTTATGATTTATTACTAATACTGGTCATGATCAGTAATGAGGCATGTTGCAATCATTGAGTCGTCTGCTTTCAGTACTTTCAGTACTTTGATTTTTACTATCAAGAAGAAAAACAATAAGCATGATTAGAAACAATGCCAAGTTATGTTCTAGAACAGAACTATTATTTGACATTATCATATGTGCTTTCTGATGTCAAGTTATAGGGATAACTATTATTATAATCAACTGAAATTATATGGGTTTAGTTTTTTAACACAACTGTTTTATATTTTTGCAATTTCATATTTCAGATATAGAAAAATCCCAGGTGATAAGTGTAGTGGTGGATTTGTTCCCACTGGTGAACTAATAGACTTAAATAAACAGTGTACAGAGGGAAAAGAAAGTAAAATGATAGTTCAAAAAGATGAAACAACTCCAAGGGTAAATATAATGATTAAAGCTTACTTTTATCCCCCTAAAGTCAATTACAGTCAGGGTCTAGTTGTGACTGAGTGGTCATAAGTACAATGCTTCTTATATACTAGATTTATAACCCATTACTAGCATAATCTAGTTTGAAAATTTTTTCAATTCTGCTTACTGGAGGTTGGTGTTTTTCTCTAAGCACTCCTGAAGAAAGAAATGGTGTGACTCACTGTACCTATGGCCTGGGAGGCTCTGAAAAAGCCTTTGTAACATCACATCTGAATTTACTTTGAAATTCAAATTTTTGTTTAAAAATGTTAAACATCAAATTTGTCATGTGGACAAATTACTACAGATTTATCGTAGGAAATGAGTTATGTAAAATGACAAATAAAAACAAAAAATGACAAATAAAAAGAAAATAAAATGACAAAAAACAAAATACAATGACAAATAAAAACAAAATATCCAGAATCAAACAAGCATTACAGTGGAATTTTAAGTATAACAAATGAAAAGATTGAGTTTTTAGTAGTTTGAAAATATTTGTCTTGTTTGCATATGTACACTCATAAAGTCTGCCAACATGCCAAATGGTGTTATTAGTTTGTACAGAAATCTTAGGACATCACATCACAGACTTTAGAAAAAGAATATTTTAAAGAAACAGTCATAACAGTTTTAAATGAAATAAGTCAAGTTGTTAACTCAGAGGATGACATGTTTAATAAAAATAACATTTCCACACAATTGTTTTGAGATTTTATATTGTATACTTGTAAAGCCAATTAAATTCATTTTAAAAAGTCAGAAGTTTGTAAACGCTGAGAACAATTTTTACAGAGACATAAATTAGGCTTTTTTAAGAATTGGTGAATTAAAAGAAATGCCATTTCACATGAAATATTAGACAAAAATTCTAAATATACTTGATTCACAGAAGATATAATATGCAATATTTAATTAAAAAGTTTAAAATCTGATAAGCTGAGTCAGATACATGGTTTTGGGTGAAATTAGTCAAGTTGTTAGTAGTATTGGTTTGGTTTTTGTTTTGCACTTTGCACTTAACACTTTGCTGTTTTATTTAACATACAGTCTGATTTGAAGAAAGTCAACTTGTTCAGTGTAAGGAATTTTTCTAATGACAGTTCAAGACCCGAGGTTGACACTACTAAACCTGAGGTTGACACTACCAAACCTGAGGTTGACACTACCAAACCAGAGGTTGATACAACCAAACTTGAAGTTAATACTACCAGCCCCGTGGTACAGAATGGAAATATTTTCAGTACATTTTTCTTGCTGTCAGTGTATCATTTGCCTTGATAAGATAGAGATATGTAAAGATGCTTAGAGTTTACTTCCCATTTCACAGTCTTCTTATTGTCACCTCACTCTGAGTATAATGGCTGTTAGTGTCTGTCATATAAGAATAGGTCCCTCTGATGTTACTATGACTAAGATTTGCTGTGTGCATGTGTCTATTTTTAACTAGCATACTGTTCCTCTTTTAGGTGTTAGGTTCTTAAAATAGCATTTTCAGAGTTAAAATGAATGAGTTTGACTAAAATTAGGAGTACTTGGGGTAAATCCAATTTTGTAGAATTTTTTCTTTGGATTTTTAATAACAGAAATGGCTAGATATTCAAGTTGGAATCCAAAATTGCGATAAAAATAAAGAAAATTGAGGTTTTGAGTAAATTTAGCTAATAATAAACAAACTTTTATGCTTTTCATCTTGGAGTAAATAAATTGGAATAATTCTTTGTAGTTAATAACAGTTTATTCAAGATAAAACCATTTTGTCTATTTTGCATTTTTCAAATTTTTACTGAAAAGCTCTTGTCATTTAGAGTTGTTGTTGTTGTTCTTGTTGGCATTTGGTTTGTCTGTCTGTCAGACTAAAAGGGGTTGAATAAAATATTAAAAATCCAAAGATTTAGTTTTAAAAATGGAGATTATGCTCGAACTTGCAAATTGAAACCAATATACTAGACCAAACAATAAAAAGTAAAGAATCGAATGTGTTATGTAGAAAGACAAAAGTAAAACCAGTATGAAATTTAAAGTCGAGTTTTACTCTTTTTATTGACTGAGTTGCAGTAAGTATGAATTAGCTTATAGTTTGGTGAATGTAAATGAACTCTTACAGTTCATATGTTGACTTGCAAAATGTTGTCTATCTTTGCAGAATGTTTCTCTATATATTTAAAAATTGCACTTCAAATTATGACAGCATTTGAATAATTCTTGCATTATTCATGGCATATAGACCTTTTTGAATTTTTAGCTCACCTGAGCTGAAAGCTCAGATGAGCTATTGCTATCTATCTTCGTCCGTCGTCTGTCGTGCGTAAACTTTTTACATTTTAATCTTCTCCTCCAAAACCACGGGGCCAAATTTAATGAAACTTGGTAACCATAATGCCTGGGTGAAGCCCTTTCATATTTGCACAAATAAAGGAGTTATGTCCCCTTTGGGCCCCATAAGGGGGAAATAGTGAAAAACTTTAAAAATCTTCTCCTCTGAATCTACCAGATATATATCTTAGTTATTTAATTTGTAACATCCTTAGGTCATTTATTTTCAGATTTGCACAAATGGTAGCCATGGGGCTCAAAATGGTGAAATTGTAAGGCACTGATTGGGGAAATTGCTAAAAATTATATATTTGCCACTATATCTTGAAAACTATTAACTTTTTGTATAGGCATATATATTAGAATATTGTAGGTATTGACATTATGATCATTTTGATATATGGTTCAAGGTCATATGTTGAAAGGTCAAGGTCACAGCTGCAGAAGAAGACAAATTGCTAATTATCTTGAAAACTATTAACTTTTTGTATAGGCATATATATTAGAATATTGTAGGTATTGAAATGACAATCCTTTTGATATATGGTTCAAGGTCATATGTTGAAAGGTCAAGGTCACAGCTGCAGAAGAAGACTTTATTTGCTAATTATCTTGAAAACTTTTAACTTTGTATAGGCATGTATATTAGAATATTGTAGTTATTGACATGATGATCATTTTGATATGTGGTACAAGGTCATATGTTGAAAGGTCAAAGTCACAGCTGCAAAAGAAGACTTAAATTGCTAATTATCTTGAAAACTATTAAAGTTTTGTATAGGCATGTATATTAGAATATTGTAGGTTTTGGCAGACGATCATTTTGATATATGGTTCAAGGTCATGTGTTGAAAAGTCAAGGTCCCAGCTGCAGAAGAAGACTTAAATTGCTAATTATCTTGAAAACTATTAACTTTTTGTATAGGCATATATATTAGAATATTGTAGGTATTGACATGATGATCATTTTGGTATATGGTTCAAGGTCATATGTTGAAAGGTCAAGGTCACAGCTGAAGAAGAAGACTTAATTTGCTAATTATCTTGAAAACTGTTAACTTTTTGTATAGGCATATATATTAGATTATTGAAGGTATTGAAATGACAATCCTTTTGATATATGGTTCAAGGTCATATGTTGAAAGGTCAAGGTCACAGCTGCAGAAGAATACTTTATTTGCTAATTATCTTGAAAACTTTTAACTTTTTGTATAGGCATGTATATTAGAATATTGTAGTTATTGACATGATGATCATTTTGATATGTGGTACAAGGTCATATGTTGAAAGGTCAAAGTCACAGCTGCAAAAGAAGACTTAAATTGCTAATTATCTTGAAAACTATTAAAGTTTTGTATAGGCATGTATATTAGAATATTGTAGGTATTGGCAGACGATCATTTTGATATATGGTTCAAGGTCATATGTTGAAAAGTCAAGGTCCCAGCTGCAGAAGAAGACTTTAATTGCTAATTATCTTGAAAACTATTAACTTTTTGTATAGGCATGTATATTAGAATATTGTAGGTATTGACATGACGATCATATATTGTTCGAGTTCATATATGTTTAAAGGTCAAGGACATAGATGCATAATTATACTAAAATTGATTAATGATTTGGAAATTATTCATTGCACTACAGTTACTTCATGCATATTATATAAGCTAGTTATAAATGAAAAGTGAGTGGATATATTTCTGATTAAATTTTGTGGGAGTTCTTAACTTGAGAAAACTTTTAAAGTTTCTGTACTTAATATATTGTCTATTGCACTTTGCATACAATATTGGACATATCTTCAGGTGAGCGTTAAGGCCCATGGGCCTCTTGTTAGAAAGTCTAGTTTGACAGTGCTAAAGTTTTTAAAGGTATCTCGCTTTATCAAAATATTATATGCATTTTCATGTTATTTTGTAATTTAACCTTTAACCTTGTTACTGTTTATTTATTCTTTTGTAATATTTCCTACTTGCTATTTGTACTTTTTGTCCTGTTTTATGTTGGATTGTCTCTGTTTAGTGCATGAAAATCTAACAAGATCACTTCAAGTTACTCTATATACAGTCTATAATATAATTTAACTGAACTTGAAACTATTATTTTCTTGTCTGTTGTCTAAATAGTGATAATTTTATATACACCCCAAAGCTATTATCTATTATGATGTTTCTGGTCTGAATAAAAAATAATTGCACTATAGCTGTGAAATATAGTGGTGTAATGGTGTCCATTGCTCCAGTCAAGGTTCTTGCACTTATATTGAAGTGTTCATTTCTGTAAAGGAAGTGTAAACAGGAGTACTTAGAGAAAACAACCAACCCTCACAAAACATATAGGACTAACAGCTTCTGATCACAAGGACTTTTAATCAGAATTTTTCTTTGATAATATTACCACTGTGGTAGCTCAGTTGGTAGAGTGCTCGCTCTGTAAGTGGGAGGTTGTGGGTTCGAACCCCAGCCAGGTCTGACCCAAGACTTGAAAGTAGGTAGTGATTGTTCTTTCGTCAAGCACTCAGCATTAGGAAATGAAAGTCACGGTTGGGAGGGAACTTAAAATAAACAAGGTCCCATGTCACGGTGTGGCACGATAAAGAACCCTGCTGTATAATGCCATCAGCGCAATTCACAGGCAAAATTTCTGCACTTTTGCCTATAGCCGGCGAGGTCTCGATATAAGTGAAATATTCTTTACTGGGATGTTAAACACCATTACTCAACTCACTTAACTCTTTGATAATATTGACTATTTTACAATTTTTTAAAACTATTAACACATGTGACTGAAAAATAAAGAGGTTTATTCTTAGACATCAATTATAAAAAATTTACCCTTTAATGCAAAGCAAAGGTTAAAATGTTGTCTATTTTCTAGAATAAGTTTAAACTTTTCATATTATGTGCATATTATAGAGAGAAAATCATTATTTATTTTTGCCATTTGTTGTTTAACTGTTGTAGTGTCAATATAGCACATTTATTTTCATCTGTTGTAGCCACCTCCTAGTAACAGTGGTATCATAGCAGCAGTTGTCATCATTGTGTTGTTATTAGCAGCTGTATTGGTGGCATATTTTGTACATAAATACATTATAATCAGAAGACAGTAAGTATACTTATACTTTTGTAGTCTGATCAGTAGCTGCAGTTTCGTTGCTAAGTGTTAAAGTTTTTGGAACAGTTTTTGTCAAGCCTGGCATTGCCATTAGGCGAAACTATGGTGTTACTTTTCCGGTGTTGGTGGCAGCAGTATGTTAAAATGTGAAAGTTATGTATTTTCTACTCGATCAAAAACTAACCAGGTGATACATTTGAATCTGTGGAATTCTTGTTTGATCTACTAGATGTACAGACAAGCTAAACTGACTGATCTTTTAACAACTAATGTTCACTTGTCTTGTAGAATCATGACTGAGGAAGATGGTAAGATCGTTACTTGAAATATGTTGTTATTATAAATTTAGGTCTAGATATTTTACAGCAAGCTTATTATTAAGGTTGCACACAAGAGGGTAATCTTATTCTCATTGAAACGTTTATTTATTGAAAGAATCTGAACATTGAAACTTTTAAAACCAGATCTGATGTTTCCATGCATGATGGCAACATGTGAAAAAGAATATGTTTAAGCGATTGCTACATATATTTAAACATAAAAAAGAGACTTGATAGGATAAGGAAAGTAAAAAACTAAGTGTTGTTACATTGCTGAAGTACATGTATATTCAATTTAATTGATATATAATTGTACATATAAACGATTTTACCTTGCAGTAAAGTGGTTTATAGATACTCATTGTTACAACAAGATGATGGTAAAGATAATGCATATGAGAATGCTCTAGCAGCCAAACCAATTGTTTATGAAGATTCCTCGGATGATGAGGTAAGAATGAAACTGAATAGTATACTGATTAATATTTTAAAAACCGTTAGGGTAGATCTTATATTTCCAATAAATATTTAATTGCCATAAGTAGATGTTTTCTTTATTCTGGAAATTTGTTTTATAAATTTATCTTCACAAATCTGGTAAGATATTGATAAAATGTTATAAAGTTAAACCATTTTCATAACTTCAAGATAAAAAAGTTTCAGAAATCAGGCAAAATACAGTGAATTTATCTGATTCTCTGATTGAAAATATTTTAACCATTAAATCTTGAAATTAAATGTTTTTAATCAAAAACTGTTTTTACAGGAACTAAACTCTCCAGCTGTACCAAGAAATGCTACAAATGGAAATCCATTCAAGCAACCAAAAGTACCTGTAAAATCATACCATGATGATTCTGATGTTGTAAGTAAATTCTCTCTCTCTCACACACACACACACACACACACACACTATAGATGTGAAATTTTTATGTTTATATTCATTTTGTTTTTCATTTTGTATTTATTAAATTTTTTTAACAGGAGAAAATTATTTATTTATTTATTTTATAGGATATGCTGAGTTGATGTGATACATAGTAAGCTAAAACAAGACTTGGTACATTCCAGTCTGATTATATTGATGGAGCAGAGGAGAGGATGGCATCAAGAAACAGCTTATGTGATCTTCCATTGTCATACTCATTTATTATCTTAGTCATATCTTAAAATACATGTAGATCTGATTTCAACTAACTTGACATCAATGTAAACATGAAATTTTATTTTAGATTTAAAATTTTATTGAAATAACTTTTCTGCTTCCATTTATACATGCATTAACTTACCACAGACTTGCTGCTGTTTTTGACAGTCTGCATAATATAGACAAAGCATTAGATGACTTATGGGGCATAAAAATGGGGGGGGGGGGAAGCATACATTAAATAAATCATACCTATTTTTGTGGTTTGGTGTGTTAAATAACAAAGCTGAATATGAAAAGATGAGGAAACTTGAGATTTTAAAGTTGCTTTTGTTAAGATATTTCTTAAGATCCATTAAATTATTTTTTGGATGCCATAGATTGACATTTTGAACTTTGTTTTCATATTATCATTACACTATATGGTTTGGTGAATGTTACTAAAATTTTATAATTCAAGTCATAGTTTTGTTTAGGAATTAATATCTAATCTTGAATTTAATATTTAAGGTGTCTATTGGCTAATATATTGTATATATCAAGTTTCCATTTTAACCAATGGTATTCTCCATAGAATTGTTGTAATTTCGAAAGCTTTTTGTTTACTTTGGTATATACAACCCTTTGTCTCAAAATATAAAATAAAAAATTGGTATTTGAAACCTGCTTTTACATAATAAACTGAAAATACACTTCTTTTCTGACAGTAAACTATTTTAAAACAAGTTATGTTCATTCCAGACTTCTTCAAGATAAGTAGGAAAAATTGTCATGTTACAGACTGCTGATGTAATGTAAAACAGCATTCAACCTAACATGTGCCCAACTAAAACTAGGTCATGTTTGTGAGGAACTGGAATTCTACTGGTTAGAAAAAGAGTTTTTAAATTAACTTAAAAATGCAATACAAAACATTGAGTAATTGTAAGATTCTGTATCTGTGGAAAAACAAATTTATGTCTTGCAAACGAGCCAAAGTAGACAGTTTAGGTTATAAAATGATAGTTGTTTTATGGAATCATATCTTAGTTTTTCTTATTTTCTTTTTCTTTTTTTTTTTTTTTTTTTTTTTTTTTAGTTTTGTTAATATTGAGATACTGCTTTAGTTGGGGTTATGGATAATGATAATATTATTTGATGTCATTTTATATTTTTGATATTTTTTGCATGTTTTGGGTAAAATCCCAATTATTTTGAACGTTGTTCCTATATACTAAATATGATCAGTGCTTATGATTCGGTTTTATCTGTCAATGAAAACAATATACGCCTACTCTACAGAAAAACCTTGTGTGTAGCCACCATAATAAGTGTTGGAAAGTAATCAAATTAGGATTCTAACTGACATTTGGCTGAATCCATCAAAGTTGTCTCTAGGGGCAGGTTTAAATTATTGGTTCTTAATTTTCATTGTATCTATAAAGTAAGTGTATTTTACATAAGGGTGGCCTTTCAGGTAGATTTGACTCAAAAAAAGTTTTATTATGAAAAACTCTGATCAAATTAATTAGTTCACTGTTAAAGAAGGGTGGTTTTTAAATATGATTGCGGGCTTGTGCCACATTATAAAACCAATCTGAAGCAGACTTTATGTTAATGAATTCATACTTAAATCTTGAACCCGAAGTCAAACTTGTCTTTACCACATATCACCTGCCTTCAGTTGAGACTTAATTATTTGAGGTTTTGATATATATATAGATGTATGTACATGTACTGGTAATTTCTCGCCCCTTAATATGTGTAAAGTATTTGACTTTGATGGTTGACATCAGACTGTCAGGCATATCAGTTGTTATAACAAAAATGGCAGGTTATGGTAAGGTTTGCAAAACTCAAAATTTTGATTTAAAAAACTTCTTCAAGAATTGGAACTATTTTATGCCATGTTTCAAGTTATAATTTTAAAGTGTGATGTGTCTATTTTGAAAATTTGCATATTAAAAAATACATATGGTTTATTTGTGCAATTATTGATTATTGTTATATAGCTAATAATAATATCATCTGTTATAAAGCAATATATTTTAACAATTCAAAAAATGCCAAAATTCTTGGACATCAGGTCGCAAAAAAATTTTTCATGCCAATCACACAATGATGAAAAGGTTCAGACCAAAGATATTCTAAATAAAAAAAAAGGAATTTCGCAATCTGAATTGTTTAAGGGGAGTAAAAGCTGAATCATTTTGTTGTTAATTTAAAAAGGTTAATATGGAATTAGCTTAAAATACAAAAGCTAGTTATTCAATTTTAAACAGGTTTTAAGCAACAAAAATATCTTTATAAGAAAGATGTTGAAATTATCATTGAAAATAAATAGTAACCTTTTGTAATAATAATCTTAACTGATGGCTTTTGTTTAACATGCATGAATCATTGAAATCCATATTGTAAAATATTGTATATTGATAAATACTCACAAGCTTTATCATTGAACATATTGATATCTCTTGCTAGCTACCAAGTTGTGTAAAATTGGAGCATTTCCTCTTACTAGAGCCTTTTACCGCTATATAAACTAGCAAAACTGAAGCATGTGAATTTTGGTTTGGTAAAGTGCTATATAAGAAGTACTGTGTGCTATTAGGAACAAAATATCAACAAGTAATTTTATATTTAAATGCATTTTTTTTTTGTTAATTATTTTCTATAAGAAAGATTTATTTATCTGAAGTGCTTTTAAAAGTGCTTTGAAAATGTAGAATCTTTAAATATGACTTAAATGCTAAAAACTCTAAGATAAAGTTTGCATTTTTTTAAATTTGAAAAAAAAGGATATTCAGTAATTATAAAATTAAGGTCTTTAATTTCAGTCCACAATAACACAATCACAAGCTATAAGCTTAATAAAGTCAATTCTTGAGGCATTTACTATTGATTATTGTGAAAATATCAATTATCATCATCATCATCATGATTGTTGAGGTGTTTTTAATTTTGCACTTTTTCTGATTGTCATGTGTAATATTAATGTTGAAAATAAATCTATGGCTGTAATAAATATCTTCAGTTATTATGTACATTATTTTTATAAATGAATATTTTTTTGTTCATAGTATTTCACATTTATTATAGCATTTGCTTAAGAAATCACACTGTGTATGGTAAAATGTTTGATTGATAATTGGTATTTGTTTTGTTTAAACTTTTCTGTTTTCTTGTTTGGTTTCATTGGGCTGACTTTTTCTTATTGTACTTTCTTTATTATTTTTTATGAATTTGTATATACAACCAACTAGAGAAAGACATTGGGAAAAACTAAATCCAATCAGATCTTTGGTTAGAGAAAGACATTGGGAAAAACTAAATCCAATCAGATCTTTGGTTAGAGATAGACATTGGGAAAAACTAAATCCAATCAGATCTTTGGTTAGAGAAAGACATTGGGAAAAACTAAATCCAATCAGATCTTTGGTTAGAGAAAGACATTGGGAAAAACTAAATCCAATCAGATCTTTGGTTAGAGAAAGACATTGGGAAAAACTAAATCCAATCAGATCTTTGGTTAAAGAATTCATAAACCTGTCATTTACACATGTTTCACACATGGTAACCTGTTGCAATGGAGACCAAATTCTAAAAATGGCTTTGCTATATTGAATTTGCTTATTCTAAAACAATATGAATGGTATCTTTTAGTGTGCTTTGGTAACAATTGTTTTCAGTGATAATAGAAGATTTTTCTGACACAATTTATGCCAGTTTCTGGGGAAACTATTGCTTGATGTTATTGCATAAAAACTAAAAGATGTTAAATTATAGAGCTAAAACGGTTTCATTAATTTATTTTGTAATAAAAAATGGAGAAGATTGAATTTTTTTTTAAGTTTAAATATGATATAGGTATATGTTTTCCTGTTAAATAGAAATGAACAAAAAAAATGAGATTTTGAAGGTGACCTTTCAAAAATGCAGGTTATAAAGAACCATTCATTGTCTAGTTGTAAATATTTAAAACTTTAATTTATGTCCTGCAAGGGTTTATTTTGATATTTTTATGTGATAAATGTTATTTTTTTTCCAAGATTTTATTTTCACTTTATTAATGATACAGTGGAATATGTTTTGAAATAAACTATGCAACAAAGAGAAAAATAATAGTCTTTTTCATTCGTAAGTCTTCAAATTTGGTGAATTGAGTTTTAGCTGAAAGCTCTGATGAGCTATTGCTATCCATCTTTGTCCATCGTGCGTCGTGCGTAAACTTTTTGCATTTTAATCTTCTTCTCCAAAACCTCTGGACCAAATTTAATTAGACTTAGTAACCATCATGCCATCATGCCTTTGTGAAGCCCTTTCAGATTTGCACAAATAAAGAATTTTTGTTCCCCTGGGGCCCCATAAGGGGGAAATAGTAAAAACTTTAAAAATCTTCTCCTCTGAATCTACAAGAGATATACCTTAGTTATTTCATTTATAACATCCTTAGGTCATCTATTTTCAGATTAGCACAAATGGTAGCCATGGGGCTCAAAATGGGGAAATTGTAAGGCACTGAGTGGCGAAATTGCTAAAAATTATATTTTGTCACTATATCTTGATAACTATTAACTTTTTGTATGGGCATGTATATAAGAATATTGTAGGTATTGACATGACGATCATTTTGATATATGGATCAAGGTCATATGTTGAATGTGAAAGGTCAAAGTCACAGCTGCAGAAGAAGACTTAAATTGCTAATTATCTTGAAAACTTAACTTTTTGTATAGGCATGTATATTAGAATATTGTAGGTATTGCAACAACGATCATTTTGATATACATGTATGATACAACGTCATATGTTGAAAGGTCAAAGTCACAGCTGCAAAAGAAGACTTAAATTGCTAATTATCTTGAAAACTATTTACTTTTTGTATAGGCATGTATATAAGAATATTGTAGGTATTGACATGACGATCATTTATATATATGGATCAATGTCATATGTTGAAAGGTCAAAGTCACAGCTGCAGAAGAAGGCTTAAATTGCTAATTATCTTGAAAACTATTAACTTTTTCTATAGGCATGTTATAAGAATATTGTAGGTATTGAAATGACTATCATTTTGATATATGGTACAAGGTCATATGTTGAAAGGTCAAGGTTACATCTGCAAAAGAAGACTTAAATTGCTAATTATCTTTTGAAACTATTAACTTTTTGTATAGGCATGTATATTAGAATATTGTAGGTATTGACATGACGATCATTTTGATATATGGTACAAGATCATATGTTGAAAGGTCGAGGTCACAGCTGCAAAAGAAGACTTAAATTGCTAATTATCTTGAAAACTTTTAACTTTTTGTATAGGCATGTATATTAGATTATTATAGGTATTGCGACATTTTGACATATGGTTCAAGGTTATATGTTCAAAGGTCAATGTCATATCAACATAGGAATACTAAAATTATAAATTATCTTGAAAGCTATTAATTTCATGCATAGGCATGTTTATTAGAATATTGTAGGTATTGACATGACGAGGTCATATATGTTCAAAGGTCAAAGACATAGCTGCATAAGTATACTGAAATTGATTAATGATTTGGAAATTATTCATTGCACTACAGTTACTTCATGCATATTATATAAGCTACTTATCAATGAAATGTGCGCGTATATATTTCTGATTAAGTTTTGTGGGAGTTCTTAACTGTAGAAAACTTTTAAAGTTTCTGTACTTACAATATTGGACATATCTTCAAGTGAGCGTTAAGACCCATGGGCCTCTTGTTTAATTTGTATTTGACCTCTAGACTCAATTGTTAAAAGCTTGATTCGATTAACTGGTATGTATGTGTTTTATTATTATTGGAGTTTTGGAAAGACAGCAACTTTGAGTTTGTTATTCAACTGGTTAATTGCTCCTAATATACCCTTAATAGACAACAGTCTTTTTAGAAGTGACAAGTCTTTTAAAAACTTTACCAGTCAAATACACATGGAAAAATACAGCTTGTGCTCTGATTGAGCACAAATCAATGTGGGAAATATCATTTAATGGAAGAGCCTCTTGCTGGACAGAAAACGACCAATCGAATACAGCTATCCATTTATCTAATAAAACTACTCGAACCCTGGTCTGGATTGTAAAATAATTTGTAGATGTTACAGATATAAAAAATTTACTTAATTAAATTCATTATTTTATTGTATAAATGTATATATGTTATGTTGGATGCCAAAATAACGAAAAAAACTAAATTTAAAAAAAAATCATTATTGTCACAAAACGTACCAATTAGCAAAATTTTCAGCCGTGAAGTGAGTTTATAAATCGACTCGTTTGGATTCGGAGATAAAGGGTACTCTCCCTAGAACATTACACTGAAATTTGTCTAAAGTGACTCGATGGCTTCAGAGAAAAGGTTAATGTTCAGCAATCATTTACAAAAACTTCACCATATGATGAGCTCAATTGGCTATAACTGTTTGAGCTAAAGAAATATAAGTAATGTTTCTGACAAATCAACTGAATGTTTTCATGTATATTAAAAATTGATTATAAACACTTAAACATCTTCATCTTCAGTCAAAATTTGGACATATAGTAGTGAAAGGAAGTATCTCAATTTACTTGATTTCTTCTTGTTCTTCCTTACTTGATTTCTTCTTGTTCTTCCACAATTTCATGACAATAGCTTCAATTTAAACGCTGTATTTTGGACACAAAACGTCATAATTAAATTCACTATTTTATTGAATAAATGTATATGTGTTATGTTGAAGGCCAAAATAACAATAAAATATAAATTTTAAAAATCCATTATTGTCAAAAAACGTACCATTTAGCAAAATTTTCAGCCGTCTTAAATTTTGAAATTTATTTAAATCTAAAGTTTGTTCCCACATGCAAAGCATTCCTTAGCTGGATTTGGATTTAAATTATTTTGGAACTTTAGATTCATTATTTTCAACTGTTTGGCTTATGCGTTTATCTATCAAACTTTTCGGTCTTAGTGTCACTGATGAGGAATGGATTTCCGAAATGTGCACTTCTGGCACATCAAAATTTAACTGGTATTTGTGTTATGTATTTTCATCAATCACTGTATATTACAATGAGGAATAAATTCCCTGGTTTGTGTAATAGGAACTGATTAGAGATTTAAGAAAGTTTTCAATCAATGTTAGTTTTTATTACAGAAAATCAATAACAATAATCTTCTGACAAATAGAAAACAGGATCTTACATTGAAAAACAGTTTTATTGACCCGATTATTGGAATGAATGGAAAAAAAACGCAGTGGTTTTTTGGGTCAATGCAAATCAATTTTATCTACAGATTCTGTCTGCATTAATCAGAATCTGCATTTATAAACAGAAAATCTAGGTCAATATCAGATATAGTTTTAAATGAAATTGGTATAATAAAATATGTTAAATATTTTTTTCAATGACGTCTATCTTTTAATAAAGCAAAATGAATAGAATTTACAAAAGACAAAATTATTTTACTTGTATAGTATTATAACAAATCTTAACACAATTGTCTTTCGTCTTGTATGGTCAGGGTTTTCTTTTTTATTTTTAAATCATTACTTCAGAATGTCAACTTTGCTACTTGTTTTATTCATTCATTAATTGATTATATAAATACCATCAACAAAATGTAAGAGTTTTTGATAGACAACATATTTGTTGTGTTTGACAATATAATTTCCCCTTCAAATAATTGGTTTACCAATGGGCACAAACTCTGCACCTTTGATTGTTGATTTGTTTCTTTATTCTTATGAGTCAGAATTTTTACAGAACCTTGTCAAATCTGAAAGAAGACTGTCACTAAATCATTCAACTTCATATACCGATATATAGATGACGTTCTATCTCTAAATAATCCCGAAAATGGAGAGTATGTAAATTTTATTTATCCAAGTTAACTTGAAATAAAAGGCACGACGAAACGGATTTTTCATGTTCTGCTTTATATTTGGTGTTGTACTTCAATTATGACACCCACGAAAGGCTAAATCTGAAGCTATACGATAAACGTGATGATACAATTTTTTCTATTGCCGACTTTCGGTTTCTTTGTAGTAATATCCCTGCTTTTACTGCGTATGGTGTAAATATTTCACAGTTTATACGTTACAGTAGGTCTTGTTCCCACTACGGGGATTTTCTTCAACGAAGCAAACAGCTTACAATGAAATTGTTGACTCAAGGATAAAGCAAGCCTTGGCTAATCGAAGCCCTCGAAAAAGTTTAATGGCCTTCATCACGATATTGTTGATTAGTATATAGCCACTGTATCCAGACTTATACTGGATATATTTGACTGACCATAGTTTCTTGTTCCTTTCATCTTAATCTTGACTTTGTATGTGACGGATGTAGCTAGCTAGATAGAGTGCTTATCATTCCCAGGACACCGGGCCTCACCTGGAAGTTTACGTGTATTACTTAAGTGGCCAATTTTAAAAGATTTTACTCTTTTTGGGGATTGTGATTTGGACATGGACTCTTATCCTCGTGTTTTATATTGATCTCTTGGTCAACCAATAGACATAAAAGACACATAGTCTATCGTGCATCATCATCATCATAATTAAGTTTCAAGTCATGCTATATATTTATCTAATATTGGGCAGAAAGGCATAGAAAAAAATTATATTGAATACTGCATGAAGGAATTATTTTGATACAGAAAATCCGTATTGATAACTAGACAAAATTTAAATTACATACATCTATTTCAATATGTGTTTTCTTTTTACTGAGTTACATTATGTCGTTATATGTCAATGATCTCAACGATAAATGCAACAAATCAATGGAAGAAGAGTTTATCATTAGAAATAACAAGCCTTTGGTTAATAATGCAGTCCAAATTTTCTCTGACCTAACACTCTTTATGCCTGACGGCTGTATGTAGGGTCAGAACAATTTCTACAGACTACTGACTGAAATATTTGTGGAACTGTAGAAATGTTACTTACCTCGATCGAAAGTAGAATGATTTGTCTTCCAAAATAAATTTATTTCAAGATGTCATCGCAGCTGATTCGAGAATTTGGGTCTATTTGTTCAGTATTGATGTTTGCTACCTCCTTTTCCATTTTAAAACAAGACTACGTGACACTTCAAATATTTTGGAAGACAAATCGATTACCTATCGATTGAAGATAGAAATTTTTCACTGATGAGGAATGAATTTCCGAAATGTGCACATCTGGCACATCAAATTTTAACTGGTATTTGTTTTATATATCTACAATTCTAATAATAGTTTTAGTCTGAAGCGAAATGAAGCAGCGCAATGTTCGACACCGGTTGGTATAGGAAAATTCCGGGTTTTTGATATAGAAATTGTTCTGACCTTTCACACAGCCGTCATGCATAAAGAGTGTTGGGGTCAGTGGAAATTCGGATTATAAATAATATTGCTTTTGATTTCAAAGTAACAGTTTTCTTT
The DNA here is from genome assembly GCA_029721355.1 of Tegillarca granosa. NCBI lineage: Eukaryota > Metazoa > Mollusca > Bivalvia > Arcoida > Arcidae > Tegillarca > Tegillarca granosa. The sequence goes on along the minus strand of CM056599.1, from coordinate 43,597,945 downwards.
TATGTTCAAATCTGTCGAATGAAAATTGTAATTTAAAACGACTATGTAACAAATGACATTTCCTACCTTCAACTTTAATTCTAGTTATGTTAATCAGGGACATGATACGTTACTTCTATTACACAGTGCTTGAAAAATAAAGTGCAAAAATAAGTTATTTCTAAATTACAGAAAAGATGTCTCTTTCTTTGCTTCTTTAAGGGGCTGCAATCATACCCCTGAAATGTTTCAATCAGAGTTATGGTATCAATAATATTAAATGCACTGTATTTTAATAAATTAGTTTAAGAAATTATTTGATCTTAACAAATAAAAATTTGTCCCTAACCTGGCTCTTATAAGGGGCTACATTATTGTACTCATAATTTGAATGCTTTAATGATTGACTTCAATGGATGTTTTCGTAGATTAACTTGAGATTAGAAATCTAAATAATAACAAGCTTTCTATGTATAAAGCATTTAATAAATTCAAAATGAAAATCATCACACGAAACATGATTTAATGACACTAAATGAGATAGAATCAGATTCAAATACAACATAGATACCTAGTTGCAGTTGGTAAACAAAAAGATTTAAAGGATGTATTTTGCACAGAACAATTTCTCTTTTTAGTCATATAGATAATTTAATGCTCGATTGAATATTATTTCAAACAAAAGGACCGTAGCGTTGTTCTGTATTTCAAAATTAAATGTGTAATACTCTTTCTACGGGATACTCTGTAAATTTTCATGTTTTATATGATTCGTGTTTCATTCATGAATATTGTTTAAAATAAATAAAATTTAAAAATTAGCTGAATAAAATCACTTTGTCAATAGCTTGAAAATCCTTAACAAAACAGGAATAATAAAGAAATGTAAGACAAATTTACTTATATTTCACATGCTTACTGATTAGATGTACATTTCTAACAAAACAGGAGATGCTTAAGGGGTATGATGTAAAATAATGAAATTTGCAACTGGCAATAGTAAACTCACCAAAAATTAACACATCATTTTGACATGTTTTTGTTCCATTTCTCCCCTTCTTTCATTAAATTGTATTTTTTTCTTGTTCTTAATGTTTTATTTTTTACCATTACATGTTTTCAGCTACATATGTTTCTCTTCCATACTAAAATCCAATCTATTGATGTCATCAAATAGATAATTACTTGTAGAAATATGTTAGTGTTAAGTAACCAATATCCTGTTTACTGTACAAAACAATTTGTTGAAACATATTAGATAAACATGAAGACTAAAATCACATTAAACTTCAGTAATAAAGACAGCAATACAGCAATAACCATTTGTATGTAACAATTATATCTGAATGTCATGGTTACGGATGATAGCCTTTATTTCATTTAAAATAAATTGCGTATTGTTTATAAAACATGCTTATATTACACCTACATTTAGTGTTTCCGTATTTCCAGACGTAAATGTGTTAATTGTTTTACAGCAATTAAAAACTAACTCGATATTCTCTTTTGTCTGAAAAATCTTAATATTCAGTAATTAAAAAACAATATTGAAATGAATAACCATTCATATCAAAATGCCAGAGTCATAGCTTTCTTTAAAGATGATCAGGACTGAGAAGTGAATCCTTACCTAACATCTTCCTTAATTGATTTCTGGCATCTCAATGATAATATTTACTGATAATGTTTAAAAAATCATATAAGTTAACAAATAGACACAATAAGCTTTAAGCGACACCTTAAGTCCCTGGCTATTTAGAAAACCAAAATGTAATTCAGTTTCAGTTTTGTCAGTTTTATCGTAATGGAAGTCTTAGTTCAGTAATGTTGATAAAACTAGCACCGGCCTCACTTCCTTGAGTGATTGGGATTGTGATTTGGACAAGGACTGGTATGTTTGTTTTATGTCCTTACTTGAGCAAATAAAGTTCTTGACTTTTCTATATCCAGTGGTGGTTGTTAGTCGTAAAGTTTTAGAGTTTTTTTCTCCCTATGCGTTTTGTATCTTATTTTGGCTGGTTTGCCGTGATTGTTCTTGCTATCATTAAGTACACGTTATCTGTTTTATTATTTTTCTTATTGCATGTTTTATATTTTTACATATTTCAATAATCATCAATGATATATTTTAGATTTGATCAAACATTTAAATAAGATAAAATAAGTTTAAAATTGTATTTAGATAGAGAATATATTTTTGCTAAACGTATATATTATTTCTAACAGAATCAAGAATTTTCCCCGAGGTTGAATGCATGAGGATGTGGAATAGTTATTTCCTGACATATGTTTATACCCAACAGACTCCAAAATATTTTGCAATGTATAATTTGTTTAATAGAGTTCAAAGAATTAACCCCACCCCCGCCTTTATTTCCCCGAGGTAGTTTTTTAAAATTATATACAGATAAATAAAATATTGAACAGTTTCTTAAATGGCTGATTAAAGCAAAACAATTTTTCTGTTCTACGTGAGACAACACGATGTTATTGAATACTTTGCAACGTAACCTGATTTTAGAACACATCCGTACAATGGTAAGGTTTGTCGCTTTTAGCGTTTATATTTGATATTTGACGGCTTAATAAAATTGCAATAACATAAATCAATGTACATCAGGATATCAGCTTCTATTAATGTGTGACAAAATATAATTAATCATTCATTTTGAATTTATGATTGATTTTTTAGATGTGTCTGTATTTCTTTTAAAAAGATGTACAGAGAGCAATATGTAATTACGCTTAATATAAAAAACGTTTTCATGCTTTTACTTGAATTAAACGTGTAAATTGATTTTTGCACATTGGTAATGAAATCCTATGTTATATTATTGTTTAGTTTTAGACCTATGTACAGAAGAATATACAAAAATATAAAAGGAACGGCCTCGTTGGCTCATTGTTGTAGCGTTTGTCTCGAACTAATGTCGTGGGATAAAACCTCGGCCGTGTAATTTACGCTTCCGTACCTGGTGCTTGGCTAAAAATGGTATCCTACCGACTGGTTCAACCGTCAGATAGTGCTGGTATGTAGCGTATTGAGTGTGTGAGCTAACCCGTTAAAGTCGCCCTAGTTCGGGCTAGTTCAGGGCAGACTTTTAAACATACTCGCACATCTTACACATAACTTTTTATTCTTTTATTCCTAAGAGATTAATAAACTTGCCCATGTCTTAAACAACTTAAGATTTTTGGTGCTAAAACAAACAACACTACAACCAACTATACCACTATTAAAGGATTCATAAAACATAGTAAAGTTAATTTACCCAACTGTGCCACAATTTTTTATGTATAAAACTAACTACATGTACATCACCACATTAGAATTATAAAATGACTTGTCCGAACTTATTTGATTGATTATGGTAGAAAGTCAAACAATGATGAAACATAGTAATAAATTTCCTTACAACAGAATGAACGAATTCCTCACTATGAGAAATATGCATGATATATAGTTAGAGTAGTCGTTTCTATTTAAATGTGTCAAAATGGAGTTTACTGAAAGGTTGCAAATGGTTAAGTTTGCTATTGTTATGAAAATTAACGCTATGCAATTGTTTTAGATCGTCAAATTAAGTTTCATAACAAAGTCAAGGACTTCTATTATACATTGAAGTGTTTCAAATCTTCTAAACCTTTGGATTTCGACTGTATCCGCAGGATGAGTCACCGGATTCCTCAATGTGCAAGACCTCTTTAAAAGACTTCAGTCAATTCGAGAGCTTCTTTGCACTTAAACGAAAACGGTTTTGTCGCTAGTAGCTTATCAAAAAAAAAAAAAAAAAAATTGTAAAAGGTCATGCAATGCCCACTATGATAAAAAATCCTTACCAAACTATCGGATGTACAAATTAAGAATAACAGTTGCAGAGAACATGATTTCCTGATAACAATATCTAAAGACTGTCATGTTTTAAGCGTGTTTTGAGAACCCAATCAAATACGCCTGTTTAAAAAGTGTAAGCTAAATGCATGGCGATAAAAGGTACCTTTGTTGCCTTAATAGATACATCGTTATTGTAAAATTTTCATCATTGCCTTCATTCGTAACATTAATAAGTTCAATTTGCCTGGCCAAGTAACAAGAGTTTAATGGCAAGATGTTTTTTATTCTGATTGTCTTGTACATATTTTTAAGTAAGGAAACCAACGAATTAATGAATATTCCACACTTCAGATAATTTATTTCCTCTCTTTGTCATTAGTGTAATACTTGTTGTTTTTGATTATTGACTGATCCATTATTAACCACACTTTGCCTAATTATTGCCTTTTTGAAAATCGTCTCGTAGATAGCAATAATTGACTCTCTTGAATATTAAAATTTTTTCTTCAGACAAATATTTCAATACATTGCACCAGTAGGTTTTGGCTAAACAGAAATGTTAAGGATGGACAACAGAAATGAAATGGAGTTCGAACATTTCGTATATTTGTCTGAAAGATATTTCACCCTGTTAACAGTATACCAGTATAAACTCATTATATTTGCTTTTGCATGTGGCACGTGTATATGTTTGATATGAAGCGAAAGAGGAAAATTTCAAACAATTATTTTTTTCAGAAATTGTTTCATGTTTTCATTAGTTTTGATTCAACTCAGGTAACTCAAATTTAAATCACTTATCAGTTTAAGGTATTAGGTACAACTTTTCATTGTTAAATTGTTAAAAACAGATTCATTATATAGAATTGTAAATGCGGATAATCGTTCGAAAAATCTTAGAGAATATCGGATATAAAATTTTTTATTGATTATGTAAAAAAAGGCTTTCTTTCGTAGAAAAATGGCTGATTATGAGATTTTTAAAGTAATTCAAAGTAACAATAGAGTCAATAACGTCAATTTTTTTTCTGGCTTTTTTTTCTGATTTATTTAAAAAGATATTATCAATTATAAAAATATAATATGCAAAATGTCTATTGTTAATCTCTTTGTACTACTCCACTCTATAGAAATAAATTTTGACGGTCAAACAGTTTGTCCAGTCATCATGATTTTGTTTTAAAATTGTATCATGTTAAAAAATTCAAAAGCAAACTACTAACAACTAAATTGTTGACGCAAGGATTATGTCAATCCTAGGCTAATCAAGGCCCTTAGAAAGTTTTATGGTCGTCATCAATATATTGTTGATAAGTATGTAGTCACTGTATTCAAACTTATACTTGATATATTTGACTTACCATAGTTGTTTGTTCCTTTCATTCTCAAAATTGACTTGCACTGTGACGGGTGTAGCTAGCTAGACAGGATGTTCTAACTACTCCAGAGTACCCGATATCAATTCCTTAATGGAAGTTCACGCGTATAACTAAATTTGCCAGCTTTCTAAGTTTTTTACTTTAGTTTTTGGGATTGTGATTTTGACAGGGACTGGTATATTTGTAGATTTATTTCATTACATATCACGTCTAAAATTTGAAATTTATTTAAAACTAAGGTTTGTTCCCTCATGCAAAGCATTCCTTAGCTCGATTTGGATTTATATAATTTTCGAACTTTAATGTCATTGTTTTCAACTGTTTTGCTTTTGTTTTTTATCTATCAAACTTTTCGGTCTTAGTGTCACTGATGAGGAATGAATTTCCGAAATGTGCACATATGGCACATCAGAATTAAACTGGTATTTGTGTTATATATATACATAGCTTAGATCTTTACTTTTTACTTCAGTGGTATAATTAAGTTTTGTGGGTTTTTTTTTCACGATTTGCAATTGCATCTAATTGACAGACACAGATGGTTGTTTGTCAAGAAAATACGTGTATCAATAACATTGTATGTCTAAATGTATTATGTTCATTACAATCTGTCATCATTATATAATTTCTGATAAATTAACGTAAAGTTAAGTTAATTGGACAATAAACATTTGCTTTTACTTTGTCATTTACAATTTTAATGCTTCTACCTGTGTTCTGACACTAATCAATAATTTTTAGCATGTTTTTACCACGACAAAAACATTATCTAAAGCTTATTTACTAGCTGATCATTTCAATTTTAAAATTATCAAATAAAGAATAATTTTTGTCTTCAACCTTGGTTATTTCAGGAATAAAACATTTTTGCTCTTGACAGGGAAGTTATATTGATCATTTTTAATTGATGCATTCCTCATCATACTTCTTCCAGTTTAATGTTACTGACTTATTTTTTTCTAGTGAGAACACACGTGCTATTCCTGCAGTTAGAATATATATATATAAATATATATATATATATATATATATATATATATATATATATATATATATATATATATATATATATATATATATATATATATATATATATATATATGTATGTATGTATATATATGTGTGTGTGTGTGTGTGTGTGTGTGTGTGTGTGTGTGATTGCTGTAAAGAGGGTCAATCATCCCATTTATTTTTACTCTGACTGTTAACTTACTTAAATAATTTCCTGAATATATAATTATGTATTATACCACCTTGGTCTTATATGAAATATTTTAGGTACAAAACACTGTATTTCAAATATAACGTATCAAAACCGCATTAAATTTCAGTAATGAGGACAGCAGTAATAATTTTTACGTAACAATTATATCTGCATGTCACGATAACGGATGATTGATTATATGCCATTAATCTATGATAAATTGCGTAAACGTTTAATAAAATATGCTAAAAAATATTCGATGCCCGTGTTAATTTGCTTGTCCAGAAGTATTGTATTAGACTTATATGTTAATCTTGATAGAATCTTTTTAAAAATATAATTTTACATATTGAGTAATGAATATTTAAACATTTCTAGAAAACTTTATGTAAAAAAAAAATAAATAAAATAAAAAAAATAAAAAAAAAATAAAAAAACAGAATATAAGTTGACTATGTTTGTGAACATCAGTCTTTTGATGTTTCATTTAAATATGTAGCAATATTGCTCTGAAAATTATGAAGCATAACATGGATAATCAGTCGTATCTTTTTAATTTTAATTTAAAAGAAGATGGCGTTTACATATTCTCCAAATTTGGGATTTTTAAGAGAAAGAACTTCATCTTTATATCTGTATGTGCAGTTGAATGATTTAGCGATTGTCTTCACTCCATATTTAACAAAGTTCTGCAAAAATTCTGCTTCGTATAAATAAAGAAACAAATCAGAAAGCAAAGGTGCACAGTTTGTGCCTATTTGTATACCGATTGGTTGTTCCATATTCTTTATCTTTGTTATCACATATTAAGATATGCAAATTAGGTTTATTTTTACAATTAGTTATATATTGGTTTTGATTATAACTTTTAAGTTTATTGCCTGTTAATCAAATAAAATGTCTTTAATGACACAATTTATAACGTTATCATTCAAGCCTCTTATTAGATATGAGTGCACATGGTACAAACAGCAATTCTATAAAGCCTGTTAAATTACTGTTTAATTTTACTATCAATCATTATTTAACTTAAATCCTCGACAAGTTTGTTAAAAACACGATTCCTTCAACTAATTTGTAATGACAAGGATAACATGTCTATTTATATGTGTCTAAAAAATGTCACCATTAATTCTCTCTGGTTAACTTTGACAGTTAAAAAATTGAAAACAGATATTTTAATATAGAATTGACGGAAACTGTATATAAAGAAGATGGACTTTTCAATAGGTACCGGATACAAAAAGTAGAAGAACTGACTAAACTAAAAATACAAACATACTGTCGTTTTAGATCCTTTGTTTATAAGGCTTTCTACTGTAAATGGACACTTTATTAAGACCTTATCATTCCAATAGACGTCTTATGTACGCATGTTTTAAATAGATGTATAAAATATTTTATCAAGAACTAAGCCAGAAATTCCTATATCTTGATGTTATTCCACACACATAGATGTATATATAATATTTAAGAGAGAAATTACTTACTTAAATGTACATTGTAACAGTCAACGCCACAAAAAACATGTCAAAATTCAAGTAAATGACAACAGCATCCATACAAGACAAGAAAAACAATTTGTAAACATAACATAGTTAATATTAAACGGTTACTTAAGAACTAACTAAGTAAATTTTGAAATTTTGAATAAAAATTACTTTTCAAAAGTTAATATCACCAATATTACGACATAATACAAAATCCATAAACAAAATCAAATAGATTGGGGAGACAAGAGAAATACACATTGAGGCATTTAATATTAATTTTAATTTTAACTTTACAACAAATGTTCAATGGATACGGGAATTTAAAAACAAATTATTTACATTTAAACAATTTCTATGGTAAAACATTCCGATCTAGTCTAGTGGGTCGGATTATTGGATGATCTTTTTAGGCTTTGATTACTAAAATTGAAAACCGTTTCTTTTTTTTCTTTCTAAAGTCTTGACGTGCAATTTTTTCTGGCTATGATTATTTAAAAAAAACAAATTTCCTTGTTTATTTAAACTCAATATATAAGATGTCTATTGTTTTAATTTGACTTTACATTACTCAGCTCGATTGGTGGGTGATATTATTATTAAGATATTGCTCAAATCTAGTTATTACAATTGTCTTATTGAATACACTTCCTGATGTCCACCTATGACATAAAATAATAAAACACGTTAAACATTTAACCGATTGGCTTTGTGTTCTGACACGTTCTTTTTACAAACCGATACTTATTTGATATAATTATAATCGACCTAATTTGTGATCACAAGGTAGCTTACGTTGTTGTATTTCGAAATTTCCGAGAATAGCTTTTTCTGGATCAGAAATTAAAAAAAAGAATTTCTTGTGAAAAAGAAATAATAAAAATGTTCTTAAAATATGTGATGGATCAAAACAACAGCCAGCTAGTTATGTGAATCTAATATCTTTTCTTCGTTGCTTTTTTATTAAAATAATCAATATCAAGTCGTTATTAATGTCTAATACACCTACGTGTACTTAAAAGCAAAAGTATTTTTTTATATACTTTTCAAGTTGAACAATAACACAAGCAAATAAAAAATATAGGTATACCTTTAAAAAATACAATGTAGTGGGAGGGCAAATTCCGTTATTACGTAGGTAGCAGATGCAGAAAAATTTAATGGCAACAACAATTTTAACATTACAGGTTCCCCCTTGGGATTTTTTTTAACAACAACAAAAATTCAGAAGATTTACACTCAACTTTCTTTTAAAAAACGAAACCACTAAATAAAAAACAAAATATAATTGTTCTACAGTATATAACTTGTATCTTTTCCGATTGCTTTTGTTTATTAATCTAAATAACAAGATAGAAACTTTTCAATAAAAACAACCTGATTTGGGAGATGTGGGCTGTGTAAATTGCAAAAGTAGGCACCATAATTTTAATCATTTTTGCATGACTTTATCGCTCATTAAGTTACCAAACTTCAAGAGAATGGATAATAATAGTGGTAACGAAGGGTAGATTTACTTGCAAGAATTTACATACGGTTTTATTCAAAAACAATTGTGAATGTTTGATGAAACATAAGTAAGTTGAAGAGAATTATGTAATTATTTCCTGAATCTCGTTTGAGGTTTAAATTCTTTTATGAGTGTCGATTTTATTTTTTTGATCTGTAGTCGTGACTTCTCTTTGTTGCGTTTTTTTTCAGAGTTGTTGTAAAAAATAACATTAAAGTCCCCTTACCGAGCCTCCCAAAATGTGTCACAATTTATTTCTGACCTTTTAAATTTACAAAATATTGTTTCCCTATTTTTGTGAGTTTTAAAGGAAATATTCTAAATAGAAGCTTTAAATGAATGGAAATTAACTTTTTTGTTTGTATGCCAAAATAAATTGCCAAACTTGGTCTTTTGTAAGAAATTAAGTTAATCGATAATGCCGCTCTTCTTAAATATCAAAACTAAATCAAGATATAGGCAATTGATATAAACCAGTCCATATCTCAATCATAATCCAAAGAGCAAAGTTAAAACTTTTGTGTGTGTGTGTGTGTGTGTATGTGTGTGTGTGTGTGTGTGTGTGTGTGTGTAAAATTTTGTTATTTCCTTTGATTAGGATCTGCACATAAAATTCTTCTCTCCTATCAGTTATGTTTTTGGAAATGATGATTTTTCTATGAAACGTGTTATATCCTAACAAACTTGAATTCCCTATTCAAGCAAGATTCATTAGTTTACATGACAAAATCTTCATTTAAAACAAGGACTAAATTGTAATTAAATTAAACTCTACAAGATCTAAATTTTGGAAAGCAGTTTTAAAGAAAAGTTTCTTCTTTCATATTTAAAAGTCGCCATATCTTATATTCATTAGAGACATTTGCATTTAAGAGCTGTTATAGATACCGTAACAAAATAACAGAGAAATAGAAATATGAGAAATACAACAACAATATATATATTCAAACAAGCTATATGTCCTTGACGATCGATCTTGAATGATTCAACTATATTCTTGTTGATACATTAATTAGTTTTGTAAAGGAAATTCGTTTTTCAAATACATATGTCAGACATTTGTATAAACATGATAAATCGATATAAACAATCACTGTATCTTTAGAGTGGTTAATTTATCGTTTTTGAGAAACCTTGATCCATCCCACACTTCAGTTTAGTTTATGATTTGTTTTTGTCCTTTTTATAAATATTATCAAAAAAAAAGTATTTGCCGGAAAGTCATAACACAAGATATTGCACAAGATATAAAATATATATAAGTAGTGTGACAAGAAATCTTTTTTTTATAAAGTACTATAATATTATAATCTATTTATAAGGCCAATTGATAAGAAATTCATACTTTGGAATTAAATCAATAAAACAAAAACATACCAGTCCTTGTCCAGATCAAAATCCCAAAAACAAAGTGAAAACTTTAAAAGCTAGCAAATTGGTAATACACGTAACCTTCCATCAAGGAAGTGACGCCGGGTGCTCCGAAATTGTAAGCACCTCCTGTCTAGCTAGCTACACCCGTCACGTGCAAGTCAATTTTCAAAATGAAAGGAACAAAGAAACATGTTAAGTCAAATATATCCAGTATAAATTTGCATACAGTGACTACATACTTATCAACAATACTGTGATAACGGCAATAATTTTGTAGGGGCCTTGATTTGCCTAGGCTTGTAATATTCTTGCGTCAACAATTTAAACTGCTTCGTTGTAGAAAGTCCCAATAGTGGGGACAAGCTCTACCATGAAGTATTAACTGTGAAATATACACACCATACGCAGGAGAAGCATGAATATTACTGCAAAGAAAAGGAAAGAAGACAATAGAAAAATTAAAGTCATCACGTTTGTCGTATAGCTTCAGATGTAACTTTTCGTGGGTGTCATAAAGTCCAAATTTATATATTTGGTTTGGACAAGGACTAGTATGTTTGTTTTATTATTATTATTATTATTATTATTATTATTATTATATATATATATATATATATATATATATATATATATATATATATATATATATATATATATAGTACTTTGGATATACTAAACAGAAAATGTCTGACAATAACAAGCAGATTAAGCCTGGGGACGAAAGTGGAAAAAACTACACAAGCTTTTGTGCTAACAGCTAGGAAAATTCAAACAAACCCTTCAAAAGAGAAACCACTGAAGGAAAAACGAACTCACTCTTATGTGTCAGATGATAGTGCAGACAACACAGGGATTACAGAAAAATTTGGAAATATTCGGTATCAACAATGATCTTGATGAAATTGAACAAAGCCTTCAGTGTACAATAACAATAAGTGATTAAGTTAAATACACAAATACCAGTTAAATTTTGATGTGCCAGATGGGCATATTTCGGAAATTCATTTCTCATCAGTGACACTAAGACCAAAAAGTTTGATAGATAAAAAACATTAACAAAATAATTGAAAATAATGAATATAAAGTTCCCAAATTATATAAATCAAAATCCAGCTAAGAAATGCTTTGCATAAGGGAACAAACCTTAGGTAAAGATAAATTTCAAATTTTAGACGGCCGAAAATTTTGCTAAATGGTACAGATTCTGACAGCACAAAGTACTGAATACTGAGTTATGGATCTCATCGGGGAGTTTTACTCCACCAGCAGCGGTACCCGCTCAGGGGTAGTAAATATATAACACAAATACCAGTTAAATTTTGATGTGCCAGATGTGCATATTTCGGAAATTCATTCCTTATTAGTGACACTAAGACCAAAAAGTTTGATGGATAAAAAACATTAGCCAAACAGTTGAAAATTATGAATCTAAAGTTCCAAAATTATATAAATCCAAATCCAGTAAAGGAATGCTTTACATGAGGGAATAAACCTTAGTTTTAGATAAATTTCAAATTTTAGACGGCTGAAAATTTTGCTAAATGACACATATTCTGACAGCACAAAGTACTGCCTAAAGCTATGGAATGTCTTGTGAAAGAAAAGGACTTAAAACAGATTGTAACATGTATTGTAAATCAAGAGAGAATAGGAAAACTGTATGATAAAATTGACACTCTGTCTTTGGAAAATGAAAATCTTAGAGAGAGAATTCGAGCTAAAGATAAAACAATTGAAATTCATGAAGAAAAAGTTGTTGGCACTGAACAACGTTCCATGGATAAGCTTAAGGTGGCCAACTATAATGAACATTACTCTCGTAAGCATAACATTAGAGTAATGAGGTACCCTGAAAAGGAGGGGAGAGAGCTGCAGATGATTTTGTGAAACTAGTGAAAAACATCTTGATGTGGAGTTAGACAAAAGTGAAATGCAGGCAATACATCGTATTCCAGGTAAAGCAGGGTTTCCTAGACCAGTAATAGTCAAAATAAAAACTGAGGTCAAATCAAGAATAATCAGAAAAAGAAAAGACTTGAAGGGTGATGTCAGATTTTATGACGATATAACACAAGGTAACTTGGGACCAATGCCAAGACTAACAAAAAGTGAAAAAATTCATAGTGTTTGGTTTTTCAATGATAGTGTCTATGCAAAAGAAACAAAAGTCGGACACAGAATCAAATTTGATATTTTTGACAATATAGAAGAAAAACTGAAACAAAAAGGACGGAAGTAAATTGCAAACTATAAATAAGCTCGCTTTCAATTTAATATTGAACCCTACTTTGAGTATTTTTTAATATCATTATTACATTTATTATTAAATTGTATTTATCATTCTCCTAACTAAGTATCACATTCTTCCTCATTAGTTAGAACCAAAGAACCTCTTTAAAAATAAATGCTGCTAACTATCAACCATTACTTGTCATAGCTTGATCATTGAGTGACTGTCGAATCAGGTTTTTGTTTAAAACTGTAATATAAGATATTAACAGATTTGAGTTAAATGTGGTGACTTCGTGTTGGCTTGAAAACTTGTGCCATATGTGCTGCCAACAAGATGTCTCCACATAGCTCCAAGTTTTGTTTTTGTTCTCTCAACACTGTAGTATTTAACTTTGTTTACTGTCTTTTTAAGAAATTAAATTTATCAAAGCATTTTCCACAATTTATTTTTAAAACTTAAACTGTGATTTTTGCTCCTACCTTTATCTATAATCATAAACATATAAGATTATGAGTAAAAATTATACCTATCTATGACTACTATTTTTTCCTCTTTCTGCGAGTAATTCAGACTTCAAAACAGACATGGGAGGTAACTCTAATTTTACAATGAAATGTATCTTTGTAGATAAAGATTTTATATTAAAAGATATCTCTTGAAGATGATCCATATAAATGACTGAAAGCAGTCTGTATCAAAATTTTTCAAATGTTAATATATAATATGCTTTTTGCAAACATGATTGGCATTATTTTTTTTTCTTTCAGTTACAACTGTCCACAAACTTTAAATTGATATTTATTCATTTCATGAGGTTATTTTCTTAACTCAAACTGTAGTCCTCACTCCATAAGCCTCAGAAGTATTAACCTTAAATCATAAACATGAGATTTTGAGTAACACAAGTTATTCCAATCTATTCTTATTTTAGATTTTGTTTCTCTCTTTCTGCAAGTAATTTAGACAGACAAGGTAAGTAACTCTTATTTTAAATAAAATTCATTTTTTGTATCTTAGTTCTTTAGAATAAAAAATAATTTCAATATAATTAAAATAAATGTTTGTAAGCTCTCTGTATTATAAATTTATTACTTTTTGTTATACAGTTTGCTTTTTTTTTTTTTTTTTTTTTTTTTTTTTTTTTTTTTTTTTTTTTTTTTTTTTGTTTCTGGCAAGTTTTGTATTTTTTTCAAAATTTTTATTTAACACCACAAATTTTTGGCTAGTGCATATTTCAGTAACTGTAAATGGAAAGATAATTTAAGTTGCATATGCTTGTATTTTAGATTCATTACACCAATGTTTGTTTGTTTTTTAATTGCAAATCATAATATAATTTGATTTTTTCCAAATTAGTATTCTGTATATATTCTTCGGTTATTAACACTTTTATGTTTGTTTATTGTCTAACTGATGTGCATAGTTAATATAATTTTGCAAAGAAAAATAGTGGCATCTTGCTTATGTGTGTATGTGTGTATGAATGGGTATACTATAAAATGTGTAACATCTTGTTTTGATAAACATAAACCTATATAAGTTTGGCAGAGCTTCCAAACAACAGTCTTCTGTTCTGTGGTGACTGGAATGTTGTTCAAGATTGTAGTACTGAAAAGTATAATATTAACCATAATAGAAATCCTAATAATAGAAAAAAAAGATTGATGCTATAAAAGACAAACTAGATCTAGTGGATCAATGGAACCCTGATGCATGAAAGTACACATGGCGACAGAGTACTCCTATAAGACAGAGTCGTTTGGATTACTTTCTTGTGTCAGAGGACTTATTTTCTCGAATGAGGTATTCAAAAATTGCTCCTGGATATAAAACTGATCTTTCTGCTATTGTTTTTGTTTCTGTTAGTCATATAAAAAGAGGGAAGGGTTATTGGAAGTTTAATTCACAGCTACTTAGAGATAAGGAGTATATTAGATTGATTAAAAACTGTATCAAAGATACTATCTCTAAATTTTAAGTTACAGGAAAAGGGAGAATTTAATAAATATTCAGTTATCTTGTGATGATCAATTTTTCTTTGATATTTTAAAAATGAAAATTAAAAGTGTAACTATTGAATACAGTATTAAAAACAGTAGAGAAAGAAAACAAAAGTTTCATAGACTTTAAAATTACATGTAAAATTTTAGAAGATATGATGAATTTATCCCCTGATGAAATTTTACCTAATAATTTGAATATAAAAAAAGCTTGACTGGAAAGTGCAAGAGATCATACTGTGGAGGGTTAGTGGTAAGAACTAGGGCAAACTGGCATGAAAATAAGGAGAAATGTAGGGAATATTTTTGCAAACTTGAAAAAAGAAATTCTATCAGAAAAACAATGTCAAAACTCATCAGTGACAAGGGGGCCCTATATCTGACCAATCCAAAATTTTATTAGAACGTTTTTATAAAAATCATTATTCTTCTAAACAAGCAAAAAATTGGATGGATGTTTCTTTTTTTAGTATAATGTTAAGCTTGACAATGAAAAAAGCGAATTGTGTGAAGGTAATATGACATTTCAGGAGTGTGCTTATGCTTTTTTAGTAAAATGAATAATGGGAAAAGTCCAGGTTTAGTTGAATTCACTGTTGAGTTTTATAAGTTTTTCTGGAAAGATATAGGCCCTTTTCTCTTTCGATCATTGTATTTTGCTTATGAAGTAGGTAGTTTTTCTCAAGTTCAATGTCAAGGAATAATTACCTGTCTCCCAAAGGATGGAAAAGATAGGCGTTATATTGGAAATTTACGTCCTATCAACCTGTTAAATACAGATTTGAAAATTGCATCATCAGTGCTAGCAAACAGAGTTAAACAAATTTTACCATTTATAGTTTGTGACACACAAAATTTTTTTATGGAAAATAGATTTATTGGAGAAAATACTCGTTTTTTAAATGATGTTATGTATTATCTTGAAGAATATAATAAGACGGGTCTGCTTCTGCTAATTGATTTTGAAAAGGCCCTTGATTCCATTGAATGGAATTTTTTACACAATGCTTTATTAAGCTTTAACTTTGTTCCATCTTTTTGTAAGTGGGTTGATGCTTTATATGCTATTATGCTAATGCAACTAGCTGTTTTATTAATAATGGATTTATGTCAAACTTTTTCAGCCATAGACGAGGCGATCCCCTATCCCGTATCTTTTTATTGTTGCTGTTCAACTTCTAGGACTGAAATTGAAAAATAATCCAGATATACATGGTATTTTTATTAAGGGACTAGAACATCTCTTGAACCAGTATGCTGATGATACATTTATGATTCTAGATGGTAGTGAAAAATCTCTACAAGAGACATTAAAGTGCTTTGATGATTTTTTAAAATATCAGGCCTTAAGATGAATAACACAAAAAGTAGGGCAGTTTGGATTGGTGACAAAAATATAAGGTTTTAGTTTTGCGTCCGAATGCTCATCTTAAGTGGTCTCATACAAACTTTCGATTGCTTGGCCTGGATTTTTCTCTTGATCTCTCCATTATTGTGGACATAATTTTTTGAAAAAAAAAAATCAAAGAAGTTAGCAGCATACTAGAGTTGGCAACACAGAAATCTTAATTTACTAGGTTAAATCACTCTCATTAAATCTTTAGCATTATCTAAGCTTATACACTTGTTTACAGCACTACCGGATTCAAAACAAAAAGAATTAATGAATTAAATACAATGTTTTATAATTTTATTTGGAGTGGAAAAGTCGATAAAAGTAAACGTGATATTTGATATGTGATTATATTCATGTAGGATTAGAGATGGTTCATTTATCATCATTTATTGCCTATCTAAAAATAAGCTGGATAAAAAGATTCAATGATAATCCAACTGGTGGGTGGAAATCCATTTTCAAAGCTGAACTTGAACCCTATGGCGATGTTCTTGTTCTCAGTTTTCAAAAGCAGAAAATAGAGGAAATCGCTTTGTGTTTTAAAAATAGTTTCTGGAAAGATGTTTTGTTAAGCTATTGTATGGCAAAACCTCTTACAAAAATTTGTTTGAAAGAAATTTTATCATTAGATAGTTTAAATTTTGTACCTTTAACATAGTTTTCTTATTATGCACTTTGGGAAAAACATGGAATTAAATATTTGAAAGATCTTTTGATCCAGAAAAAAAGAGTTTTACTCTTTTATTGCAGTGAAAGATAAACTTCTTACAATTTTTTACGATATTATAGTTTATAATCAAGGTTGCCACAGTATATCAAGACATGTTTTATGAATCTCCAAAAGAGTATTGACCTTTAATTTCTAATTCCAGCAAACACATTTCTGGAGACAATATCTCTGGAAAAAGATATGAGATTTGTCTTCAGAAATCTGCTTGGTGGGGTATGTGAAACAGCATCTGAAAAGTTTCTGAAGTGGGAAGATACACTTGGATCTTATATTGAAAACTTATGAGATTTATTTGTTATTTTAAAGAGATGTTGTAAACATTCATATTTATTTAATTTCAATAGGAAGTTTTACACAGAATTATTTCAACTAATTCATTTTTGTTTAAAATACATTTAAAAGAGACCAAAAATATGTTTTTTCTGCAAATCTGAAGAAGAAACAATCCAGCATTTGTTTTATGATTGTACTGTGAATTTCAATTTTTGGAATCACCTGACATCTTACATAAAACAATTTTATCATGACTTTATTCTAACTAGAACAGATATTTTACTAGGTTCAAGCAAATTTTCTATATTTTTAAACTTTTTCATTATAGCTGCAAAGCAATATATTTTTACGTGCAAATTAAAGGAAATCATTTCTCAAATATTAGAATTTAAAGCTAAGATGAAATATTTTAGAGATAATGAAGAATATATAGCTATTAAGAACTTAAAAGTGCAAGATTAAAAAAAACTTTGGATCCCCTTTAGTTACATATTTCCATAGAATTATATGTAGGTGTACCTTTGATATTTCTTTTGTATACATGTAGTTCATTTTGGTTTGACACTGATGTTTCCATAGAATATAGTTTACACTGTGTGTAAGGGTTTGAATATGTGTGTGGATGAGAAACTTTTTATTTCCTTCGTTATTATTAGTATTATTATTTTTATTATTAATATCATGATTTCATTTATTTATAATAATTTCTGTAAACATGATTTTTTTTAAAAATATGTTGTAATTGTATCTTATAGATGAAATCCCCGTTAAACCATTATCAGGTAGTTATGTAGGGGAGATGTAAATTCCTGACTACGTAAAAACAAATTAAAAAAGTCCAAATATGAAGCAACGGAGCAGAACATGGAGATTACACCGTGTCTTTTATTTCAAGCTCACTTGGATAGATGACATTCACTTGTTCTCCAAATTTGTTATTATTTAGAGCTAGAACGTCATCTATATATCTGTATATATAATTGAATTATTTAGCGACAGATTTTTCTCCAGATTTGACAAGGTTCTAAAAAATTCTGATTCATATGAATAAAGAAACAAATCAGCAAACAAAGGTGCACAGTTTGTGCCCATTGGTATACCGATTTTTTGTTGAAAAATTATATTGCCAAACACAACAAATATGTTGTCTATCAAAAACATTTTGTTGATGGTATCTTTAGTATATTTTTGTTTGCAGTCTGTATGGTGTTTACAAAATAACCAGAATCCCCGTTGAGCACTAGATATTTATATCTTGGTTTACCGTTTTTATAAAAGAATGACAAGTGAATGATTTGTTTTAGACGTTCTTTTAATTTAGAATGAGGGATAGTGGTGTAAAGGGTAGAAAAATCATAATTTTTTATACTTTTTACCGACGAGAGAGTATTAGAAACAAGATGGTAGAGTAGTTCTAAATAATTTTTGGGAATCCACATTTGGTTGATGCCAAACGTAGAATGTACTTTTTCTGAATATGTCTGAAGGCCATTTTTGACGAATGTCAAAATTTGCTAAACCTTAATTTATATTTTGGCATAAATGTTCAAAACTTAATTAATTTGCCTATATATAATAGTTAAGTAGACATGAAGTAACAGTTTTGAGAAACTAATATATAATCTTTTATTTTGTCAAAATCTAATCACTTAAAATCAACAGTTCCGTTAATACAAAAAAGCTAGTAAATGAGTACGATGGTAGATAAAAGTCTATTCTTTCGCTGAAGGTTTTCTTTTATACCTAATTGTTTCAAAAGGAATTCAAAGTTGAATAATTTCCAAAGAGGTTTATATCGCTGTAAGGACATTTTATGTGTGGTGATTCACACAACATTACAGAAAGGAGTGTCTTCTGAACTTAAAATGCTTTAAACAAAATTCATTCTAAAAGTATTAGAACAAGCAATTACATATAATAACCCAATATTTCGAATTCTTCCATCAAATTGTAATTTTTAGGCTAATATGTCAAAAATCGTATAACTATCATCTTCTATGCACCAGGCCCTGAGTGATTATTTGAACAAAAGAAAAAAACTGAATTTAAAAAGTCCAAGTATCAAAAATGTATCGATACCCCTCCAGATAATCATTTTCCAAAATTTAACTGGTATTTGTATTATATATTTCCACATTATTATACATATTTGTCAACAAAAGGTTTATATTTAATGAAAACCATAACATTTGTCACAGTAAATGCAGTCAGACTTTGCCTACTAAGAGGCTCTTGAAATTAATTCAGAGTGACTGTTAAAAAATTGAACATTCATTCGAGCTTAAACAGATGACATAAGATGTCAAGGTTATTCGTTGGGAATTATATATCAGGTGACAAGTATTATGACGTGATATCATCATCAAGAAACATTTAACACTTGTAATAAAAAGATAGATTTAAAAAATAGGAAAAAATATTGATCGAAAGTTATTGCATTCTCATATGAAAATATATGGTTTCTAAAGAGATTGCTTTTCCGCTAGATGTTTTTTTAACTTTTGCCCTTTTTAAATCTAGAATGTAATATCAGGTTCCTATTACTCATGTAGATTGATAAATTATTTTTTTCTTAATTCAAAATATAACCTGATCACCTGGGAATACGAGAATATTCCAACAGAAGCTGTGATTGTGTGTTTGTTTTTCTTCTCTCTCTCTCTCTCTCTCTCTCTCTCTCTCTCTCTCTCTCAAATATCAATCTTTTAAACCTAACAATATCAAAAAAAATTTCAATGAAATTGAGTAAGCTGTAACCGAAAAATTGTTTTGGCTCTTTCCACTACCTACTATAAACGCTAAAAATTTACTAGTTACACTGATCCAATAACCAAATCACCCTAACTGTTGACAAGCTCGAGTGCTTTAATTGAAAAAAGGATTCATAACACAAATAGCAAACATAAACACAAATTTTGACAAAGACCTATTTTTACCAAAAAAAAAAAATAAATAAATAATAAAAAAAAAAAAAAAAATCAACCCTTTATAAGATGCGTTTTGTTGTTCATAGATTGTTTAAAGTATACAAAGTAAAAATTGATTTTTATTGATGTTTTATAAAGTTTTATATTCTGAAAATATGCTGTGTACTATATTAGCAACAGCTGCACTTTAACAGTTATCACAATATGGTAATATAGCAGGCATTTAAACTATATAGGCTTAAACATTCTTTGAAACCAAAGTTAGTGAAATTATATGTTGACGAGTCAGGTACTGCATTTAAAGGTTTTAATTATCATTGTTCAGTAATTTAAGCATAAAACAGCAAGATTTTAAGTCAGTTGTAATTTAAAACGATATTTTTTCAATGATGAAATGTTTTTTTTAGAAAAAGGCAGAGTAAGTTTAATATTATTTTTATTTTAAAAGTTGTTGTGTTGCAGAAACTGCTTAAATAAATTCATCTTACATCATTATTATTGGAAGCTTTATATACCATAACCGTTCGCGATTCCTTGTAAACCTACAATGTGGAACAATTGACTATTTTATTCTTTATTCACTTTAAATGATATGAGCTAGATGCCTTCAGACTTGAACAGAAATTTAAAAAATGGGCGTTTTCGCATGCTTTGATTCTCTGGTTTGTAATATTTTTAAATTGAAATTTGATAATGTATTATTCGTACTATTGTAATAAAGCAAACATATTATATGAAATCCAGATTGAGTAATCATGAAATGAAAGTACTATTATGAAGCTTCTGAACATTTAGTCAATGTACGTTTGTAGTATACTGGAACTGGTTGAAATGATAACTGCAAAACTCCAGTAGCTGCCTGTTCTTTATTCGTGTGTGTGTGTGTGTGTGTGTGTGTGTGTGTGTGTGTGTGTGTGTGTGTGTAGTAGTAGTAGTAGTAGTAGTAGTAGTAGTAGTCGTAGTAGTAAGGCCTGCGACAAGCTTATATACTCTTCTCTAATATAACAGAAGGGAAGAGCATGACCGTACCTGACCGAACCTTTGATGTGTACAGGTTAATTGAAGAAGGTGCATACATCATGCAATAGCCAGATGGTTAGTTTAAGATAGTTCCATGAAGGCTGTACAAGGTTTGTCTGGCCATTTACATAAGGACGACTTGAGTGTAAACCTGATGTAATAAATATAGTCAGACGTATAATTTTGAGATGCCAGAAAACATTTGGCTCAATTTGTATATGATTTCTAATATCATTACACGTTCAAAGCAGGAAAATTTCTACTCAAAGGTTTAAAAAAAATTGGTTTGGTCTTGTATGGTTCCTTCTATTCATGGATTATAATGTTGAATGCACTTTAACATTTTGCCAAGTACATAAATATCAGTTGCAAATTTCTTTTTTTTTAATCTATCATAGTTGTGTTTTTGTAAATTTTGTCAATATCGGATAAAGTTTAAGATATCAGATATTTACATTTTTTATAATGTCTTTTGTCAATTAGTCGTGTTGTAACCTGTAAAACATATGATATCACGAGATCACTTACAAAAAAGAATAAATTCGTTGTTCATAACGTATGCATACAAGGACTGTTAATTCATTGTTTGATTTGTAAAAAAAATTCATTTTTGTCTGTTGCAGTTGTTTTATTGGTCGCTTGTTGCTAAATAAGTGGCTGTAAATGGACTATAAAAAACTTTATTTTCACACTGCTAGGCTTTTACTTTGGTGTTTTAAAAATCGTCAATTAAAATGCTCCCTGAGGTGAGAGTACATAGTATATTTTATCCGATCTTATTTGACCCGACCGTCTGACTTTGATAATATTTTTTGAGAATAAAGCCGTATATGTAAAAGTTATAATCAAGAACTTTTATTGGTAATAAATTCTCGAGGTGGAGAAGTGTAGCGTACAAAACCAATAAATTTTTCTGCATAATTTAGAAGTGATAGTACTTTTTTCGAACATAGATTCTTGTTAAAAGCAGCTTTCTTTTAAAATTTTAAGTAACTTGTTTTTATGTATGATGGATGAAGAGAAATAGAATCAGGGATCTAAGTAAACATGTTTTAAAATGATGTATATTGGCGTCATGTTTACATATTCATATTTTTACTTTTTTAATATTACTATAAATTTTCTATATTCTGATTGGCTGATATTAACTTTTCTAACATAGAACTGCATAATATATGAAATCATTCTAAGTAACATTTTAACCACCGCGCGTTAAGTTGCGAGGGGGTAATTTAACATCCTAACATTCCATGTATTGATTTCAAATGACTTATTTGAAACTTTAAGTTTCATTTGATGATATTTTAAAAACTATCCCAAGCGATGTGTTTGTTTCATAAGTTAAATCGACCTTCACTTAACGACAGTTTGTAAACAGAAATTGAAGGGATGGTAGCAAAGGAGGGCCCTCCGCCAAAAAAAAGTTTTTGAAATTTCTTTCTCTGGTCAAATAATATTTTGGCCGTATTCTTGGTGAACATAACTTTCAGCTTGGTTGAGAAATCCTTGTATCGACCTCATCAAAAGTCAATAACTGTATATCATCACCGTTATGTAAATAGCTCTTTTCAATGACCTCCATTAAACACCCCTGTATTATGCTAGGCTGGACTTCCACTGGTTTTGTTTGCCCTTTTTTGTCATAAACTTCTATTGTATTGTTCTCTTTTGCGTTGCTGTTGCCATGCA
Organism: Tegillarca granosa; assembly: GCA_029721355.1. Taxonomy (NCBI): domain Eukaryota; kingdom Metazoa; phylum Mollusca; class Bivalvia; order Arcoida; family Arcidae; genus Tegillarca; species Tegillarca granosa. The sequence continues at coordinate 43,574,906 of CM056599.1, read as the reverse complement.
CATGAATATATTAACATTCTGTCTTTTAACATATTTGCGTTTTTAAGACTTCGGTTTACGATGAACATTAGATTACATATAAATATCCTTTAAATCTGTAAGAAAAAAGACATTATGTAACTTGTAAGATATGATATAACAAGTTCATAGACTTTTTAATATAAAAGCGGTTTTTGTTTAAAAGTGTTACTAATATAGAAACCATGGTATTACAATATTATAAAACAGACTATGTAACATTTATTTATAAAAGGTATAGCGTTTACAAAAACTTATTTTATAAATTATCATATTCTCTTGAACAATAAACAGCTAAATCTAACACACAAACAAAATGCGTAATGTATTAGGAAAAAATCGAAACATTATGCAGGCCTGCGAACTGCGATTTCCCTATTTTATTAAAATATTAATTTTTCTTATTCACAATCATGCTTAGAATTTTCAGTAAGTGTTTGTGTTTACATGTCCTTATATTTTTCACCGATTACTCAAAGAAGTTGTCCTCTTAATAGGCTTACAATTATTGAAAAGGTCTCTTTATAGGAACAAACAAAAAATCTAATAAAATTAAGTGCAAATTAAATACGATTTAAACCCGCATAAAAATTTGAGTTGGTAGCCTATGTACATAACCAATAGACTATCGCGTCTTATGGAGGTTTGCAAATACTATTTTCAGACTTTTTACAGAAACTTCTCAAATCTGGAGAAAAGACTGTCGCTAAATCATTCAACTACACACACAAATATATAGATGACGTTTTATCTCTAAAACATCACAAATTTGGAGAATATGAAATGTCCAAGTGACCTTGAAATAAAAGACACGACGTTTTCTCCATTCTCCTTCGATGGTTACAGTTAATATATTATGGTAGAGTTTGTTCCAACTATAGTGACTTTCTTCAACGAAGCAAACTATTTACAATTAAATTGTTGACGCAAGAATATTGCAAGCCTAGGCTAATCAAGGCCCTTAAAAAGTTTTGTGGCCGTCATCACAATATTGTTGATAAGTATGTAGTCGCTATATCCAAACTTATATTGGATATATTTGACTTACCATAGTTCCGTGTTTCTTTTATTCTCAATGTTGACTTGCACGTGACGGTGTAGCTAGCTAGACAGGAGGTGCTTACCCTTCCAGAGAACCCAGTCTCACTTCCTTTATGGAAGTTCACGTTTATACCTAAATTTGCCAGCTTTCAAAGTTTATACTTTGTTTTTGAAATTGTGATTTTGACAAGGACTGGTATGTTTGTGTTTTATTATTACATGAATAATCACCAGCTTAATGAAACACATATATTTAGTTTTTAAAGCATTTCATTTTTAACCTTTGCCAAGCGTGCTCGCAAATAGTTTTAAGGTATGTAAAAATTTAATAACCTTTTATCTTGTTTTGTTAATGGGAGAGCTTTCAATCATAATAAAATAACATGATGTATACCGGTTATATGTATGAAATAGTCTTATTTGTGTCTTTTCATTTTTATGTACAATATTCAGCTTTTCCATTATCGAAAATTTTGCTTTTGTCATGACAACTTTAACTAAACATAATTCTATCAATTATTTTTCAATGGCAAATTCAAAAAAACTTTTCGGCAATCTATGGAAAGGACCTTTCATACATCATTCCTGCAAAGTTTTATTCAATTTGCTTCAGTACCTCAGAGGAGATGGCCGATATATGCTTTTCCCATAGGGTCCAATGTTAAAATATGTCCTGCTCTGGCAGCTATGTTTTTTAATGAATCCGGGAAATTTCAATAATCTAAGTAAAAGACCATTCATACATCCTTCCTGTAAAGTTTGGTTCAATTTGCTTCAGTAGTTTCAGAGGAGATAGCAAATACATGCTTTTCCCATAGGGTCCAATGTTAAACTATGTCCTGCACTGGCAGCCATGTTTTTTGGTGGATTCGGTAAATTTTGGCAATCTTAGTAAAGGACTATCAATTCATCATTCCTGCAAAGTTTGTTTCAATTGGCTTCAGTAGTTTCAGAAGAGATAGCAAATACATGCTTTTCCCATAGGGTCCAATGTTAAACTATGTACTGCACTGGCAGCCATGTTTTTGGTGGATTCGGAAAATTTCAGCAATCTTAGTAAAGGACCATCCATACATCATTCCTGCAAAGTTTGATTCAATTTGCTTCAGTAGTTTCAGAGGAGATAGCCATTATATGCTTTTTCCCATAGGGTCCAATGTTAAACTATGTCCTGCGCTGGCAGCCAGGTTTTTGTTGGATGCGGGAAATTTCAGCAATCTTAGTAAAGGACTAACCATACATCATTCCTGCAAAGTTTGATTCAATTTGCTTTAGTAGTTTCAGAGGAGATAGCCATAATATGCTTTTTCCCATAGGGTCCAATGTTAAACTATGTCCTGCACTGGCAGCCATGTTTTTGGTGGATGCGGGAAATTTCAGCAATCTTAGTAAAGGACTAACCATACATCATTCCTGTAAAGTTTGGTTCAATTTGCTGCAGTAGTTTCAGAGGAGATAGCAAATACATGCTTTTCCCATAGGGTCCAATGTTAAACTATGTCCTGCACTGGCAGCCATGTTTTTTGGTGGATTCGGAAAATTTTGGCAATCTTAGTAAAGGACTAACCATACATCATTCCTGCAAAGTTTGATTTAATTTGCTTCAGTAGTTTCAGAAGAGATAGCAAATACATGCTTTTCCCCATAGGGTCCAATGTTAAACTATGTCCTGCACTGGCAGCCATGTTTTTGGTGGATTCGGAAAATTTCAGCAATCTTAGTAAAGGACCATTCATACATCATTCCTGCAAAGTTTGATTCAATTTGCTTCAGTAGTTTCAGAGGAGATAGCCATTATATGCTTTTTCCCATAGGGTCCAATGTTAAACTATGTCCTGCGCTGGCAGCCATGTTTTTTGGTGGATGCGGGAAATTTCGGCAATCTTAGTAAAGGACCATCCATACATCATTCCTGCAAAGTTTGATTCACTTTTGCTTCAGTAGTTTCAGAGGAGATAGCAAATATATGCTTTTTCCTATAGGGTCCAATGTTAAACTATGTCCTGCGCTGGCAGCCATGTTTTTAGGTGGATGCGGGAAATTTCGGCAATCTTAGTAAAGGACCATCCATACATCATTCCTGCAAAGTTTGATTCACTTTTGCTTCAGTAGTTTCAGAGGAGATAGCAAATATATGCTTTTTCCTATAGGGTCCAATGTTAAACTATGTCCTGCGCTGGCAGCCATGTTTTTAGGTGGATGCGGGAAATTTCGGCAATCTTAGTAAAGGACCATCAATACATCATTCCTGTCCAGTAGTTTCAGAGGAGATAGTCTAAATGTGAAAAGTTTACGGACGGACGACGGACGACGACGGACGCCAAGTGATGGCAAAAGCTCACCATGGCCTTCGGCCAGGTGAGCTAAAAAGAAAATAAAACCATGGAAAACTGGCCAATAAAGTAAAACACGTGAACTTTCTTTATGGACTGTGAGGCCGGGTGCTCCGGAAGGATAAACACCTTCTGTCTGGTACATTTTATGCAGTAAATTTTTGCAATTTCTAGTTATATTTTTAACATCGCAAAAATAAAAAGATCGCTAAACGAGTGAATACAGTTTGAAATAATTATTTAGTCGTAGCATTTTCTGTTTAATACAAATATATTAATATGCGAACTGATTTGTTTTGTAAATGTCTAGCAAAAGAAATTATTAACTTACAATAACTTTTCTCGTGACCTGTTTCTTGTGAATTAAATTATGACGAGGAATGTCACTGATGAGGAATGATTTTCCGAAATGTGCACATATGGCACATCAAAATTTAGCAGGTATTTGTTATATATTTACATAAAGGACAAAGAATGAAAATTCTACACTTTAACTAAATGATTTATTGTTTAAAGCGTAATTGGCATTATTACAGCTTTTTCGCTGCTAGAAAATTAAAGTGACCGAATAGTTTTAATAAAATATTGAATATTATTAAAAACTAAATGAAAAGATTATTTTCAAGCTAATACTAAACGGAAAAATCAGTAGAATCTCAGCTAAATTAAAAAATAAAACATTAGGGGATATAAGGTAAAATATTATTTTGATATAAAAACTGTTTATTTAACGAAGCGAGTTTTAAATTTGATATCCATTAATATTAATAAAAAGATCTTGCATTGATAAAGCTTCTTTGTAGTTCAAAAACAGAAAAGATAAGCTGAATAGATTGCTGACTATAACATTGGACTTATCATGGGTTTGTTCTTCTTTTAACTAAAGGATTTATGATAAATGAATGTTGTATTTTTCAAATTAAACATTTTTGGTATCGTTATATATTTGTATACTTGTTTAATTACACGTATTAGTATTGAACGTTTAGATGTGAATAGAAAACTGATTAACAAAATACGTATGATATTAACTCGTTCTTTTCCACTGTATGACGACATAGAAGAAGGATGTAATTATCATGCCATTTAAAAGTCCAATATAAACAACACTGTGTATACCTGTTATCAATATTCTCACACTTATCGTAACTTCATCCACACTTAAGACGACTGGTATATTACATCTTTACCTTATCCAAAGACAGTAGATACAGAGTAAATAATATTCACAATTAAAAAAAGGCGTCGAATCATACTCATTCTTCATGGTTAATTTACAGTCTACTAAATAACTTTATGTTAGTTTGACTTCTAAAGCCGACAGACAATATAAAGTTAGCAGTGAACTTATTGAAGAAAAGAACTTGTAAATGTAGCTTATTGATTATATCAGATTGATCTATTTGGAACAGAATTTTATTACTTTCTACACGTTTTACTTTCCTGTTACAAAAATTATGAAGGCCATTAATTGAGGAAGGATATAAAAATAAAAAGCTGGTATGACTGAAGATAGGTGAGTAATTTATATTAAACGTATTATATGTTAATAAAACATATTTGAAGAAAGATCTTATAATGTATTTTCCATCAGTTTTGTTTTATTTTCTTTAATGTAGAATAAATCTTAGAATCAGCTTTTTGTTTTAAACTTTTCTGCTTCTCGTTTTGATTCCATTGCAAAGCTGTGTATATATAAGACAAATAGCTGTAAAATTTTGATGTGCCAGATGTGCACATTTCGGAAATTCATTCCTCACCAGTGACACTAAGACCTAAAAGTTTGATAGATAAAAACATAAACCAAACCTTTGGAAATTAATAAATCTAAAGTTCCAAAATTATATAAATCCAAATTCAGCTAAGGAATGCTTTGCATGAGGGAACAGACCTTAGTTTTAAATAAATTTCAAAATTTAAAACGGCTTGTTTAAACTTATTTAGTTTATAGTTGTCATTCTTTTGCAGAGTTTAGTTTGTTAAATTGTCCTTCAAACAATATTTTAAGCATTTGGATTTTGATTAACTATTATCAAACCACTGCATCTTTTTCGTTGATGCTTATATGTGTTTGCTTCATTTACTTTTTAGGTCTTGGTTGTATTGGTTTCAATCTTAATACGCGCTAAGTTTTTACTTTTAAGTTACAGATCACACACACACACACACACACACACACACACTTTTTTTAATCTTTGTCTATAGGTTGAGTGAAGAACTGAGTGAATAATTTTTTCCTGTATTTATTTTATATAGAATGATGTTATACAAAATGGTATAAGATGAGGCATATAATCATATTACAAAAAATTGTCATTCATTTCCTATTATTTTACATTGATTATAACACTATTATATTTACCTTTACACCATTTATTGCATTAAATCTAAGTAAAAAAGTACGGTTAATCATAATATAAATTTATAATTTTAAAGTTTTTTGTCGATAGAATAAATAAAAGTCTTATATAGCATTGTGGTATTTGTGTTACATATATATAAAAAAAGTGCGTTTTACATTCTGTCATTTTAAAACTAAAAATTTTCAAGACTAGTATTTGTTTTATTTGTATACAAATGCTGCTGAACTCGCTTCCGGGCGTCAAGTGACATATCTCTGTATAATTAACTTTTTCCAGTAGGTTTTTTTTACGTTTTAAACATTATAGACTGATGTTTTCAAACGAACAACATTGAGTTCGAATATAACAAAACAATTAACAGTCAAACAATCTGTAGGACTAAAAATGACACAGAATCTATTGAAAACTCTTATCTTTAGACCGAGAGTGGTGCTGAAACGTAGTAAATTTTAAAACTGTAAAATTAAATCTGACGTTTTCTTTAACTGATATTAAATCTTTCGTCACATGAACATTTACTGAAAAAGTGATAAAATATATCTGTTATTTAAAGTTTCTCTATTGCTGTAAGCGAAGTACTTATTGATTAAGTCTATACTTGGTGGTTTAAAACATAAACTCTCACGGCTGAAATTATCATCAGTAGTGCTAGCAATAACTAATATTGTTTTTGTTATTACATTGTTGTATTATGTTATGTCTAATTTGACATTTAATTTCAAATGTTTATATTAGGTAGATAATTACGGAAGTCGAGTTATCACGCGAAAACTGAATTAATGACCAATTACATGCCCTTAAAAATCAATAACAGAACAACTTCTTAATACTTAACAATGAACATAGAGTAACAATACAAAAAACAAGAACCAGTATTAATATATACATTATTTAACAGTTAACATTTGTAGCTGTAAACAGAATGTCAAACAAATATGTTGCAAATTACCGAAATCAGAGTCTCTGTGACGAAATGATATAAAATATATAAATATATATAGCAAAAATACCTGTTAAATTTTGATGTGCCATAAATGCACATTTCGGAAAATCATTCCTCATCAGTGACACTAAGAACCGAAAAGTATGATAGATAAAAAACATAAATCAAACTTTTGAAATTGAATGAATCCAAAGTTCCAAATTAAACGAATCCAAATCCAGCTAAGGAATGATATTCATGAGGGAATAACCCTTAGTTTTGATTAAATTTTAATAAAAATTAAGATCAATGATATAAATTTAAAGTAGAATGAATTTGTTACTTAAATTTTTTTTATGAAATTATAGCGAAACATAATGCATTGTAATGGCTTTCAGTCGTTTTATATTGAAAAAATTCATCAAAATTTACCTACAATTTTAACAAAACACGTTTTACTTTTCAGAAACATTTCTTTCGCTTTTATCTCAATCGATATCAACTGCACACACTACTGTAGAATATCATTCTATTAACTTGTTGTATTACATTTCCATCACATGAAAAAATCAAAGCGTTTTGATCTTGATAATAAATAATCTTATTAACCTAATATTTTTGTATATGCAAAAGGATACAATAATGTACTACTGTATTCTCAAAATGGAAGAAAAGACTATTAAGAATCCATGTAAATGCATAATCCTTTTTTATATGGGTTGTAATGCTGAAAATATCCACGCCAATGTTATGTAACATACATTCATTCAGATCAATAAACTGTCATTGTATATACAACATACTCGTAACTTTTTCCTCTAAATTGAGATTTGTTTAAAATAAAAAGAAGGATGCCTTAACATTGAATATATAATGTATTTTTTGTATCCAAATAAACGATTTAAATATAGTCGTTAAAAGTTGAACTTCAGCTTATGGTTTTTCCACATTTATCTATATCTTATTTAAAGTAATTTATAACCCAAATACCTGTTAACCTTTAATGGGCCATATGACCACATTTCGGAAAATCATTCCTCATTAGTGACACTAGGGACCGAAAAGTTTGATAGATAAAAAGGTAAGTCAAACAGTTGGAAATTAAAGGATACAAAGAATGACACACTTGATTTAAAATAGGGTTTGTCTGTAAGTATTTATGTTGGTTCAGTAAAAACACTTGGTCCAGAACCATGAGTAAATTCATAATTCAATAAAGCATACAATCTACAATGTGTTTTAACTACTGTAATTGGATTCGTGAACGTAAATCGTCATCAATTCATCTTAACATTTAAGAATTTAAGATAAGCAATCCGTTTAATTTTTTATTTTTCTTTAGTTATTTAAAAGATTAGTCTATCTTATTCGATAAGTAATAGAAACAATTAATTTGCATAAAAGATATATGATAATACGTTTAACCTTAATGAATGGAAGTTCCCCTTACATTAGCCTGTATTAGTGTTGTCTACTAAAGCGGATTTCAAAAAAATGTATGTATTAAATTTAAGAAGATGATCCTTAAAAACATGTAATAATGAGTCAATTGTCAGAATAATTTACTGTGTAAAGTTATACAATAATAGACATCCGACAAACAAGTCTGTATCACCGGCTATTTTAATACTCAGATGCATTAAAGAATTTATGACTTCTTCTTTGTTAATAGTAATTATCATCTTAATAAGATAAAATGTTTATTTTTTATCTCTGGAAGTGTTAAATCAAGCTTCAAGTCAATGAACAATACAGAGTAAAAAATAAATTTTGAATGAAATAAAATACAAACTATACCAGTACATGTCCGAATCACAATCACAAAAAGCAAAGTAAAAAAACTTTGAAAACTAGCCAATTGTTATACATGAAACTTCCATCAAATAATTAAGGCTAGGCGCTGCTGAAGGTTAAGCAGCTTAACTGCAATACATTAAGCTTAATCTTCCCTGTTCAAAATGTAACAAAACCTAAAAGTATTGTATTAGAATAAATGAAAATAAAATGCTATACAACTTTTCTAAACGTTTCTGTACATTTTGCTGCTGGCATGACAAAGAACTACAAGAACTTTGCAAACACTGCTTTTGGTATATAAGATGAAATGTACCAACGTAAAAGGTCCATATCCATTGGCAATATTTGTGACTTCTTTATTAGTATTTTTATCGTAAAAGGCGCATAACTTGACTTTCCAAATTGTTAACAAAGGGTTTTTGTATTTACATCCCATATTACTTTTGTTTCTTATCCTCTTTATCCCGTATAGGACAAAAGACCGCAACAAGCTCTCTCCATCTTTCTCTTCCTTTTGTCATATGTTGTGCATGCCCTCAGGTGTATCGAATCTTTTCTAATTCTGCCACAATTGTTCGCCTGAAGGTTATATGATGTCTGCTTGGTTTTTCTCCAAATGGTGTCTTCTGGTGTTATCTCTCTTGTCATTCTTTATACATCACCTGGGTATCTGAACCGTCGTTATTTATTTTATTATTTATACTTTGCCTTTGCATCTTTCAAGTATTTCTTTGTCGGTTATCTAACTGGATCAAAATATTTGCAGGAACTTATATAAACAACTGTAGTGAAATGCTTCTATTTTTGACAGTGAGTTAAGATCATTTGCTAATACTTTGAACCATACAGTCAAACAGATTTGACGTTACTTTACATCTCGTGCTGTAGTCCTTTAATTTCCAAATAGGTTAAAGTTTGGCGAATGTGTGCTTTGAAAGCCTGGCTTGTATGTAGTTTTTTTCTCTTGCAAATTTATTCAAAAAACCTAAATGAATATAATTACCAAAAACAAAACTTAAATGATTTTTTGAGGTTATTGAAACAAAACAGCAATTGCATCATTGATAAAATAACAAATGCTTGACGTCAGATTTAATATCTAAAAAATTAATAAAAAAGCAATTTCCAAAAATAGTAATTTTTAGAGAAAAGTTTCCTAAACTTTAATCGAACAAATACTTGAAAAACCCCCGAAAGATTTTACATCTAAAAATTACAGCGAAATAGATTATGAATATTTGTATAGGATCAAGATGTTTTTCTAAGATTTTGTTTATTTTAAGCATTGTTCATTTACAGACACTGGTTATATATATATATATATATATATATATATATATATATACAAAGTTGTTGACAGACTTCGGTCTTGTAACAAAATCTAGTTAATAATAATAATAATAATAATAATAATAATTAATAATAAATAATAATAATATAATAATGATAATAATAATAATGGCATTTTTCATGTTACTAGTTACCTGTGCTCCGTGCGTTTTCAATATTATTTATCGGAAACCAACTTTCAAAAATTCGTTTAGTAAAACTTACTTATTTCATTCTTTAAAGCAGAACAACATAAAATATAAATATTATTTGTAACATTTTAATCTTGATTTGGGTCATTGGGAGATTTTTACAAATAGTAAAGCTTTTTAGCATGACTGAAAAATCACAATTTCCTAACGCAATATCAGTTACATATTGAAGTATGTAATAAAGATGCAAGAAAAATACTTTTCATTGCTCTCGTCTGATTTATGGATTTTTCTCTCATGACAAGACATGTAATATAGAAATATTCCATTGATGATTCTCATGGAGGATATTTCTATCTTTTAAAGGCATCGTGTTCAATTTAGCACTGGAACTACTTTTTGGTTCCCCGTTTTATGTCCCTATGACCAACTGCTCAATGACAGATTTTGTTGAACAAAAATTATACAAACAAAATGTCGATCAAGGAACTTGTTGTTGTATAAAAAAAATTATCTGCTTAGTATTATGACATTTAAGATATGTTTTATCATTATGCAGATAACTTCAGATATCAAAATATACAGCCAAAGTACGCTGTAGAAAACATTTCGAGAATTTCTGGGTCTTACACATGAAAATGAACAAAGAAAAATCCGAACTTGACAATAATTTGGCAAAATTTATAATCTTCGCACAACGGAAGACAAAAAGTGAACGAGCCCTTGACCCTTAGATGTATGACTTAGAGTTCCGATAGATATTTGAAAAAATATCGTGATGCAATCGATGATGAATGCCAACGCTTTCGAATGTTCTAAAACAAGGGAATAATTAAGACGTAAAAAGGAAAGACTTGAACGTCTAGGGAAGGGTAATAAACATATGGTTTTAGATGATATATCCTAAAAATCACCTTTGTAATACGTCAGTTTACTGCCAACCTCAACAGCGTCAAAATGGAATATTCCAACCTCATGACGTCAGAAAGTTCAGAAAGGTCATCGGCGTTCATAGCATATGACCGCATATGAAGAGTAATAGAGTCATAGAAAGAAAGATAATAGGAATTGTAAACCATAATATTCCACTAAAGGATGTGGAATTAAACTAACAGAATCTTTTTCTTTCAGACGAATTATAAGTGATTTATTTTGTTTATTTGTTTGTTTTCTTTTTTTCTATTTTTTTTCTAGAGTAGAAATTCTTTTTAAAAAAATTATTGTTGTGGTTTAGTTTTGTTTACGATTCTAAGATGTAAGTTACATTTTATTACATACATCTGTGACAAATACAAACGATTATGTATATTTTTACAGAAACGTTTATTATAAATAGTTCAGTGTATATAAATAAAGAATAAATGACGACATTTTGAAGAGAATGAAAAGTTTATTACATTTAACATAAAAGTTTGCGTATAGACAAAAAGAAATATAAACAGCAGATGAAAATGTCAATAGAACATTATCACACTAACATAATATCGTTTATTGCAAGAACATACAATCATTTTTAACTAACGTTTGTTTTGCCGATTTCAGTTGATGTATATCTGAACACTGACCTCAAAAACGAACGTTTGTTTTGCCGATTTCAGTTGATGTTTATCTGAACACTGACCTCAAAAACGAATGTTTGTTTTGCCGATTTCAGTTGATGTATATCTGAACACTGACCTAAAAACCGAACGTTTGGTTTGCCGATTTCAGTTGATGTATATCTGAACACTGACCTTAAAAACTATCGTTTGTTTTGCCGAATTGAGTTGTTGTATATCTGAACACTGACCTAAAAACCGAACGTTTGTTTTGCCGATTTCAGTTGATGTTTATCTGAACACTGACCTAAAAACCGAACGTTTGGTTTGCCGATTTCAGTTTGATGTATATCTGAACACTGACCTAAAAAACGAACGTTTGTTTAGCCGATTTTAGTGCTGTATCTGTTTACACCATATCTTTCATTTTATTGTTAGAATCAAGCTGTTTTCCGTCTACAAGCACGGTTTTATTGCTTATTCATTGCATCGTTATTTAGAACGATTACAGCTTTATCGAAGTAACATAAACATAAGCAGTCTATATATATTGTTAGTTTATTATAAAGACAAAAAAAAAATATAATCATAAACATGTGCATTATAAGATATGTTAGAAGTATTTTGTTATAAACATGTAGATAATATGCAGTGAAGTTTACTGATAATAAAACATTGTTGAATCCAGATATACTTTTGTCTGAAGTTACAAATTAAACTAATACTTATTCTTATAAATACATAAAATTTAAAACAACCGATTAAATAAATCAAATTTATAACTACCGATTTATATTTTTAATTTTATTTTTTCGTACAAACCATTTAGGTATAACCTCTATAGAGATGCTTTTACTGAAAAATTTTACAACATCAGATAATCCAAGAAAAAACATAAACACTTGGTATTTTACTTTTGAATGGTATCAATCAGGATTATACAATGGCTTTGGTTGGTAAATCATACAAAGCCAGAAATTCCAAGAAAAAGCACATACACTTGGAATAATTGATTTACAAGAATTCCACGGATTTAAATGTCTCGCCTGGTTAGTTGTTGATTGAGTAGAAAATATACTACTTTTGACACGCCGCCGCCACAGTTTACGACGACACCGGAAAAGTAACAGCGAAGTTTCGCCTTATGGCAATGCCAGGCTCGAAGAAATTAAATAACATTTATGTCTAAAGCATCTCGCCTATGTAACAGTACTACCTAACAGTAAAGTGACTGAAAATGCAATATTTACATTTCTTTGCAACTTTTCCATTTTAACATCAACATTTTGGTTATATCCATTTACTAATTATATATATATATATATATATTTATATATATATATATATATATATATATATATATATATATATATATATATATATATATATATATATATATATATATATATATATATATATATATATATATACTTACGAAACGAATTATCTCGTTATCATTCTGTGAGTCCTGGCCACACAAAGTTAAAATATGCAACCCTTTAGCCACGACTTTTACCTGTTAACTTATGCATGTTTCCCAATCAATCTGAATACCATAAATAAATATATTAATCCTGCTATTACATAGGTATTATATATACATTTCTTCCACCCTTATTTCTTATTCGGACACACTTATAATTTTAGTCCTAATTCTAATTTTAAAAGCGATTGACTGTTTAAAATGCTACGATACAAATCACACGTTTTTGGTCTCAAAGTTTTAAAGCCTGTATCTTTTCTTAATGATAAAAACAAGAATATGTTACGCCTATTACGCCCGGCAGTTATGACTGATTTCGTTTTTGTTTATAAGAAAATACGTCTTTAAATGACTATAACACACACACACACACACACACACACACACACACACACACACACTTTTCTTTTGTTTCAGTTTCATAGAACATTATGAATTCTGTGCGATAGTTTCAGAACTCTCACTTATGTGTTGTTCTTTAATACTTAAAAAATTATTTTGCAGAACTATTATGCATATGCGTTGCATTGACAATTAGTAGAGTTTGCTCATGTCCAGAAGATTTTGTTCCTCCAGTTGTTAAATGTCTTGATATTCTGGAAGTTGCTCCCGGAGAAATGGCTTTTGTGTCCGATAGTGAGACTATAGCAAACCTATGCAGGTAAGTAACAATTTATAATGGAATTATACTTAGTATTCATTCTTTATTTTTCCTAAATTGTTGATTTTACCAATTTTTCATGATAAAAAATATTAAACAGACTCTGTGTGTGTGTGTATGTGTGTGTGTGTGTGTGTGTGTGTGTGTGTGTGTGTGTGTGTGTGACTAAGCTAGTTAGATTTTTGTAGAGCTTTGTGCAGCGCAGGGGTTAAATTCCTATCTTAAAGCGATATAGACAGTGCATCTACTGTTAAGTTACTTTATTTGCGACAACAAATTTTGATTAATTTTCATAGTAAATCCAATGCGCATCCGCGATAACCATAAAATATATAAGTAGACAGGAAACTGCTACATGGATTTTACATGTTGAAAAACGAAGCATATGATATATTCTTTTGCGCATACGAGGTAATGGGTCGCCAAACACGTCACTTTCTGTGTAAACATCCCTTTTTTGACATGTAAAATTCCCAAAACAGCGACAGTTACCTTTCTACAGAAACGTCTTATGATAATCGGGGATACGCATAGCGATTTCAGCTACGACTAGGTAATAAATTAACCCAAAGTTCCAAAATGATATGAATCCAAAACCAGGTAAGGAATGTTTTCATTAGGGAACAAGCCTTAGTTTTAAATAGATTTTAAATGAAATTTGTATATTTTCTGATTTGTTACGGTACAGAACAATTTATTTAAAGCTGCATTAAGTTTTCCAAAGAAACAGTTATAATAGTGCTGATCTAATTAATGATGTTCCTAATGAACAATGTTACATTTGGTTCAACGATAAAAGCTCGAATAAATACAGGAACAACAATAATTTCCCAGCGAGATGTAGCATGTGGGATCTAATATTAGAACATGGTTACGTCATGAAAAAACCTGGTCATTTAAACTCAACTTTCAAAACGGTGAAATGCGATAAATTAAACACAGAAATTCGTTAACACCATTTCAAATACATCTGGATATTAATGACGGACAATTAATGCAATTTGTCATGTTTCATTTTCGATTCATGGGTTTTTCCGTACATTGGTGCGCATGCTCCAAGCTCATAATATCATCGATAAACATTGACCAACCGGTAAGAGGATTCCGTTTATTTACAGCTAAAAGGAAGGAAATTTTAGAAAATGAATCTCACGGATTGTAATAATAAATTATCTATTTTAAAAAAAAATATTTTTAGAAAATCAAAAAAAAATTCAGAAAATTGAAAAACTTGATGCAGCTTTAAAACTAAATAGAATGTGTCTTTTGATAAAACGAATTTTCCTAAAAGGTGTTAACAATTTGTGTATTCGTAATGATTTATCAGATGGAATGATATAACAAGTTTATAATTCATTTTACTTTTTATTGTATTTTATTTGTACAGTAAATAGATCTAGACGTCATTGTTTTATTTTTTACATATCACGATTCATTCACTATAGATCTTCTTGAAACCAAATATACTCTCGTGAGGCATGGAATTTCAGTGATAAATCGTATTATATTGTACAGGAATTTCTATTTACTGACACTCTTCAAGCCACATAACATGTACATGTCTTAAAACAGGATTTTTTTTTTTTTTTCACGTTTTTGACATTTTACGTAATTTGTTAAAAATCTTTCGTGTATTGCGAAGCAATTAAATCAAGTCATTTTATTTCTTTTTTACTTGAAAGCATAATTTTAAGTAACATTTTGTTTGTTAAAACCAAATTCCGTTCTTTTCTTTAGATAACACAAACAAAGTCCAACGCAATTCGACCTATCAAAATTTCACCGTCTGTGTTTTGTTTTAAAACTTTTAAAAAAAGAGGAACCAAAAAAAAAAAAAAGATTTAGTTATAAAAATATGTGTTTGTGTGAATTGTTTATTAAATCTAGTTTCAAGTGTAAGCAATCTGTATATCAAAAACAATTTTTCTGATACTTTTTGCAAAAGATTCCTCCAGTAGAGACCTTATTTTCTGACGGTACAATATGACCAGTTGATATCTCTAAAGAATCTTTACAATATCTTCCCAAGTAATAGCTGAGCCGTTTTTGTGTTTGTCTAATGAATAAAGTTTGTCTTTTAGGACATAATGTTTCCAAACAAATTTTGATGGTATATAGACATAATCGAAAAATGGCACCTTACCAAAATTTTAAAACGTTGCGGTACTTTTTTAGTTTATCTTGACAGATCACATTTGTTTACATTGATTAAAATGATGTATTTCGATAAAGAATGTTTGAAATTAAAGGGACCATTTTGCAGCTAAAACAACAAACAAATAGAGCAAAATAAATAAATAAATAAATCAACAAATAAACAGACATACAAACAAAACAAAAAATAACACAACTGAAAATCACATCACCGATTGTTAAAACTACCAATTTTTATGATAAGATAGTGTTGATGGGTGTAGTAATTAAATTCTTATCGCTTTACTTACTGCATAATCATTAGTTTTAAAATAGATATAAGTATTGTTTTCTAAAAATTATGAAAAAACAACTGAAACAAATGTAATCCCTAAACATATCAGAAAACCATTTGTATAATTGCTTAAAATATAAAAATATATAATGGATAATATAAAGTACGTGTTCTTCCAATATTAAACAAACATTTGTCTAAATTGTATCTGGTATTCATCATTTAAATCAGAATAACTGTTGCGTTGTGAAGCAACTAGTTTAATTAAACTAAAAACAAACTGCACATTGAAATGCAACACAATGTATGTAATGATATAAACGGGCAAACAAGAATAGGATATATATAAGGGGCACACATATATTACCACAAATAATAAAACTTATTCATACAGTGCATCTTTGAGAACTAAAAAAAGTTTTGAAAATTAATAATTCATGCTCGAATTTTCTGTATTTATCTAAATACATAGATTCGTATGTCCTCTTCTGAATTCAAAACTCCAAAATTTCGAGAAATCGGTGTTTTTTAGATTGAAAATGTACAGAGATTGAATAAGAAATCCACCCATTGACAAAAATTTGTGTATGGGTTGTCGAATCAATGAACAAATATTTATCAGAATTATTTTTGACTGTTGACAATACTCTTGAATATGGTATTGTTTAGTAACACACATCTGCTGACATATCCTTATATTTTCCTATGTCACATTGGAAATGTATTATTTTTTAATTAATGGTAAAAAAACATCAAACAGTTTAATGAAAACTTTTTATGTTTATTTATTTTATGGGTTTTTCCGGATAGCTTACATTTTTTTAAACCTAATTTTTATTTAGAAACTAAAAGTGCATTAATTACCGATAAAAAATGGCCATTTTGTATGTGTTTTTCCTGAAAACTGTAAATTATAAGGACAATACCATTTGTACACCTAAACGGTGGATGTGTCTTGCTGCCCAAATACCCAAACGACCAATGCTGCTAGCAACAACTATTTCTTCAAGGTATATGATGTATTTCATTTCCCATTGTAAGGATTTTAGACCATGTCTAGTTGCAACTGGTAGACACTGCTTCGAGCCTTGACTTTACTGTTTATATTTGTAGAGCCTTGATCTGCAGTTGATCGATAAGAACCAGAAACTCATCAAAATCAATTTTAACTCAAAAATGACATTTATTATATTGGCACCTTTCTAAGAAATTTATTATGTTGCATAAAAATCAAGGCTAAAATCCTTCAAATTGGCGATAAATAATTTCATTTTTATATCTTGTCATCACTGGTTGTCGACGCTCAGTTTAGTGTTAAGCTTTTAATGAGTTTGGGTTTTAAAAAATAAGAAATATTATTTGTTCAGATATATGATGCTTGTATAGAATAACGGTTATAGCTATGACCCTTTGATGTAATTAAAGCAACAATAATTTATGTTGTCAAAGGTAGTGACAAACGTACCTCTTGTTGGAGGAAATGTTAGTCCGTAAATAAATGTTTGGTGTTTTCATCTATAAAGTTGAATGAAAATATGAACAAATCAACCATATTTGTTGAAATATTATGTTCTTAAGAAGTATACAAAAACATGATTATCATTTTTGTGCAACACCATTTTATATACTTCTTCATCAAGATCAAAACCAATATTTTAAAAACAATCAACTGGCTTTAAATATCCTGTAACATTCCTTTATATAAAGATGCTAAGGATCTAATGTCGACTTCCTTCTCGGCTTTAAAATCATTCAGTATTTGGAATTTTTATTTGATAATCACATTGCAGCACAAGTTGATGTCTGTTTATTGTTAACAATTTTTACCAGCAATTTTTCATGTACATCATTCTACTTCCAATATATAAAGCTACAAAATGCAGTAGCCTCCTTAACGATTTCGGTTTTTTTTTATCTTAATTGCAATAATCGATCTCTAGTCCAAAGATCATATGTTCAGAAATATGGCTATCAGTTGCTGCGGATGCCTTGTAAAGTTAAAGAATATTTATTATCAATTGCAAAAAATGGTCTAAAGTCCAAAGACTTCAGACAGTCCGATTAAACGACCTAAAACTGTAAATGAGGAAATAAAACTATTAACTGTGTTAATGCAGTGTGTGTGTGTGTGTGTGTGTGTGTGTGTGTGTGTGTGTGTCCCACTTCCAATTGTTAGACGAGCTCAAAAAAAAATTTAAAAAAAAAAAAACCCTGAGACTCGAACCTGTCATCTTTACAATACTAGCGAGGAGCCCTTCTTCATAAAACAGAACACACCTATCTAGACTGGTACCAACCATACACCTACTCACAGGTATGTACGATGTATATTTTTGTCTGAATTACCCTGATTTGACTTTCAAATTGAAAGGAAAAGCTGTCGGATATTTGCCTCTTCTGTAAATATATATGTTATATTTTGTCACTTCATCAAATATTTTAAAAGCTTTTAATTAATAAACCTGTTAACTCATGAATACTTCGAATCGATTTTAGTCGCAAAAAATCTGAAGAAAAAACGCATTTCAATAAACAATATCGTTAAGTCAAAACTTATCTCATGCTTCTATTTTTGTCGTATTGAAATTATTCGTTCGAATTTAGTAGAAAATATGTGATATGTGTTCAATTGAATGACTAATTTAGCAAACCCCTACCCAGAATTTAGAGCAACTCAGTTGTAAGGCCATGCCATGATCCTAAAGGTAGTCGTATAAAGACGAATTTTAACTCAAGACTTAAATGTGGCAATCAAAAACCAAACCGATTTTTATTCGTATAATCAAACCGTCATTTGTAATTCTACTGATGAGGTGTCTAACATGTGCTATAAAACTGTTGAAAAATGATATCGTTTTGTACGTGAGTGATAAGGACTCTTTACGACCAATGAATAACCTGAACATGCATTGATTGAAACAACCACCATTAACCTTAATTATATGACTACGTTGAAACTGCTTCTATGTAATCGCAATTTTTGGGGGTCAAATATAAATAAATAAATAAATAAATAAATAAGATGAAAAAACGGAGTTATTTAATGCAGCTAGGGAATTTTTACAAACTTTTATACAACAAACTTGAAGGTTTTAATGTTTGTGGTTTTACTACTTTTTACTCTCTCTCTCTCTCTCTCTCTCTCTCTCTCTCTCTCTCTCTCTCTCTCTCTCACACACACACACACACACACACACACACACACACACACACATTTACTTTTCAATAAAATATTAATGTTGTAGTAATTAACAATTCATGTATCATACATGTATATTATCAATAAATCACAAAATAGATGTAGCGCATTGAATGGATATGTACTAGTGTTCCATTTTTATGCATCAGTTTCTGTCTGTAGTTAGCAACAAATTTGGTACCCTTAAGACAGCAATTAACAATTTTCCAGGCGAGTAATATATACGTTGGACACGTGCCGCATTGGGAATGGCAATAAAGGTTATCGGAGTTACTTCCCTTTTACTGTTTGCTTATCATAGTTCGTAAACATTGGCGTCGAGTGAAGCGAAGCGGAGTAATGGTGTTTTACGGTCCAGTGAAAATTCTTTAACTTGAAATCAAGTTGTTAGTTCAGGGATGGTGGAGGAAACCAGAGTGCCCGGAGAAAATTACCAAACTCTATATCCGAACTGACAAACTTTCGAACGAGAAAATTTTGACAGTTCTAGCTGAATTGTTCTAAATGAAATACAAATGTATTTACAAATCATATGACAATTTTATAAAGATTTCATTCAGAAAATTCAAAATTTTATAATTTGACAAAACTCCTAAAATAAACTACAACAGCGCTTGTTCACAGTAACCAAAACAAATAGAATTTTCAGTCTGTTAAATAAACAAACACTCTACAACCTTGATTATTCAGAATTCCTAACTCAAACATTTTTAAGCTCGATTGGAGACGCCTATACTACGAGAAGGCCAATTCGGCATTTGTAGATTTGACACAAACGTAAGCTTTTATCTTATTCGTTTTAGGAATGGAAAACTTTCCAATACTGCTTTATTATGCATTTTTCAAAAATGTTTAATTTATGTGCAGATTCTGTGAGACGTATTGAGGCCTTGGAAATGGTATTTTTAGACGGATAGGTTTTCGCTTATAAAAGATACAAAATTTACAGAATTTATCTGTTTTATTTCAGGAATGGCACGTTTTCCAGTGCTGTTGAGTGTGTTTCTAAATTGTTAGATTCATGTGTACATGCTGTAAAATTTGCTGATCCAGAATCTTGGCAGTCTGGTTTTGATAAACTGTGTAATAATATTGATTGTAAGTATGGATGGTGTTATATGTAATATTTTTACATTTGAAAATAAACATTCTATAAATGGAACTTGTCAAAATGTTATAACAACATGATACAAATTAAATCAAGCAATTTGTAATTGTAAAGAATGTTTTGTTTTTGTTTTTTTTTAATCTAAATGCAATTTGTATTAAATCAAATGATAGGTAAATGTCTTTATATATGTGCAGAGGGAAAAAAATCTCGTGTAAAGGGTGCTAAATACGTCACAAATAATAATAATAATAATAATAATAATAATAATAATAATAATAATAATAATAAACATTTAATGATAGACATGTAAATGTATTTATATAGTGTCATATTTTTAAATTTTTAATACAAATACATTCAAAAAAATGATATACAACTACAATGTATGTAACCTTAAAAATAAAACAAAATTAATAAAATAAAATAGAAATAAAAAATATTTATTTTAGAAAATGATATAGTTTTCTTTAGTACTGATTAGTACTATGTCATATAAAAAATGAAATAGAATTTAAAAATAAATCTTTACTTAGAAAATGATTTAGTTTAAGTAGTACTAATGTTATATACCATTTTAAAATCTATTTGATGATATGGTATATAGTTCTAAAGTAAAAATTTTTTAATTCTATTTTTAATATTATTATTTTTTTAAGTTATATACATTTTGATAAGTTCTTGTTACACATTTTACAAGCTGTCAATGTTATTTTCAGTGCATTCTATACATATGCCTTGTATATCGTTACAACACAACAGAATAACGTCCTGTATGAATAATCAAGAAGACACTCTTTCCGAAAGTGCCTCAAGTCTTCAAATAATTTGCAGGTGAGATTCCACGATAAACGGATGAAACTGAAAAATGTCCTTGACACTTGTTAATGCATTTTAGCACACACCAATAACAAATGAATATATATGGGAAAACAATGAAACACAAAACGTGTCTTTTTCATTCGACATTTAAATACTTTTTAAATAATCAACAAATCTAGTTTTTCTTTTAATTGCATTAAAGCATGTGACAAGTACTTTTATGAACATTGTGACGTAATTCGGCGGTAATTATATATATATATATATATATATATATATATATATATATTGTGTATACAACTATTTATGTGTATACAACTTATAATATTCAAAAAATCAACTACAACTATAAATTTTGTGAACTGTCTATGTACTAAATACATTTACAACAGAACAATGCAGAGTAATTCCTCATGTTAACAAAATTATTTGTGTAATTTGACCGTTCGATTGGAAAAGGTGGAATTCAATTCCGACACGACTTTTGGAAGTTCCCAATCGCACTGGGCTCGGGGGATGTTGCAACAAATAATGGTTATAAAAACTACACTTTGTTTATTTTTAAAATGGACTGCTTAAATAAAATATGAGTGACTTTTATAAGCAATATCATTGCAAACGTCCAGAATTAGTAAAATAGCTTCATGTTCTTTTCATTCTTAAATTTGATTCTGTACGTGACGGTTGTAGCCAGCGGTAGACAGGAAATACTTATCCTTACGGCCTTACTTTTCTGGTGAAAGTCCGGGTGTTAAACTGACTTACCCAGTTTTAAAAATTGTTTTACTTTGATTTTGGGATTGTAATAGACAAAGACAGGTAACTTTTAATTTGCTTTTGGGATTGTTATAGGCAGACAGGTAATTTTTGGTTTGAATTTGGGATTGTTATAGATATAGACAGGTAATTTTTAATTTTCTTTTGGGATTGTTACAAACAGACAGGTATTTTTTGGTTTGACTTTGGGATTGTAATAGACAGGTAATTTTTGGTTTGATTTTTGGATTGTTATAGACATAGACAGTTAATTTTTGGTTTGATTTTGGGATTGTTATAGACAGACAGGTAATTTTTGGTTTGATTTTGGGATTGTAATAGACAAAGACAGGTAACTTTTAATTTGCTTTTTGGATTGTTATAGACAGACAGGTAATTTTTGGTTTGATTTTGGGATTGTTATAGACAGACAGGTATTTTTGGTTTGATTTTGGGATTGTAATAGACAGACAGGTAACTTTTAATTTGCTTTTTGGATTGTTATAGACAGACAGGTAATTTTTGGTTTGATTTTGGGATTGTTATAGACAGACAGGTAATTTTTGGTTTGATTTTGGGATTGTTATAGACAGACAGGTAATTTTTGGTTTGATTTTGGGATGGTAATAAACATAGACAGGTATTTTTTTTTTTACTTTGCTTTTGGGATTGTTATAGACAGACAGGTAATTTTTGATTTGAATTATTTTTATTATTATCTTTGGAATGACAGATGATCACCTATCGTTAAAAAGAGATGCTTAAATTAGAATCATTTCAATTGGTTGTTTTTTTAAAAGATTTTTTAAAATTTTTATTTTAGCTATTTCCATAGATATCGAAAATGTCTATCCCAGGCAATTACTCTTCATTGTGGAAAGAACATTGGAAATGTGTTTTGGGAAGTTGTTAGTGGACTTACCCCACATAAGTGTGCTGACATGATAAATAATTCAAACCAACATTTTTTTAACTCAAAACTGTTGTTTAGCTTGATCATATTAAACATTTGGAGATATACATTAATTCAGTCAGGATGAAGTTTAACGAGTTTCAGCAATTATTTCAGATGGCTGGGAAAGGAGTATTGAAATTATTTTATTTATTTATTTATTTATTTATTTATTTATTTATTTAATTATTTATTGATTGATTGATTTATTTATTCATACATTCATTCATTTAAATTATTATTTTCATAATTATTATTATTATTATTATTATTATTATTATTATTATTATTATTATTATTATTATTATATGTTTATAGAACAATCTATTTTGAGAGATTCATGACGTTTTAAGAAAGAAGAAATTAATACCACTGTATATTACTATTATCACCGCCAAACACTATTTCAAACATATCTTGTATTTACTGAATTTAAACAAGTACAAAATGTCCTACGTAGGACAGACACTTGTCACAAAATACGTAATACGAATCACTTATATACGGAAGCCGAAACGTGCCACCTACAAAAAAATTATGTCGGCTTCCGTACCTATGATATGCATATCACAGAGATTTTTTCTACATTCTATGAAGACATATAACAATAAGAGCGTTGTAATTACATTTAATGTAAACAAATTACTATTTTGAAATAAAAAGGTAAAACATGTACATGTATATTGAACTTCATCCAATAATTATGAATTTACCACCTAATGAGCAAAACATTGTTACTTATAAAATACAAGGTTTATTTTCACTATTAAAAATTTTATATGGCGGTATCCATTCAAGATAAATTAAACACAATGATCTTATCAAAAAAAGATTCGTGGTTGTTGTAATGCTGTTTAACTTCGTATCAGCAACAAGAGCAAGTAAATATTCTCTATGGATTAATTTAAAAAACAACTTCCTTTATAAGTGAAATGTACAAGTGTGTATTATGGTCTGTCTCGTACTACTGCACACATCAAGGACTACTTTTTGTTCCGGTGCTATTTCACCCGTCAGTACGCCGTAGACAAGGACCCCCCAGTCAAATTATCTAGTAAAAAAAAAAACAATAGATACTCTGTCCTCTTAATTTGGAGCGCTAGCGGAGGTAAAAGTGTCTCGATTGCCGGCTGGTCTAAATCGCTTGTTTACACAGCGCCCTTTGATAAAGTTTGTCAGTTTGTTCGCTGAGGTTCGGTATTTTACCACCCAAACATTCCAGTTTCCTCCGCCATACATGAACTTACCGACTCGATATAAGTGATTAAATCTCAATTGGGGTTTAAAAACCGATAAAATTTTTAGCACTTTCATTTGTTCAAAATGCATGCGGCGACACATTAAGTTTCTGTTAAGTTATGGCCCTGTGAGCGATATCTATTAAGTCTGTTCTGCCGTTATTATGGTATATGTCATATTTTTAAAATTTTTAAACAATAACATTTTGATAGTTCTTTGAATGCTGTTATGTTTTTAAAATCCATCTCTGTCTATAAATAATTTCGTATATAATAGGTCCAACTTTAAAAAAAATTAATCAGTTTTAATCATTTTCTTACCTATGTGGGTTTAGTTCTCCCCGTCACTGTATATTTACACGAATTCGTTATCTTTTGTCCGTCCTTCGTGGTTGAGTGGTCTAAGTTGCTCGGTTACTGATAAAAGCGCCTATCAACACATAGACTCTAATCCCACAAAGAGAGACCCTACCAGTTTGTTAATTCGCTCGCTGTAGGTCAATGGCTTTTCGCAAGACACTGTGGTTTTCTTTATCATTAAATATTCACTTCTCCTGCTAATTGTTTGTTCAAAGTTGGCTTTTCAAGTTTAATATGTAAAGCCTCCAGGATCACCAAATCAAAGTCTGTCTTACCTTTATTAAGGGTTTTGAATGCATTGGTAATCCTGGATTCTTTACATGTCTTACAAGTTTCCGTGTGATTAAATATGGCACTTCCTGTTTTTAAATGTTAATTTATTCGTCTCTGAAGGTATCTTTTTGTCTAACCTACATAGGTAGTACTTGGATCGTCCAAGCATTGAAATTCATATATTTATATATTGTCATATAGTTTATCAGTTAGTTAAAATGTAAGCTTGATAAGCAATACTAAGTATTCGAAATATATTGCAATATGAAAAACCATGCTGTCGTTAGTTTTATTTTATTACTATCTATAAAAGCCTCTACAATACCAAGAATAAAATATAATAGTTCCCTAAAAATTGATAAATTTAAAGTTGACAATCATATGAATCATATGAATCATATGAAGCTTTATAAAATATATAAATATATATTTATAAATAATGACAAACGTTTGTTCCCAACAAAGTTCAAATTGCAGTGTAAATGAAAAACAGAAATATCTAAAAATAGCATAAAACGTAAAACAAGCAATTTTAAAACTATTTACAATATGGACAATGCTGTAAAATTGATTAAGTTATATTTAATAAGATTGATACTGGTGTAGACTTTAACGTTGTTTTAGTAGAGTTTGAAAGGCTTTACTTAGTATTTATTGTGTATTGGGTCTTAGTGGCCGTGTGGTCTAAAGCTTGGGCTTCACGGATCATAGTTTCGCTTACCGCCTAGGTTCCGAAGTCGGTTCACTTGTCGAAGATTGCTAGCTTTCTCAGAACACTCCAGTTTTCTCAACCATTCCAAAACTGACCGCAACCATATAAGTGAAAGAATCTTGACTTGGGCATGAAACACCATTAATACAATCTTATTTTACATACTCCCTCTTGAAAATTTAACGAATGACGTAAATATCATCTACGACGACACAAAAGGTGACATGAAAAATATTTTTATATCGCGTGATCACGTGAAAGGTACCGCGTGCTCACGTGAAAGTTATTATGCACACTCAAAAATAATAATCTGTACACATAAAGGTTAGCTCTTGCTCACGCAAAAGTTTTTGTATGCTTTCACGTAAGACTGCATGCTCACGCGAAGGTTTTTTGCGGGGTCACGCGAAATGTACAACTTGCTCAAGTAAAAGCTACTGTGTGAGAATGCAAGAACTTTCATTCAACAGACACAATCTTTTTTCGTTAGCACTCAATAGACTTTCACATGTGCACGTGATAATTTTTGCGTGCACACGCGATAACTTTTGCGTGAGTAAGCATTAGATTTTGCGTGAGCATGCAAAGTCTTTCGCGTGAACACGTGGTACCTTTACGCAATAAAAAATATTTTTCGTGTCACTTTAGTGCCGCCGTAAGTATCACATGCTCTTTTATCTAACAGCTTTAGCTTTTTTTAAAATATAGACACAACACATCTGATGCACGGTACGTTTATGGTGTTTTGTACGAAGGGAATTATAATTATGAATTGATATGTGCATTGTTCTTGTTAAATAGTAAGGAAATTTGACATACGATATCATATTGATATATTAGTTTGTGTGTTATTGTGGTTCGATAGCCTACACTGTAAGACTCTATAATGGTTTTTTTCTATGTGTTGTTTATGCTGATTTCTCATAGCTGTAAGGGAACAGAACTTGTCCAAACATTAAATGCCATCTCTGAAAGGTAAGACCTGCAAATTTGGTCCAAAAAATCATTTATACCATTTAACGTTTGTATGACAGAGATTAAAACAATGTGGCTTTGAGGGTATGAGTAGTAAACAGTATTCCATATCCTTTCCAAACAAATGTTCTTGAGTACCGTTGCTCATCACGTGGTTTACTTGTGAACTCCATTATTGTTTGTCAAGAAGTATTTATAAACCTGCCGATATATTTGTATACTGTAAGTATAGATCTTTTTGACAAATTTATCGACCAAAAACGATCGATTAATATCTTCTGTTATAGCAGTTTTGATTTTCATACAACCCTGTTACTTTTGTTAATTTGAATCGGAGTGCTATAGTGAATAATCTATGGATTAAGCCGATTGTCAGATACACATGCTACTGTAAATATCGCATTGTCGGTATAGTCGGGGTCATTTAAATTCGATACACCTTAATTATTAAAAAATATTAATGAAAAATAATGTCTCTAAAAACCATGCCTTATGGGGAATAAACTGGGGAACTAGGCCAAGACATTTGCGAGGATGATGAAGACATCGAAAATGAAGAAGCTTCCGAACACGACGACAGAAATGGCGGTGTAAACCAAGGCGGGAAATCTGGGCTCATTGGACTACATGGTATTTCAAAGTTTTCATGTTGTTGTACAAATGTTTGTAAGTGAGGCGGTAATTCTGTATATGATATATTTTCACTGGTCACCACAGTTGCTGCAAGACACTGTAATGTTCTATCACGAACCTCACAGACCGGATATTGACTCGACTGTAACAGGCTCAAAATGCTCTCATGATATTTATCTACTCTACAAATATGATTGCCGTTGTTAAGAAGCAGTCTTATAGTTCTAGATACGAGTTCTTCGTCATTTTTGCGCTCTGAAAACCTGGTTTTAAAATACTGTAGATACCTATGTAACGGGGTTCTTTTATGTTTATTTTCGACAGCACTAATGCTAACTTTGTTCGACAGAAGACCAATTAAAACGTCAATAAATATCTGACATTTCAACGGAATTTGGTCTTTCCATATTCCATCTAAAACAAAATGTATGAGCTGTGAAGACACAAGGTCATCTGGGACACTTTAGAATTACTTCTTTAAATTTGGCTTCAATTATTGACCTATTTTTGTTGTCGGTATCATCTATAAGACAGAGATATATAAGTATCATGCATTGTTTTAAAAGAAACATTATTGTTCCTTGATTTTCAGAAGTGTAGTACGGGAGTGCTTCAGTGGCGTGATGGATGCAATCTGATAGGATGTCAACAGTAATACTGATCAGGACGATCACTCTTACTAACTCTACACAAGTGCAGTACTGTATCCCTTACAAAAGCGACCGAACCTTTCATCATCCTCACCGAATTCTTTGATTGCTATTGCGTTCATATGTTTTCTTATTTGGAATATCACAGGTGAGCCAAGCATCTCTTCACTGTCAGGGTTATTTATAAGCTTTTTAAGTGTCGTCAAAACGTGAAAATTAAAAGATCCAAGAATCCTCCCTCTAATTAATGCAGCCAGAATAAACATCGATGTCTCGTTGTCCTCATTCATGTTTGAGAGGTCATCAAATATTTCAGGTTCCTTGAAATTTGGAAAAATATTATTTAAAACAGTTTCCTCTTTAAGTACATTTTCACTAGAAATGCGCAGTTGGATTGCAGACTTCAGATAAAATTTTGCTTCGTCTAAATTCACTAAAATCAATGCATTTGATGCCAGAATTTCAAGGGCGTGAAGCTTTGAAATGTTTTCAACATCTAAATTCTTGATTAAGTATTCTACTATCCGACTTTGTTTCAAACACGCGGCACTGATTATTGGTTGTATCCCCTTTTTGTTACAAACATTTACATTGACATCATACTTAGCCAGTATCTCAATGATATTAAAACTTTCTATTATAACGGCATGTTGAAGTAAGCTTGATTTTTCTGTATCAACAGCATTGACGTCTGCTCCTTTTTCTAGTAAAAATGACAAAGATGGTTCGTTCCTATGGTCGATGGCATGTGCCGCTGGTGTCAAACCTTTGTGGTCTTTCGCATCCATATCTGCGAAATGTGTAATTAGTAAATGCAATGTTTTTGAATCGGAATGTTCAACAACAGCATGATGAAGTGCGGTCATTCCATTGCAATCCGAAATATTTACATCAATGAAGTATTCAATTAATAACTTGCAGATATCAAACTGTAAAATATGCTGCATAAGAAGTGTTCTTTCTTCTTTATCTCTCACATCAACAGACGCGCCATAATGTAGAAGGATTCTAAGACCATCTTTGTTATTTTGTGCACAGGCCTTTTGTATTGGATAGGTTCCATCTGTATTTTTCGAATTCACATCTGCACCATATTTAATCAGCAATTCTAACGAACGGTTAGCTGAATTGGACAGCGCGTAGTCTAGAGCTGTTCTACCGTCTATGTCACGTGAATGCACATTTACTCCTCTTGATAGTAATACCTGACAGATGCATGCATTTTGGATGAATATCATTACCAGATTTTTCAGACAAGTGTCATAATCAAAGATGTTTCCGCCAGCGGAATGAAGGAATTCAAGTAATGCAACATCTCCTAGAGAGCAAGCCATATGCACAAGTGATATTCCTTCATCAGAGGTATTATTAACATCACTTCCGCACTCTTCAGCAAAATACCGGACGATGGAGTATCTCTGCAGTGCGCATGCTTCAAAAAGTGCAGATTTTCCATTTACGTTTTTGTCAATAATTCTTTTCTTCTCATCAATTGTTCTTGAGCTAAGGTAATACTTTATCTTGTTCAAGTCATCAGCCAAGACGAATGACTTGATTCGAGATGCCCATTGTTCGTAATACGATGGGTCCATATTCCTTTTCAAGCAAAATAAAAAATAAAAAAAGTTAAAAAAAGTTATAATTAAATATAGTAAATTGTTTATTATATCTTGCGTCCGTCCGTCAAAAATCAAGGTCCTTCAATACGAGTGTTTTGTTTTATCTTCAACAAAATTTTTCTTTTGTTGTGACATGTTTTTTTATTTTGTTTATGACATGTTTTGTGGTTTTGTTGTGATATGTTTAAATGTGATGTTTTGTAAATTTTACTGTAATATGTTCTGTGATTTTGTTGTAATATGTTTTGTGATTGTCTTGTGATATGTTAGGTGATTTTGTTAAGATATGTTTTGTTATTTTGTTGTGATTATTCTGTGGTTTTGTTATGATATGTTTTGTGGTTTTGTTATGATATGTTTTGTGATTTTGTAGTGATATGTTTTGTGATTTTGTTGTGATACGCTTTGTGATTTTATTTTATACATTTTTGTTTGGTTCTGATATGTTTAGTTGTGATGTTTTGTGAATTTTGTTGAGATATCTTTTGTGATTTTGTTGTAATGTGTTTAATAAACTGTTGTGATAAGTTTTAAGATTTTGTTGTGATATGTTTTCTTATGTTGTTGAGATATGTTTTGGGAATTCTGTAGTGATATAATATGTTATTTTGTTGTGATATGTTTTGTGATTTTGTGATGATATCTTTTGTGATTCTGTAGGGATATGTTATGTTATTTTGTTGTGATATGTTTTGTAATTTTGTTGTGATATGTTTTGTGATTTTGTTGTGATATGTTATGTTGTTTTGTTGTGATACGTTATGCTATTTTGATGTGATATCTTTTGTGATTTTGTTTTGATATGATATGATATTTTGTTGTGATATGTTTTGTGATTTTGTTGTGATATGATATGATATTTTGTTGTGATATGTAATGTTATCTTGTTGTGATATGTTATGTTATTTTGTTGTGGTATGTTTGTGGTTTGTTATGTGTTTCTTGGTTTTATTGGGATAAGTTTTATGGCTTTTTGCGGTTTTGTTGTAACATGATTTGTGATTTGGTAGCGTTGACTTTTGTTGTTTTTTTTTTTGTGATATGTACGATGGTTTTTCTGATATATTTTAGTTTTGTAGTTATCAGTTTTTTGTGATGTTTTGTAAATTTTGTAAAGATATGTATTGTTATTTAGTTGTGATAGGTTTTGTTGTGATGTTTAATATTTAATTTAATTTTGTTGCGATATGTTATGTGATTTTGTTGTGATATGTTTTGCGATTTTGTTGTGATATGTTTTGTTTTTGTTTTGATATGTTTAGTTTTGTTAATTTTTTGTGATATGTTTTTTTTTTATTTTTGATATATGTGATATGTTTTTTTTATTTTGTTGTGTTATGTTTTGCGATTTTGTTGTGATATGTTTTGTTTTTGTTTTGATATCTTTAGTTTTGTTAATTTTTGTGATATGTTTTGTGATTTTGTTGTGATAGGTTTCGTGGTTTTCTTTTAATATATTTTTGTGATGTTTTTTTTAAATTTTACTGCAACTTTTTTTTTGTTTTGTTTTGTTATGATATGTTTTGTGTTTTTGTTTGATATATTTTATGATTTTTATATGTCTATGTGATTTTATTGTGATATTTTTTGTATGTTCTGTGGTTTTATTGTCATGCTTTGTGAATTTGCAGTGAAATGTTTTATGTTTTTGTTATGATATGTTTTGTGATTTTGTTGTACTATGTTTTGTGTTTTTGTTATGATATGTTTTGTGATTTTAATGTGATATGTTTTGTGTTTTTGTAATGATATGTTTTGTGATATTGCTGTAATATGTTTCATAGTTTTGTTGCTACATTTTTGTAGTTTTGTTGTTTTATGTTTTTTGGTTGTTCTGCGATATGTTTAGTGGTTTTGCTATGATATGTTTTGTGGTTTTGTTATGATATGTATAGTGGTTTTGTTATGGTATGTTTTGTGGTTTTTCTTATGATATGTTTATTGGTTTTGTTATGATATGTTTATTGGTTTTGTTATGATATGTTTAGTGGTTATGTTATGATATGTTAAGTGGTTATGTTATGATATGTTAAGTGGTTTTGTTATGGTATGTTTTATGGTTTTGATGATATGATTATTGGTTTTGTTATGATATGTATGATATGTTTAGTGGTTATGTTATGATATGTTTAGTGGTTTTGTAATGATATGTATAGTGGTTTTGTTATGGTATTTTTAGTGGTTATGTTATGATATGTTTATTGGTTTTGTTATTATATGTTTAGTGGTTTTGTTATGATGTGTATAGTGGTTTTGTTATGATATGTATGATATGTTTAGTGGTTTTGTTATGATATGTTTAGTGGTTTTGTTATGATATGTATAGTGGTTTTGTTATGATATGTTTTGTGGTTTTGTTATGATATGTTTAGTGGTTTTGTTATGATATGTTTAGTGGTTTTGTTATGATATGTTTAGTGGTTTTGTTATGGTATGTTTTGTGGTTTTGTTATGATATGTTAAGTGGTTTTTTTATGGTATGTTTTATGGTTTTGATGATATGTTTATTGGTTTTGTTATGATATGTTTATTGGTTTTGTTATGATATGTTTAGTGGTTATGTTATGATATGTTAAGTGGTTTTGTTATGGTATGTTTTATGGTTTTGATGATATGTTTATTGGTTTTGTTATGATATGTATGATATGTTTAGTGGTTATGTTATGATATGTTTAGTGGTTTTGTAATGATATGTATAGTGGTTTTGTTATGGTATTTTTAGTGGTTATGTTATGATATGTTTATTGGTTTTGTTATTATATGTTTAGTGGTTTTGTTATGATGTGTATAGTGGTTTTGTTATGATATGTATGATATGTTTTGTGGTTTTTGTTATGATATGTATAGTGGTTTTGTTATGATATGTTTAGTGGTTTTGTTGTGATATGTTTTGTGGTTTTGTTATGATATGTATAGTGGTTTTGTTATGATATGTTTATTGGTTTTGTTATTATATGTTTAGT
Organism: Tegillarca granosa; assembly: GCA_029721355.1. Lineage (NCBI taxonomy): Eukaryota > Metazoa > Mollusca > Bivalvia > Arcoida > Arcidae > Tegillarca > Tegillarca granosa. Next base: position 43,542,581 of record CM056599.1, on the reverse strand, counting down.
GGTTTTGTTATGATGTGTATAGTGGTTTTGTTATGATATGTTTAGTGGTTTTGTTATGATATGTTTTGTGGTTTTGTTATGATATGTTTAGTGGTTTTATTATGATATGTATAGTGGTTTTGTTATGATATGTTTAGTTGTTTTGCTATGATATGTTTTGTAGTTTTGTTGTGTGATGCTTTGTGGTTTTGTTATGATATGGTTTGTGGTTTTGTTGTGATTTTCTTGTTGACTGATATTACTCTATGTTCATTTTTGGAACTGTGTGATGTGTTCTTTGTTGTTCAATATGTTAACTTTGTGATTTTGTTGCAATTTATTTTGTTGATAATGGAATTTGTAAAAAAAAAGTTCTGAATCAAGTTATTGTGGATATAAATGGTTGCTCGAGATAAAACTATTGGAAGGTAAGTTTAATCACTATATATGACATCTACGATAACCGTTTTAACAAAATATTAGCTTATTGAATGAAAATTTTGGTGCATAATGTGACCCCTGCTGAATGAATTTTTTTTTTTTTTTTTTTTTTTTTTTTTTTTTTTGGAAAAAAAAAGGAGGGCGGCTTTAGTGCAAGACGGTAACAATGTGCTGTCAATAATCCATCTTTAAAGTATAATAATGTGGCTTGGTTAAAAAGCGTTGTAATTTATATATATAGATAACTTTTATTGATTTGACTGAAAACAAGGCATTTGTTTACATATGATTCTAGGCTGATTGATCTAATTTCAGAGTCGCTCTGGTTCTGAGAGTAAAAATCGCATGATTTTCACCGAAATCACACAAGTCTGTAATTTATTTTATTGTCAACTCAATTTCTTTTCAGAAAGTCCTTTTTTTCCTGCAATACCCCTAAAGGCGTCGCCTCACTGGTATTCGTTTTGTTGTCTTTTATGTACTTGAATTGTGTTGCGTTTTTTTTTTTCTTACAAAAATTCATTTGGTCTTAATGGTTATATAGTAGCATATTCTTTGTGGTAATGCTACCATGTGTTCCTATGTCTTGGTGGTAATGCAGAAATGTGTTCTTTGTTTTGTAGTATTGTGTTTTTTGAAGTAATTCAATGGCGAGGTTTTCAATGGTGTGGTTTTGTTTTAATGTAGTGGTGTATTTGGTAATTATAAGTATTGATAGTAGTCTGATTTTTGTGGTAACGTGAAGTGTGATCTCTCTGGTAACGTAGTAGTTTATATTTGTGGTATCGTAGTAATGTGATCTTTGTGGTAATGTTGTTGTGTGATCTTTGTGGTAATACAGTAGTGTATCTTTGTGCTAATGCAGTTGTTTAACAAAAATACCTGTTCAATTTTGATGTGCTATAAGTGCATATTTCGGAAAATCATTCCTCATACGAGACACTAGGGGCCGAAAGGTTTGAAGGATAAAAAACAAGCCAAGCAGTTGAAAATAAATGAGTCCAAAGTTTTGTGATCTTTGTGGTAATTTAGTGATGTGATCTTTGTGGTAATTTAGTAGTGTAGTCTGTGTGGTAATTTAGTGGTGTGATCTTTGTGGTAATTTAGTAGTGTGATCTGTGTGGTAATTTAGTGGTGTGATCTTTATGGTAATTTAGAGGTGTAAGCTTTATGGTAATTAAGTGGTGAGATCTTTATGGTAATTAAGTGGTGTGATCTTTGTGGTAATTAAGAGGTGTGATATGTGTGGTAATTTAGTGGTGTGATCTGTGTGGTAATTAAGTGGTGTGCTCTTTGTGGTAATTTAGTGGTGTGATCTTTGTGAAAATTTAGTGGTGTCATCTGGTGGTAATTAAGTGGTGTGCTCTTTGTGGTAATTTAGTGTTGTGATCTTTGTGGTAATTTAGTAGTGTGGTCTGTGTGGTAATTAAGTGGTGTGATCTTTGTGGTAATGTAGTAGTGTGATCTTTGTGGTAATTTAGTAATGTGATCTTTGTGGTAATGAAGTGGTGTGATCTTTGTGGTAATTTAGTGATGTGATCTTTGTGGTAATTTAGTAGTGTGGTCTGTGTGGTAAGTTAGTGGTGTAATCTATGTGGTAATTTAGTGGTGTGATCTTTGTGGTAATTAAGTGGTGTGATCTTTGTGGTAATGTTGTGGTGTGATCTTTGTGGTAATTTAGTGATGTGATATTTGTGGTAATTTAGTAGTGTGGTCTGTGTGGTACTATAGTGGTGTGATCTATGTGGTAATTTAGTAGTGTGATCTTTGTGGTAATTTTGTGGTGTGATCTTTGTGGTTGTGTAGTGGTGTGATCTTTGTGGAAGTAAAGTGATGTGATTTTTTTTGTCATTTAGTGGTGTGATCTTTGTGGAAGTAAAGTGATGTGATTTTTTGTTCATTTAGTGGGGTGTTCTTTGTGGTAATGTAGTAGTGTGATCTTTGTGGTAATTTAGTGGTGTGATCTTTATGGTAATGTATTGTTGTGACCTTTGTGGTAATGTAATGTTGTGATCTCTGTGGTAATGTAGTCTTGTGATCTTTGTGGTAATTTAGAGGTGTAATCTTTATGGTAATTAAGTGGTGTGATCTTTATGGTAATTAGGTGGTGTGATCTTTGTGGTAATTTAGTGATGTGATTTTACTGGTAATTTAGTAGTGTTGTCTGTGTGGTAATTTAGTGGTGTGATCTATGTGGTAATTTAGTGTTGTGATCTTTGTGGTAATTTAATGGTGTGATCTTTGTGGTTGTGTAGTGGTGTGATCTTTGTGGAAGTAAAGTGATGTGATTTTTTGGTCATTTAGTGGTATGATCTTTGTGGTAATGTAGTGATGTGATCTTTTTGGTAATTTAGTGGTGTGATCTTTGAGGTATTTTAGTAGTGTGGTACTGTGTCGTAATTTAGTGGTGTAATCTATGTGGTACTTTAGGAGTGTTGTCTGTGTGGTAATGTAGTGATGTGACCTTTAATTTAATGCTGTGATGTGATGTTCCTTGTAATGAAACAGTGTGATATTAACAGTTACGTAGTAGTTTGATCTCTGTGGTAATGTAGTGTTGTGATCTTTGTAGTAATGTAATGTTGTGATCTTTGTGGTAATGTAATGTTGTGATCTCTGTGGTAATGTAATGTTGTGACCTTTGTGGTAATGAAGTGTTGTGATCTTTGTGGTAATGTAGTGTTGTGATCTTTATGGTAATGTAATATTGTGATCTCTGTGGTAATGTAATGTTGTGACCTTTGTGGTAATGTAGTGTTGTGATCTTTGTGGTAATGTAGTGATGTGATCTTTGTGGTAATTTAGTGGTGTGATCTTTGAGGTATTTTAGTGTTGTGATCTTTGTGGTAATGTAGTGTTGTGACCTTTGTGGTAATGTAGTGTTGTGACCTTTGTGGTAATGTAATGTTGTGACCTTTGTGGTAATGTAGTGTTGTGATCTTTGTGGTAATGTAGTGTTGTGACCTTTGTGGTAATGTAATGTTGTGACCTTTGTGGTAATGTAATGTTGTGATCTCTGTGGTAATGTAATGTTGTGACCTTTGTGGTAATGTAATGTTGTGACCTTTGTGGTAATGTAGTGTTGTGATCTTTGTGGTTATGTAGTGTTGTGACCTTTGTGGTAATGTAATGTTGTGACCTTTGTGGTAATGTAGTGTTGTGATCTTTGTGGTAATGTAATGTTGTGACCTTTGTGGTAATGTAGTGTTGTGATCTTTGTGGTAATGAAATGTTGTGATCTCTGTGGTAATGTAATGTTGTGACCTTTGTGGTAATGTAATGTTGTGATCTCTGTGGTAATGTAATGTTGTGACCTTTGTGGTAATGTAGTGTTGTGATCTTTGTGGTAATGTAGTGTTGTGACCTTTGTGGTAATGTAATGTTGTGACCTTTGTGGTAATGTAATGTGGTGATCTTTGTGGTAATGTAATGTTGTGATCTTTGTTGTAATGTAATGTTGTGATCTCTGTGGTAATGTAATGTTGTGATCTTTGTGGTAATGTAGTGTTGTGATCTTTGTGGTAATGTAGTGTTGTGATCTTTGTGGTAATGTAGTGTTGTGACCTTTGTGGTAATTAGGTGGTGTGATCTTTGTGGTAATTTAGTGATGTGATTTTACTGGTAATTTAGTAGTGTTGTCTGTGTGGTAATTTAGTGGTGTGATCTATGTGGTAATTTAGTGTTGTGATCTTTGTGGTAATTTAATGGTGTGATCTTTGTGGTTGTGTAGTGGTGTGATCTTTGTGGAAGTAAAGTGATTTGATTTTTTGGTCATTTAGTGGTATGATCTTTGTGGTAATGTAGTGATGTGATCTTTTTGGTAATTTAGTGGTGTGATCTTTGAGGTATTTTAGTAGTGTGGTACTGTGTCGTAATTTAGTGGTGTAATCTATGTGGTACTTTAGGAGTGTTGTCTGTGTGGTAATGTAGTGATGTGACCTTTAATTTAATGCTGTGATGTGATGTTCCTTGTAATGAAACAGTGTGATATTAACAGTTACGTAGTAGTTTGATCTCTGTGGTAATGTAGTGTTGTGATCTTTGTAGTAATGTAATGTTGTGATCTTTGTGGTAATGTAATGTTGTGATCTCTGTGGTAATGTAATGTTGTGACCTTTGTGGTAATGTAGTGTTGTGATCTTTGTGGTAATGTAGTGTTGTGATCTTTATGGTAATGTAATGTTGTGATCTCTGTGGTAATGTAATGTTGTGACCTTTGTGGTAATGTAGTGTTGTGATCTTTGTGGTAATGTAGTGATGTGATCTTTGTGGTAATTTAGTGGTGTGATCTTTGAGGTATTTTAGTGTTGTGATCTTTGTGGTAATGTAGTGTTGTGACCTTTGTGGTAATGTAGTGTTGTGACCTTTGTGGTAATGTAATGTTGTGACCTTTGTGGTAATGTAGTGTTGTGATCTTTGTGGTAATGTAGTGTTGTGACCTTTGTGGTAATGTAATGTTGTGACCTTTGTGGTAATGTAATGTTGTGATCTCTGTGGTAATGTAATGTTGTGACCTTTGTGGTAATGTAATGTTGTGACCTTTGTGGTAATGTAGTGTTGTGATCTTTGTGGTTATGTAGTGTTGTGACCTTTGTGGTAATGTAATGTTGTGACCTTTGTGGTAATGTAGTGTTGTGATCTTTGTGGTAATGTAATGTTGTGACCTTTGTGGTAATGTAGTGTTGTGATCTTTGTGGTAATGAAATGTTGTGATCTCTGTGGTAATGTAATGTTGTGACCTTTGTGGTAATGTAATGTTGTGATCTCTGTGGTAATGTAATGTTGTGACCTTTGTGATAATGTAGTGTTGTGATCTTTGTGGTAATGTAGTGTTGTGACCTTTGTGGTAATGTAATGTTGTGACCTTTGTGGTAATGTAATGTGGTGATCTTTGTGGTAATGTAATGTTGTGATCTTTGTTGTAATGTAATGTTGTGATCTCTGTGGTAATGTAATGTTGTGATCTTTGTGGTAATGTAGTGTTGTGATCTTTGTGGTAATGTAGTGTTGTGATCTTTGTGGTAATGTAGTGTTGTGACCTTTGTGGTAATGTAGTGTTGTGATCTTTGTGGTAATGTAGTGTTGTGACCTTTGTGGTAATGTAATGTTGTGACCTTTGCGGTAATGTAATGTTGTGATCTTTGTGGTAATGTAATGTTGTGATCTTTGTGGTAATGTTATGTTGTGATCTTTGTTGTAATGCAGTCGTGTAATCTTTATGGTAATGTAGTGTTGTGATCTTTGTGGTAATGTTATGTTGTGATCTTTATGGTAATGTAGTGTTGTGATCTTTGTTGTAATGTAGTCGTGTAATCTTTATGGTAATGTAGTGTTGTGATCTTTGTGGTAATGTTATGTTGTGATTTTTATGGTAATGTAGTGTTGTGATCTTTGTTGTAATGTAGTCGTGTAATCTTTATGGTAATGTAGTGTTGTGATCTTTCTGGTAATGTTATGTTGTGATCTTTATGGTAATGTAGTGTTGTGATCTTTGTTGTAATGTAGTCGTGTAATCTTTATGGTAATGTAGTGTTGTGATCTTTGTGGTAATGTAGTCGTGTAATCTTTATGGTAATGTAGTGTTGTGATCTTGGTGGTAATGTAGTCGTGTAATCTTTATAGAAATGTAGTGTTGTGATCTTTCTGGTAATGTTATGTTGTGATCTTTATGGTAATGTAGTGTTGTGATCTTGTTGTAATGTAGTCGTGTAATCTTTATGGTAATGTAGTGTTGTGATCTTTGTGGTAATGTTATGTTGTGATCTTTATGGTAATGTAGTGTTGTGATCTTTGTGGTAATGTCATGTTGTGATCTTTATGGTAATGTAATGTTGTGACCTTTGTGGTAATGTAATGTTGTGATCTTTGTGGTAATTTAGTGGTATGATCTTTGTGGTAATGTAGTGGTGTGATCTTTGTTGTAATGTAGTGTTGTGATCTTTATGGTAATGAAGTGTTATGATCTTTGTGGTAATGTAATGTTGTGATCTTTATGGGAATGTAGTGTTGGGATCTTTGTGGTAATGTAATGTTGTGATCTTTGTGGTAATGTAATGTTGTGACCTTTGTGGTAATGTAATGTTCTGATCTTTGTGGTAATGTAGTGTTGTGACCTTTGTGGTAATGTAGTGTTGTGACCTTTGTGGTAATGTAATGTTGTGACCTTTGTGGTAATGTAGTGTTGTGACCTTTGTGGTAATGTAATGTTGTGACCTTTGTGGTAATGTAATGTTGTCTCTGTGGTAATGTAGTGTTGTGATCTTTGTGGTAATGTAATTTTGTGACCTTTGTGGTAATGTAATGTTGTGACCTTTGTGGTAATGTAATGTTGTGATCTTTGTGGTAATGTAATGTTGTGATTTTTGTGGTAATGTAGTGTTGTGATCTTTGTGGTAATGTAATGTTGTGATCTTTGTGGTAATGTAGTGTTGTGACCTTTGTGGTAATGTAATGTTGTGACCTTTGTGGTAATGTAATGTTGTGATCTTTGTGGTAATGTAATGTTGTGATCTTTGTGGTAATGTAGTGTTGTGATCTTTGTGGTAATGTAGTGTTGTGACCTTTGTGGTAATGTAATGTTGTGATTTTTGTGGTAATGTAATGTTGTGATCTTTGTGGTAATGTAATGTTGTGATCTTTGTGGTAATGTAGTGTTGTGACCTTTGTGGTAATGTAATGTTGTGACCTTTGTGGTAATGTAATGTGTGATCTTTGTGGTAATGTTGTGTTGTGATCTTTGTGGTAATGTAGTGTTGTGACCTTTGTGGTAATGTAATGTTGTGACCTTTGTGGTAATGTAGTGTTGTGATCTTTGTGGTAATGTAGTGTTGTGATCTTTGTGGTAATGTAGTGTTGTGATCTTTGTGGTAATGTTATGTTGTAATCTTTATGGTAATGTAGTGTTGTGATCATTGTGGTAATGTAGTCGTGTGATCTTTATGGTAATGTAATGTTTTGATCTTTGTGGTAATGTAGTCGTGTGATCTTTATGGTAATGTAATGTTGTGATCTTTGTTGTAATGTAGTGTTGTGATCTTTATGGTAATGCTATGTTGTGATCTTTATGGTAATGTAGTGTTGTGATCTTTGTGGTAATGTAGTCGTGTGATCTTTATTGTAATGTAATGTTGTGATCTTTTTTGGTCAGTGGTGATGGTGGGATGATGGTTAAACCAAACACAATTTTGATCAAACTAAGTAAAGCTTTAAAGCGACAAACTTTCAGGTTGAAAATTTAAGAAATTTAAATTTTTAAGGTACCAAAATTAAAACCACACATTCAAAACTCCTATTGATTCCTAAATGTTCGTCTCTGCAAGCTTTAACAGAAAACTTTATAAGTTTCAACATTCAACTCTGATCAAAGTTTTTTTTTTAATCAAAGATTTCGATCAATGCTTTCGATACGGTTTACCTATCTTAGAGTTGTTTTCAACTACCTGTAGGTATTTATACTGTTCTTTGTTAATATTATTTTTTATATTTTACTCTTTATCTGGTTGTTTGTTGTAAAGTAACCTTGCAAGTTACTTTGGGTTATACCGAATACAATTTTCAATATAAAGTATTTCTATAACTTATACATTAAACTACACTATAACACACCATAATGTGATATCTTAACTCTCTCTCTCTCTCTCTCTCTCTCTCTCTCACACACACACACACACATACACACACACACACAATAAATTTAAACAAAACATTAAATGATAAAAAAAATGTGTGTGTTAACCTCTATAATTATCTAGAATATTAATTTATGTTATATGTAACAACCCCCCCCCCCCCCGCCCCGCCTGAAAGACTTAAAGTAACACCTATTAAAGAATAATGGCCAAATGAAAAATAATAATGTTATTCCTGAGGTAGGTGTGTGTGTGTGTGTGTGTGTGTGTGTGTGTGTGTGTGTGTGTGTGTTGTGTGTGTGTGTGTGTGTGTGTGTGTATGTATGTTAATATTAAATGATTCTCACCTCCGGAAAAAAACAACCCAATTCTTACCTTCTTCCTGTTTAACTTGATTGCCGTAATGTTTAAATATAGTAGTGGTCTATTTATAGTTCATATTTGGAATTTACAACAGTGTATTACATTTGTATAACAGAACGCAACCTTATTTCCTCGACCAATCAGATCGATAAATTACATAAGTATCGCCCTAGTTGACACACACACACACACACACACACACACACACATATATATATATATAAACAAAAACACACCAAACATACACATACATTAATGTAAATTTGATATGAGCCGAATTTAATCCTGAAATTAATAATTAAGTTTACTATATAGATCTATGGTAAGTTTCTAAATAACTTCACTTTAAATTTAACAATATTTTTACTCTTCTGGAATATTATAACTGATGAGGCCCCGGGAGAACTTTTAAATCATTATTATTTCAGTTTCACAAGTTTAATGTATAAAAAGGGGCCGAAACTTTTCTGGTGCTGCCAGACTGAACTTTAAAAAAGAAAAAAATTTATAAAAATAAATAAATTTTCTTTCTTTTTTAAAGAGAAGCCTGTTTAAAAAAATATTATTTATTATTATTTTTTTATAATTTTAATTATTAAATATAAATATTATAATTTTAATTATTAAATATGTAAAAGCATAAGAAAATGAAAAAGCAAAATTATTACTTTTATTATTATTAAAATTATTATTAATATTATTTATCATTATTATTATTATAAATCTAGTTTACATTATTCATTTACGGCACCAGGAAAGTCTTAGAGGAAAAAGGTGTTCCATCTTTCGGTGGTTCATTCACCAGGAAACACGAACTGAGCATGCGCACTAAATGAAATATGGCGGCTCGGCAGATATCGTAATATTTATTAAAAAAATGAGTATAAAGCACGTTTTTCTCCTTTAAAGTTGATTGAAATTTATTTTAAACAGATTTATATGTTGTTAGAAACTATAATTGAACCGAAAAACCCCGAAAAAAGGAAAATAAAACCGCTTTATATTGCTTTATATTGATTACCCTATCGTCCATGATGGTTTGTGAACCGGAAGTAATGCACGTACAGCGCCGCAGTGAATTTCAAGGTAAGTTATAAAACTGTACAAAAAAACGGAATGGAATTCGCAAATCCGGAAAAGTGTTTCCAGCGGTTAATTTGAACAATATTGAAGATATAACTGGAGAACTTGAAAATGGATCTTGCAATGGCTGTTGCATTAGCAGGACATAATATAATAATAACTGGTCAATGTGGAACAGGAAAAAACATATCTCATGAAGTATGGGGCTAAATAATATTATCTACTGTCAGTAGCTTCTTCAAGTCTGACCATATAATGATATATAAAAAAATCACAATTACAGTAAACAGAATCTTGAAAAAATAGCTCATGTAGAAATATTAAATTCTGATAGATCTTCTGCTTTTCAAATTACTTTTGTTTCTTGTTGTATTAAGTGCACCAGGTGTTGATGCGGTAAAGAAGGATGCGCTTTTCCCAGAATTGCCTTTATTTGACACACTACACTGTCCTAAAATTATTGCAGTGTTTGAGGGACCATATTGTGCTAGTGTGGGATTTGCATTTAAAACCATTCCTTATGCCTCGTTGCTGGCCAAACAAGTTCTCAACTATGTCTGAGTTCAGGAATCCTGGATTAATACTGTTTCCTTTACCTAACATTGTATCACAGAGGGAGATGAATCCAGATACTGCAGAATTTATATCATCCCTAGTTTCTTGTGTAATAAGGTTTTTAGCCTGCAGGTATAGCACAGAGTTGACAATTTGACTTTCCCAATCATTAAAAAAATGTAGAATTTCTCTCAATAGTTCAATCCTTTTATCATTCTTTGAACATATAGGCTGATTTGAATTACAGAATAAGTCGGTTAGTATGGAAGTATTCTCCAGAAGTTCAACAGAAGACGCAAGTCTTGCAGGGTCATGCAATGTTGCCTGGTAGCTTTTCATCAAGAATAACATGTCTTTATCCAGCACATCAATAGCTAATTTATTCCTCATTTTAGATGCAGGAGTTAGGGTAAAGTGATCATCTGTCAACTTTTTGTGAATTCCAAATCCATTTTGAAAATTAAAGTTGAAACATTCCACCCAGTGATCCCATACTATACAGCAATCATTCAAAACTAAATATCTTCCTGCTTGTGATTGATTTTCTATCCTGCTTGATTCCACATTGTTTCTGATTCGTTTCAAAACATGCATTATGTCTTGAATAGCACAAATAGAATGATTTCCATCATAGATATCCTGAAATTTAAATTTTTTCTCTCTTTGGCATCCATTATTAAACAGGATATTGGTAAAGGCTCTGTTAGTTGATGCTCCATCCAACATAACATAGTCAACCGTAAATCCATTTTCATCTAGGACATCAACACACTTCCAAAAAGTGTTGTAAAGTTGAAAAGCTGTGGCTGTGTTTGATCCAAAGTAAGCAACAGGCCATCTGAAAAAATGAAAGTAAACTTGTACCACTTGTACTTTATAATATATACATGTAATAATAAATTACATAAACTAGAGAATGTATATAAAACATACATATGCCCCTGCCTGGGACATCACCCTAAATGCAAATTCTAAACAGTCACTCAAGCAGAAAGTAGAGGTCATTGTGACCTACTTTTCGCCTATGTGTACTACCCGTCTGTGTTTAAAACCAAATATGAAGTTTGATGATTAACTGATGTGTAAGTATATTTCTTGAGAAATGGACCTAAAGTCTAACCAAAATCATTCATGCAGAAACTTTAGGTCTTGGTGACCTACTTAACTAAGATGAAACTACATGTATATGAAATTTGAGGATCAAGTGATAAATACTTGAGTTATGGACCGAGATGCCAAGTCTAACTTGGGTGTGATAGATATCATAAAATCGGGCTGAATCGATAGATAGACAAATGGATGAATGAACATGGAAAACATATATATCATGGTGGGGGCATAAAAACTGTATAATGTAGACATGAGCAATTACATATGCATGCACCCCCCCCCACACACACACACACACACAGTTCTTGCATTATAAGTGAAGGTTTGTAAAAAAGTGAGTTTATTCATATACACTCACCTGAGGAAGTTTGTTATAAAAATGTTTTTAGTTGTCATTGAAGATCTCACAGTGACTGACTAGATGAACATCTCCAATCAAACTGCAGATGATAAGCTCAACTAATTTTTAACATTCTAAATTTTTCTCAATAGTTAAAATTTGGTCTTTACTCCCTTTTCAATTTTGTGCTAGATGTTTATCCTACATTATCAGTTGCCTCAGAAGCAGTTTTTGTTTTGTTTGTATTGCATGGTATCTGCTTGATCTCTTTAATTCTACTTTAAAACTACATCAAGGTTAATTACGTTTGTATAAATGGTTGACCTTGACCTTCATTCAAGGTCACAGAGACCTTAAGATGCACTTTATTACAAAAACAAAGACTTTCTAAATCAACCCTCTACACCAATATTATAAAATTCATACCTGAATCCTGTGAGTCCATGAAAGACAAATTGAAGGGCATGCGTTGCAAGCTGTACCTTTTTTCTTCCATTGCATAAGATGTCAATGTTGTTATTAGTCTGATCCATGTCAACAATTCCCACCAAATTCCAACTGTCTCTTTGTTTTTGAATAACCAGATCATCTTGTATTGACATCTCATCTATAACTAGACCACCATGTTTTCCAAAATCTGACACTTTCTGTTTAAGAGCCTCTTTCTGCATCCAGATGAGATTTTGTAGGTTAAAGCATGTGGTCTGTTTGATAGAATTCTTGTAGTACTGCAGTAGTCTTTGGGATGGCAGAACTAATAATCCAGATTTCTTCAGGTCTTCATAAGCTCTTGGAGATCTAATGTATAACCCCAGACAAACACTTATAACTTCTTGATCCCACCTTCGCTGATGGATTTCTAAGCCTTTTTTAAAATTTCTGAGTTGTGATTCTAACAACAATTTGAATTGTTCAGGTGCACCATTTTCAACAATTTTATTCAAAATACTCTCCATATCTTCATGGTCTTCTTTGCAGAGTTTAATTTTAGATTCCTCATCAACTTGAGATACTTGGACAGGATAATCTGAATTGGAGACTTGATCACTGTATACTTTTTCAATTAGCCCATTATCAACATTCTGATGACTGCTTAGATTATGCTCCTGCAGAGGATTAATTTCTGATTTCTTCTCTGAGATACTTTCTGTTTCACTTACTGGTTGTCTCTTTCTTTTCCTATTCTGTTTTATAGAGTCCATGCATCTATCACAACATTCTTTTTTACTTGTCCAGTTTACAATCACTTTACAAGATTTGGATCTAGTTGTTTTTTTCCCCGAATTTTCATTGCTCAATTCAGACAAATATTCAACAATTAGTGCTTGTGACTCATTTTCAGTGGTATCTAGTCCTTTGCATATTTTTATAACAGTAATGAGATGAATTAGTCCATCAACATTTTTCTGTGTGACATTTAAACTAAAGCCAAGGGTAAAGGTTACATTTCTCAAGTGAAAAGTGACTTTACTGGAATTGAAAACAATGCTACAATACTGCTGATGTCCATCGATAACCATTGTCAGAGGCATGTTAAAATGCAAGCAATTTCTTTCTAATTCAATAGTTGAGCAGTGGCTTGGTAACACAATACTGGTAGAACATACATCTGATCTGGTTGCAAGGTTTCTATAAGCAACATAGATACATGTATCTGTTCCAAACAGGTGTGGTAAGAATAAAAATTGGTATTTCCACGAAGTATTATCACTCCGGTTCCCGATTCAGCCGTTTGTTTTAAAAAAATCGTCCTTGGAAAAATTTTTAGGCAATTTTTCGTTGGGACCTCAAAAAATGCGTTGCATTCCTGGTGTTTTTTTTAGTGATAGTGGGTTTTTTTTCTTATATATGGACATTTTATATATTACGGATAAAATTTCAGACTCCTGTGATTTTACCTAATGTAATAAATGGGAGCATAATTGTGAAAATTTGAGTCTCAAGTAATTATACATAAGGTATAATAAATTATGCAAATGTCATTCCTAGACGTCTATAGTAAAAAAAAAAATCAACGTTCTGTTTCAGCATAAAAAGGAATGGTGTGTCAATGATTTTGCAAAAGAGTGTATTTACATGTATCATAGCACTGAGTTACCGTCATGTAAAACCTTCATCTTTCAGTGTCTGTAAACTGCTAATTACTAGCGGTGAAAACCATTCGCAGACCGGAATACATGCCTTGATTTGCCTGTTTTGGTGTAGAATTTTTATATTGGTTTCTTTCGGACAAAAATCTTTTCAAATCAGACAAATGTATGCACAATATTATCTTTGAAAATATTTATAGCTGTACACACCACCGGTAGTGCCTGATCTGAATCATTATTCAACTGTTCAAGAATTAATAGGTTTGCCAGGTTAAACTTTCCCATTCAATACATTAAAAATGGTATATCTTTTTTTATATAAATTGAATTGTAAATTTAAAAATGTTATATGACAGATTTAACAGTATATGCAAAAGGCATCGTGTACTTTTTAGCGTATCAATAGTTTGATACTGTAAACTTGCTGTAATTTATGTAAAATGTATAAAATGACAATGTCATATACCACTTTTTGAATTTATTTTTATGATTAAATTCAAAAAATGGTATATGACAACAACATTATTCAGTAAACGGTCAGCAGATCTGACATAATTATAGGTGACTCGCCGATATAGGTGAAAAATATGTGACGCAATACACCATTTTTTTATACTCTGGACATTCGTGAATAAACTTAATTAAAAGAGATAAAAGCGCTCAATGGAAGTATTGATATAAATTGATAAACGTTTGTTCCCGACGTTCTAAATTAGAAGTGAAAATAAAAATAAATATCTAAAAATAGAACAAAACTTAATACAAGTTATTTTTTAAAAATGAAATAATTAAAATTATTTACAATATGGACAATGCTGTGAAATCAATTCATTAATATTTAATCAGATTGGTACTGATGTAGACTTTAAATGTTGTTTTAGTGAGTTTGATAACTTTCACTTTGTCTCCGTTTTATATGGGGTCTTGGTGGTCGTGTGGTCTAAAGTGTGAGCTTCATGGATTACAGTGCCTCTCACTTCCGAGGTTCGAATCCCACTAGTGTGAGAAAAGTTAGAAGATCGCTGGCTTTCTCCCAACACTTTGGTTTTCTCCACCATTCCAAAACTGACCGCATCGATATAAGTGAAAGAATCTTGACTTGGGCATGAATCACCATTAATTCAATCTTATTTTACATACTCCTTCCTTAACGAATGACCCAAATAGAATCTAAGACGGAACAAAAAGTGACATGAGAATAATTTTATGTCGCGAGCTCACGTAAAATGTACCGTGTGCTCACGTGAGAGTTACCATGCTTAAACGCGAAAATAATCATCTATACACGTAAAAGTAAGCTTTTGCTCACACAAAAGGTTTTGTTTGCTCACATTAAGACTTTGTGTGCTCATGCGAAGGTTTTTGAGGGGTCACGCGAAATGTATTACTTGCTAACGTAAAAGCTATGGTATGAGCACGCACGAACTTTCAATTGAGCAGGTACAACCTTTTTTTCTGGAGCACGCGATAGATTTTCACGTGTGCACGTGATAATTTATGGCGTGCCATACAAACGTGATAACTTTTGCGTGAGCAAGCATTAGCTTGCGCGAGAGTATGCAATACGTGGTACCTTTGCGCGATAAAAAACCTTCTTCGTGTCACTTTTATGTCGTCGTAAGTATCACACGCTCTCTAATCTAACAGCTTTAGTTTTTATCAGAAAATCAGAAAACAGACACAACATATCTGATCCATGGTATGATTATGGTGTTCTGTACGAAGGGAATTATAATAATGAATTGATATGTGTATTTTCCTCCTTAAAAGTTAAGAAATTAGACATACGTTACTCATCACGTGGTTTACTGGTCAATCCCATCATTTTTTTGTCAAAAAGTATTTACAATTCTTCCAATGGATTTGTATATTGTAAAAATATTTCTTTTTGACAAATTTTATCAACCAAAAACGATCGATTAACATCTTCTGTTGCAGCACTTTTGAATTTTATACAACCATTTTATGTTGTTAATTTGATAGTGTACAATCAATGGTTTAAGCCGATTGTCAGATACATATAACTGGATTACGATTATAAACTGTGGCTGGTGATATATATATAACAAGTATAAACTCTAGATACTACGAAAGCCTATTAGGCTCATGAATAAAAAAAATTAAAAGGCGTAATAACGCGAAATAAAGGTGTAATAACGCGAAATAAAGGCGTAATAACGCGAATTGAAAGGCGTAATAACGCGAAATAAAAGCGTACTAACGCGAATTGAAAGGCGTAATAACGCGAAATAAAGGCGTAATAACGCGAAATAAAGGCGTAATAACGCGAATTGAAAGGCGTAATAACGCGAAATAAAGGCGTAATAACGCGAATTGAAAGGCGTAATAACGCGAAATAAAGGCGTAATAACGCGAAATAAAGGCGTAATAACGCGAATTGAAAGGCGTAATAACGCGAAATAAAGGCGTAATAACGCGAATTGAAAGGCGTAATAACGCGAAATAAAGGCGTAATAACGTGAATTTAAAGGCGTAATAACGCGAAATAAAGGCGTAATAACGCGAAATAAAGGCGTAATAACGCGAAATAAAGGCGTTATAATGCGAAATAAAGGCGTTATAACGCGAAATAAAGGCGTAATAACGCGAATTGAAAGGCATAATAACGCGAATTGAAAGGCGTATAACGCCTTTATTTCGCGTTATTACGCCTTTCTTTCCCGTTATTACGCCTTTCAATTCCCCTTAAAACCCTTATTTCGTTTTATGACGCAAATTGCTTACCATAATGGTGTGGAGTTCCAGGGTTTAAAGGTCTATTTTCCGCCCCATTACATACATTATTAAAAGTCTGTGTGTGTGTGTGTGTGTGTGTGTGTGTGTGTGTGTGTGTGTGTGTGTGTGTGTGTGTGTGTGTGTGTGTGTGTGTGTGTGTGTCCTGCACATATACATTATATGTAATGTAATTAGTTTTTATATGTATAATTTCTATGAAAATTTAAAAAACTGTACATCATCCGATCCTGCGCTGAAATGAATAGTTATTTCTGAAACCATTCCATTTGTTGATTTTAAAGTATTTTTCATAAAGAGTGTCTTTGTACACATGGCTATTTATGAATTAGATCCTGATTAACTTATAATAGTGATTAAATGACATTTGTGTCTATCTTAGTTAATATAGACAGATCAAGGTTTATTCACTTTCATTTTCTGTAGGCTGTCTAAAAGAATTTAAATTAAAATCAATCTGTTTGTGGAAAGGGATATTAACCTTTGGAGAGAAACAATTCTCAAGTGAAGTGACTGCTTTATATATAGACAAAAAGGCATTATAACGCCTTTCACTTCGCATTATAACGCCTTTCACTTCGCATTATAACGCCTTTCACTTCGCGTTATAACGCCTTTCACTTCGCATTATAACGCCTTTCACTTCGCATTATAACGCCTTTCAATTCGCATTATAACGCCTTTCACTTCGCATTATAACTCCTTTCACTTCGCGTTATAACGCCTTTCACTTCGCATTATAACGCCTTTCACTTCGCATTATAACGCCTTTCACTTCGCATTATAACGCCTTTCAATTCGCGTTATTACGCCTTTCAATTCGCGTTATTATGCCTTTATTTCGCGTTATTACGCCTTTCAATTCGCGTTATTACGCCTTTCAATTCGCGTTATTACGCCTTTATTTCGCGTTATTACGCCTTTCAATTCGCGTTATTACGCCTTTAATTCGCGTTATTACGCCTTTTTTTCGCGTTATTACGCCTTTTAATTTTTTTTTATTCATGAGCCTAATAGGCTTTCGTAAGATACAACTTAGCTCTTTATATACAAATTTACAGTTGCTCGCTCGACAGCCCAAACGAAGGTTATTTTTACAAATTAAGTTTTTCTTTTTTATTACAAAAATCGCGTGTTAAGTACGTGGCGATTTTGAGGCAATATGACGCAATGGTAGAAAACAAATCAAACTGCGATATAAATTTTGACAGTTGTCATGATGTCCATTTTTATGGTCACCATTCGTGTAATCACTGCATATGTTCATTAATGCGATTTATATAACAATTCAACTATTTTAAAATGATGTTCATTGCCATTATGAAGGCAACAACTTTGCAAGCAAACGGAATAACGCGCTATAAGTTTGCTTGCAAAGTTGTTGCCTTCATACTGACAATGAACACCGTTTTAAAACAATTCAATTGTTATATTTTCATTAAAATTTAAGAAAAATTATTCTTTGATTTTAAGAATAAAAAATCCCCATCTATAACACATGCACATCGGGGGAGACCAGTAGACGCAACAGCTGAATTTTAGACCGAGAACGACACATTATTAATCCGCACTATTTTTGATGTGGGGTTATATAGGGGTTTTGGTTTGAAAAATTAAAGTGTTATCAGGTATTTTGGTGGTATTTTCTCGATTTTTCGTTAACATAATGTATTTTTGAAAATATTGGATATAAAATAATAAATTAAAAATTGAATATCAACAATAAATGTGTTGTTATTTGTGGACTATATTTCGGTCGAAAATCAGGTGCACCTGTGTGGTTATGGAAGAATTTGCAAAGAAGTTTAGAGTAAAAGATTGCTGGCTTTATGTCGGAAGTAAAATTTGTGAATCTGAAACGAAGGACACAGTAGCAGAGGGATAATTTTCAATGGCCAAGCATGTGGGTTTCGAATCTGCGCCGAGATATGCGAGCGTAGACAGGGATTTGCCGAGAGATTTTTTCTGGAATGTCGATATTGTTAGGTTGAGATTCACTCTAACATTATCTGCCGAGCTTCATACTCTGTCTCGTTCGAATGTAGACTGCAAAGCAGTGAGAAGTATAACTTATTCTCTACGCCTGGTGCGGTGCAAATATCTCTCAAAGTTTAGAAAATGGTCGTTTTAAGTTTAGCAAGGAGTCCTGTAGTACTTAAACCATGTATGTATTATAGTATTGATGAGTTGCTATGGAATAATAGAGTTAAAAGTTGTGAAAAAGTGGAATAAGTCATAATTAACATGTTTGGAAGATAATACTTCATCTTAATTAACAAGAGGCCCATGGGCCTTAACGCTCACCTGAAGATATGTCCATTATTGTTTGCAAAGTGCAGTAGACAATATATTACGTACAGAAACTTTAAAAGTTTTCTCAAGTTAAGAACTCCCACAAAACTTAATCAGAAATATATCCACTCACATTTCATTCATAAGTAGCTTATATAATATGCATGAAGTAACTATAGTGCAATGAATAATTTCCAAATCATTAATCAATTTCAGTATACTAATGCAGCTATGTCCTTGACCTTTCAACATATATGACCTCGATCCATATATGATTGTCATGTCAATACCTATAATATTCTAATATACATGCCTATGCATGAAATTAATAGCTTTCAAGATAATTGATAATCTTAGTATTCCTATGTTGATATGACCTTGACCTTTGAACATATAACCTTGAACCATATATCATAATGATCATTGTCGCAATACCTACAATATTCTAATATACATGCCTATACAAAAAATTAATAGTTTTCAAGATAATTAGCAATTTAATTCTTTTTTTGCAGCTGTGACCTTGACCTTTCAACATATGACCTTGAACCATATATCAAAATGATCGTCGTCGCAATATCTACAATATTCTAATATACATGCCTATACAAAAAATTAATAGTTTTCAAGATAATTAGCAATTTAAGTCTTCTTTTGCAGCTGTGACCTTGACCTTTAAGCATATGACCTTGAACCATATATCAAAATGATTGTCATGTCAATACCTACAATATTCTTATATACATGCCTATACAAAAAGTAATTGGTTTTCAAGATAATAAGCAATTTAATTCTTTTTTTGCAGCTGTGACCTTGACCTTTCAACATATGACCTTGAACCATGTATCAAAATGATCGTTGTCGCAATATCTACAATTTTTTTATATACATGCCTATACAAAAAGTTAAGTTTTCAAGATAATTAGCAATTTTTTTTTTTGCAGCTGTGACCTTGACCTTTCAACATATGACCTTGAACCATATATCATAATGATTGTTTTTGCAATACCTACAATATTATAATATACATGCCTATACAAAAAGTTAATAGTTTTCAAGATAATTAGCAATTTAATTCTTCTTTTGCAGCTGTGACCTTGACCTTTCAACATATGACCTTGATCCATATATCAAAATGATCGTCATGTCAATATCTACAACATTCTAATATACATGCCTATACAAAAAGTTGATAGTTTTCAAGATATAGTGACATATATATAATTTTAAGCAATTTCCCCACTCAGAGCCTTACAATTTCCCCATTTTGAGCCCCATGGCTACCATTTGTGCAAATCTGAAAATAAATGACCTAAGAATGTTATAAATGAAATAACTAAGGTATATCTCTTGTAGATTCAGAGGAGAAGATTTTCAAAGTTTTTCACTCCTTCCCCCCTTAAGGGGACATAACTCCTTCATTTGTGCAAATCTGAAAGGGCTTCACCTAGGCATGATGGTTACCAAGTTTCATTAAATTTGGCCCAGTGGTTTTGGGGG
The DNA here is from genome assembly GCA_029721355.1 of Tegillarca granosa. Lineage (NCBI taxonomy): Eukaryota > Metazoa > Mollusca > Bivalvia > Arcoida > Arcidae > Tegillarca > Tegillarca granosa. The sequence continues at coordinate 43,522,446 of CM056599.1, read as the reverse complement.
GAGAATATTAAAATGTAAAAAGTTAACGGACGACAGACGACGGACGGTGAACCATCGCAATAGCTCATCTGAGCTTTCAGCTCAGGTGAGCTAAAAATCCTCACAGCACATAAATATTGCATTTAGTTATTGCTAAAACCATTTGTACATATTACAACTTTTTTACATCTCTAATTCTTCTACTCAGGTAAACAAAACACCCACAATTTGAATAGTTTCAATTTTGTCTTTTGCACAATTTAAGGGGTACCTATTGGTCCTTCCAGTATGGCATATTTAGATTTCAAATATCCAATATAGTCTTTCAACTTCAATTCTAACATGAGTCAGAGATCTGGATTTTTTAACTTCTGCCCTTAACTGACTCTTTTCCTTTGGTAAAAAGATGGAATGATTAATTTGGCCCCTCTCAAAGCAAATAATTTATTGCAAGTAAATTCCTTGTCAGTAAGAACTTGATCTTGATGAATTAATTTATCTAAAAAAAAAAAAAAAAAAAAAAAAAAAAAAAAACACCCCTTTTAACAATATCTTGATTCTCCCATCCCAAGCACTGCATACAAATGAGAATGAACCAGTTGGTCAATGGTTAACAGAAATTTAGCTATATTATGCTTTTTATAGTTTGAATATGTCAGCTGTCGAGTTAAAAGTCGCTTTAGTCGTTCAATAAATACTTCGGTACGGTCAATGATGCAAACAACATGTTGAAAGTAAGACTTGAACATATTTGGCAGTGTTTCTCTGACTGCTTCACGACGCGGCCAATTTATAAGAAATTATAACTTGACGAAACAAACATCTAACCATTTGTAAAATCCTAGAAAGAGTACTACATGACACTCCAGATCTGTAAGCCATATCTTCAAAGGACAAGTTCAATCTTATATTAATTTCGCTAAAAATAAGAAAAATTCATCCTTTAGAATTGAAAATGTCTTGGATTTCACGACTTCCTTTCAAACAAAACCCAAACCACCGTGAAGAGAGTATACATAAAGTATACTGAATATATTATCAGCGGCAAATGTCATTCCTTCACGTCTATAGTGAAAAAAATCAACGTTCCATTTCAGCATAAAAAGGAATGGTGTGTCAATGATTTTGCAAAAGAGTGTATTTTATCATAACGTTGAGTAACATGTAAAACCTTCATCTTTCAGTGTCTGTAAACTGCTAGGTACTAGCGGTGAAAACTATTCGCAGACCGGAATACATGCCTTAATCGTTGCCCATTTTGATGTAAAGTTTTTTTATATTTTTGATTTCTTCCGGGCAAAAATTTTCACGATCACACAAATGTAAATGTATGCACATTATTTATGGCTGTATAGTGTATACATAAAATGTTATACATATATATACCTATATGATATCAATTCGTGTTGAAAAGGATGCCACCTCATTTCATTTCAGACTGAAAAGTTATTAAACTCAATTGATAGGTAAAAAATTTGTCTTACAAAATATTTGAAAGCAAGAGTTTGCAAGGTCTTGCAGTCTTCTGAAAATGAAAGATGAGGTTGGCTAACATCATCAACAAAAAAAAAAAAAAAAAAAATTATTAAAAAAAAAAAAAAAAAAAAAAAAAAATCCAGATTCTCAAACCAGTGATAATGCCATCTATAAATATTAGTATATAAATATTTTGGTGGACAAATTGTATCTGATTCATTTGCTTATAAAAACATTCATCTTAATTTATTTTGAACATTATTGTGTAACAGGGTTTTTTCCCAGTAAACTGTGTTTTGAAACTGTACTTGTTACAGGAGATGTATTGAATTGAAAAATTGAACAGACTGATCAAGTATACTGTGTTTTGAAACTGTACTTGTTACAGAAGATGCCTTGAATAGACTGATCAAGTATAACAAATGATTTATAATTTTAAAGCCATTGCCAAATCAATAATCAGTATCTTACTGAATCCATCACCATTGATAAGCAGTACTGCTTCTGTTGAAAAATCATGCATGTAAAACACAATTATATCATTTTGTTTTTAACTTTACAGCTACATATGACGCCATCAGAATTGTTGGCTTTTATTTACACAAACAGTGACAAAGATGTTATTGATTTGTTCAAAAGTAAACCAGACTTGATTAGCCTACAAATTACTTTTGGTAAGTGTTAAAATTAAAAATGAAATTATAAGATACAGTTTTATAATCAACATCATCACTTTCCTATGTGAGAGCAAGTGAGAAAGTTTTTTGTTGTTGTACCATTGTGATCATTAAAAATTAAGTAGTTTGCTTTGTTAATCATAAACATTATCTATCATCAATAATGCCAGCCTATAACTTTAGACTTTTTCAAGAAACGACGCAGTTTCTTTTTTATGTCGAATATTTAACGATGATCAAAAAACAGTCCACAAATATTTGAATGCTAAATTTGGTGTATGTTTCATATCTAGAGATACCTTTCATAAATGACTTAGTTTATACAAATAAGATACCAAGTGATTAAGCAGGTTTTATTCGACTTCTTGTTAATTAATTAAAGTATAGCTTTCAATTTAAATTCACTGCAATACATAAAACAAAACATTAGTGATTATCTCTTCTAAGTTATTTGATGATAATGAAGTTGAGTTGAGTAATGGTGTTTTACATCCCAGTCAAGAACATTTCACCTTTATATATCAAGTCACCAACTACAGGCAAAAGTGCAGAAATTTTGCCTGTGCATTGTGTTGATGGCATTATACAGCAGGGTTCTTTAACGTGCCACACCTACCATGACAGGGGACCTTGTTTATTTTAAGTTCCCATCTGAAACAACTGTGACTTTCACTTCGTAATGCCTAGTGCTTGGCGAAAGAACAGTCACTACCCACTTTCAAGTCTTGGGTCAGGCCCGGTCGGGGTTTGAACCCACGACCTCCCACTTACGGTGAGTGAGGATAATGGTGATACAGAGTAATGTGTCAAAGTTAGTTTCAATCAAAAAATTTGACTGGTTGGGGGTTATGCACTCATCAGTTAGTAGTTCTGGTAGTGTGATGTAACTTATGACAAAAATACACTCTTCTTGAAATTGGAAGCTATTTCATCAACATTGAACCCCCAGCATTTCTGCTACATCCTTTTTATTTCTTAGATTTGTAGACTGAAGATACATGTATTTGATAAATGTCTTGTTCACTAATATTACAATCACAATTGCAGGGGTTCAAACCCATGACACTTATGTTGTACATGTATTAACATGAATCATATTCCTGGTCGCTTTGACTATAGCTAAGTGCATGTTTGTCTACATTCATTCTGTGTGTGTGTGTGTGTGTGTGTGTGTGTGTGTGTGTGTGTGTGTGTGTGTGTGTGTGTATTCTTGCATACCTTTCTGTCCTGTCTGCATGGAAGAGTAAAGTGCTTCATTACATTGTCAATACTTGGGATAAAATCTATTATATTTCTACAGCATTGCCTAAAGCTGAAAAAGCCTTAGGGTGAATAAAATACAGTGAATTGAGATAAAATTCCAAATGCATGATTGAAACTTTGCTTTTGACTTTCAGTTGTAATCAAAATTTTTTACAATTCAAATTACATGTACATGTATTAAAAAATCCTGAAATTATTGCTTTTAGTTATTTATGATATTTGAGAATATGATGTTTGAGTTACAAACTCTACTGTACATGAATATCATACTTTTAACAGTTATTTCTACATTTTTTTCTAGTATGTTTACACAAGTACAGATTAAGAAAATCTGTATGCTTCTGCTGTCAGAAATTAGAGACCTTCAAATCAGAAGATTGTAAAGACTCGCTAGTGAAAGATCTTTCTTGTTACTTAGACAGAGGTTACTGCAAATGCTGGCAGGAAATAAAACAAGAAAAGGCTGTAAATAGTAACCATGAAGAAAGAGAAGACCTCTTAGAAGGTTCACTGTATAAAGATTGGGACAAGGAAATTGCCAAAACGTCAGTGCTACATGTTGCTTCAGCTTTAGGGAAGAAGAAACTTGTCAAATTTATTTTTCCTAAAATGACATGTAACTCGCTTGAGTTTTGGCCTTTATATCATGAACATTATGCAACTGGAAGTCTTAAGTTGTCGCCACTCCATGTTGCATTCTTAAACAATAGAATGAACATCTTTAAGCTTCTTATTAAAAGATGTGCTTATTTTCTCTGTGTGTGTAGTTATTATATTGATGAAGTATCGGTAACACAAGTGACTTATTATGAGAAATGCATATCAAGTGTTGCAAGAGTAAATGCTGTTAACTATCTGAACATCATCATTAGCTATGGTTTGAAATGGCCCTTTAGTAAACATACCGTAGAAGATTATGATTTGGAATCTGCATTGTGTAAAGCTATAAATAGGAAATCATATGAATGTGCATCATTGTTAGCCGACAACATAAGAAAATTCCGAATACATTGGGATAAGGACTGCATGAAAGCTGCCATTCTTGTTTTAGATTCTAATGATGAAAGACTTTTTACAATTTTGATGAGGATAAAATCACTGGATTTGTCATATTGCATCCAAAGGTTAATAACAAATGGTAGATATTTATATATTCAGACCCAACCTAAAAGTTTAAATCCCAGAATAAATACATTTATAACTAATCACAAATTTGTAAACTTTAAAACTTCTTTAGATTTGTTTTGCCAGAAATGTTTTTAATATACCGGTATATCTTTAGATAGCACATAAACAGATCTGGATGATGCGAATTATAGTGCATAAAATTTGCTTCATAATTACTTCTCATACATTTCAACACAACACATTAAATTCTTTTCTTGACAAATATGGAATTAAAGTCAAGTGCTATTACTGGCTAATGTAATTCTCATGGTTAACATATAATTTGGATTTGTAGGGTGTACTCATAATGTACATTCATTCATAATTTCATATATATATATATATATATATATATATATATATATATATATATATATATATATATATATTTAGATATATAGATAGATATATATATATATATATATATATATATATATGTATGAAATTATGAATTATATATACATGTATATATATTTTTCTTGCACCCCAGATAGAAATTTCCATATAAAGAGCAGTGCAAGATATTTTAATCTTGCACCCCCCTGTACAAGATAGCTTACATGCTCTTTTTTCCACGAAGATTTATCAATGAAATCAGAGGTGTATCGATACTTTGAGAACAGCTTTAAACCCAAGAATCTGGCATACCTTCACACAAACAAATAAACGGAACAGGTAATACTACGGTTTAAATTTCAAATGTTATTTCAAAAACTTTTTTTTCTAAATCAATAACAGGTTTATTTCATATTACATTAATTTTTATATGACAAAATGTTAATATGAATTATGATATCAAGCTTGTTCCTGTCTTCACATGCCAGTTGAATTTTGATTTTTAATAGAACTTGTATATTTTGTGGTGCAAGAAATAGAATCAATCACTACTTGTGGTGTCAGATAGGGAAATCTCAACCAGAGTTCTAATATATCTGGTCCAGAACTCAGCAAGGCTGGTTCTGGACCAGATATATTAGAACTCTGGTTAAGATTTCCCTATCTGGCACCACAAGTAGTGATAGATTCTTTTAATATATATATATATATATATATATATATATATATATATATATATATATATATATATATATATATATATACATGTATATATATATATATATATATATATATATATACTGTAAAATCACTAATATTCGTGGGGGATTAAATTTCGTTATTTTCGTGGGTTACTGAAAACCACGAAATTAAATGTCATTGAAAATTTTTAATTACCATTGCCCTCAATGGGATTTATTTTTACAAAACTGTATTCCACGAAAATTTCTACCAATAGAATTTTTAAAAAACGCAAAACCACGAAATTTTAACCCAGTGAATATTAATGATTCTACAGTATGTCGACAGTTGAATCCACTTAATCGAATATCAGATAATAGCATAAATCGGATAATTGCATAGGATTTTAAAATAAAAAAACTAATGAAAAATACCCACATAATTGCAGAGCCAAAAAGTCCAACTCCACTTAATTGCATAGAAATTTTCCCGACCCGAGCAGACTACAGACATCTACACATTACAGACCTACACATGCTGAGTAATGCTACCTCATGCAGGTGACTGTCAATGATTAAATTATCAAAGATAAAAAATCAGGTTTAGTATAAATTCATTGTTTTATTTCAGGTAATGCAAACTATCTCACAAAAATCATGCAATATGCAAAGAAATGTACAAGAGACCTGAAAGGTGTGCCAGTTCCTTTTCTGATCCAGGCAGTGCTCTCTGAATCTTCATTAGACATTATTAAGATTCTGCTGGTGAACTGTAAGACAGATAACTTAAGATGTTACCATGGCTACAGTGCCCTTGATTGGGTCAGTCTACTGGGTTATGAAGCGACAGAGAAGATAATCGGACAAGCTGGAATAGAAAGATCTAGTGATAATTTGAAGACCAGTCCACCACTGCATGCTATTTTTGATTTTACAAATTTTGAATTTGATGTATGTGAATCAGTAAAAAGGCTTATCATTCATGGACAAAATGTTAATGCAGAATCTACCAATGGGATAACCCCTTTCATAAAAGCTGTTAACATGCAGTGTAGTGATGATAAAAAATATCCAGTTGTTAGAATGTTATTGCAAAATGGTGCAGATCCATTCAGAGGTATTGGATGTACAGTGTCTGTTCCATATAGACTTTTGTCAGAATTTATATATTGTAATGTAGATATTTACAACACAAATTTTGAAACATCAATTTTTAAGCATTTTTTGGTTACTCAACAATATGAACATTTATATTTATTATTACGATGTGCCAATACTCTACCTCAAAATTACAAAAAGTCGCTTTCTTTTCTACACGAAAATGGAATAACAACAGATTGTAATGGATGGGCTTTAAGGTTAAAAACAGAAATTGAGGAGTTACTAAACAAACCTCAGTCTCTGCTAATTATCTGTAGAAACTTTCTGAGACGATTTCATGGTATTAACATACACAGTTTTGTAAACAATAACAATCTACCTAACACTATAAAGAAACTGCTTCTGCTTGAACATGAATTGCCTTACCGGGTAGTCTTAGTATAATTCTTACTTCATTAATGAAAAACAACTTGTACGATGTAAAAGAAGAGATTCAACTATGAAAACTTTCGACAATGAAGAAAGCTGCTTACAAATAAATTGCTGACTCAGTGGTATTGCAAGCCTAGTCTTACCAAGGCCCTCAAAAAGTTTTGTGGCTGACATCACAATATTGTTGATAGGTATGAATTCTCTGTATCCAAAGATGTTTCATCCGATATGTCTAAATAAATTCTTAATGTTTCATTTATGTTTAAAATTTTATTTATGCTTTAATACTGTAACTGATTTAAAAGCAATCTCATTATTTAGAAATGGCTGTAACAACTGTTTTTAAAAGTCATAAATTTAACAACAGAAAAAATGCTGAAGTCAAAAGTTTGGATAACAAAGTGCTTTGTTAAGCCCTTTTTTTCATACACAAGGCAGACTTCCATATACGATAAACCTGTATGTTTAAGTTAAACTGTATACCACTACGAAGGATTTAAAATCGTTTGGAAAAATAAAATCGTCTGGAAAAAACATAATTGACATCTGTCTTTTTAAAATTCAATTTTTTTAATTGCATTCCTGCCATGCTAATTTTATCAGAATTAAAAGCCACGTCTTTGCTTCACATTGCTTGAAACAAATTCCTTGTATATATGATTTTTCCCCTTAAGTTAGCATTGCATATATTGACAAGTATTTACGTACAAGTTATTTAAGCAATAACATTGTTTCGGGGTTATTATTTTGTTTTTGAAATGTGATGGTCCAGAATACCAAAATATCTAGTGATGTTCTTTCGCCAAGCACTTCGCATTTAGAAATGAAAGTCACAGGGTCATTAAGAGGAGACCTTAAAAACCTATGTCCCATGTTACGGCAGGCGTGGCATGCTAAAGAACCTTCCCTGCACAAGTGCATTATGAAGGTCAAAATTTCTGCCACTTCAATTTTAGCTTGTGACGTTTCAATATAAACGAAATATTCTTAACTTTAGTAAAACTTCTCACGGATTACGACCTTCTGGATTTATTTACCATGAAGGAACACACACACATGCACACACACGAAATTCGTCACAAGGCCATTCAAAGAGCGCGATCAAATGATTCCGAACTTATTTTGATTCATAGAACAATGAAAAAAGTGACGATAATATTGAAATATATCTTCTGTAGGCCATTGTAGAGTTCAGTTGAGTAATTGTGTTATACCGTACTGGTGTGCCCAAGTCAAGATTCTTTCACTTATGTATAGGCGATCATGTCTAAAATGGTGAAGTAAACCGGAGTGCCCGGAGAAAACCACCGACCACTGGGCCACCGAGGCCCCTCTGTAGGCTATTGTAAATATTGTCCTATCTTCGCCTGATAATGGAATCATGTTATTTCGGTTCATTAAAAACAAGCCATACATAAATGCGTGTACATGTATATTTAGTCACTACAAACTGGATCAATGGAAAGTATGCCAAAAAATGGTACCACTATCTCTTCATTTCTTCTGCAACAACTTCAAATCTAAAAAAATAAATAAATAATAAATTATAGACATTTTATATCAGGGATTTTTGTAATCAGACATTACAAGCGAATTGTTGGATATTTCACTGTTAGCCACTTTGTTTTTGAACTGGCCCAGTTTTCAAAATCATTCGCTTAACTGAGTTTACACTCAACTCAAATATTCCAGTTTTACTGTTATCAATATTTTAAAAATGTTAAGTTTTATGAGACAATGTTTTGTTTTGTTCAACAAATTTTATACTAAACAATTTAAATATAACATTGAATATTCAGTTTAAACCGTGTAGTGTCATATTATTAATTTTTGAATTTTTAGAAAATTATAATATGACAACTCGGTACTTAACTCTAAAGAGGTAAACAATGAAGTCATTTAAAGCTGCATTAAGTTTTTTCAATTTTCTGAATTTTTTTTGATTTTCTAAAAAATATATTTTTTTAAAAAAATAGATATCTTCTAACCACGATCCGTGACATTCATTTTCTAAAATTTCATTTCTTTAACCTGTAAATAAACGGAATCCTCTGACCGGTTGGTCAGTGTTTTACAATGGTAATTATGAGCTTGGAGCATGCGCACGGATATACGGAAAACCCCTAAAATCGAAGGTGAAACATGACAAATTGCATTAATTGTCCTTCATTATTATCCAGATGTATTTAAAATGGTGTATGTATCCCTTACTAAGTAACAAATGACAAATTCAATGAGGTTCTATTTCAATTTATCGTATTTCACCGTTTTGAAAGTTGTGTTTAAATGACCCAGGTTTTGATGACGTAACCATGTTCTTATATTAGATCCCAAATGCTGCATCTCGCTGGGTAAATACTGTAATTTCTGTATTTATTCAAGCTTTTATCCTTGAACCAAATGTAACATTGTTCATTAGGAACATCATTATTAGATTAGCGCCGTTTTAATTTTTTCTTTGGAAAACTTAATGCAGCTTTAAAATTAAAATATATGAAACCAAAATCAGTCATAGAAAAAGTTGATAAATTACAATTATATCCCGTTTTAAAGAAGTTGTTTATTTGGAAATCACGACTATTGCGTCTTCTTGCCAAGCATGTTAAGAAATCTGCGAGTTATATATTAAACGCGCAATATCTTTATAAAACTTAAACTAAATTTCGTATTTCATATTGCAATAGAAAAATATCGAACCTCGTTAACCCCTGGCAAAGACGTTATGTATAGGTATGTTTATATATATATATATATATATATATATATATATATAAAAAATATATATATATATATATATATATATATAAGCCTGGTTAAATGCCAATTATATATTAAGTCGACTTTAATGATATTGATTATAATTTCCAAAGCAAATACGCATAAAATAAACCACATTATCTAGCTAGACAAACGCTTCAAAAAGTGTGCTTAAAGTACATATTGTACAAACGCGTCGGAATGCGAGGTTTTCCGATATTTTTAAAATACAATATGTACCGTGCTATTTTTTAAATAAATAAGCAATTGGTTTCTGATTTGTAAGTAAATGTTAAAAACTAAGTCATGCATTTGACCTCGATCTGATGTTGAATTTTCATTAAAATCTGTCTAGTAGATTAAAAGATAAGTCGAAAATTGTTGTTATCGAATTATATACACATGCGCTATTGACCTTTGGTCAGGTAAGCGACAAACAATGCAACGTTTACAAGTTTTTATGAACTCACACTTAGTATTTTCGAAACCATGGTTCTAGTCCACAAAAGTTACAACACGGAGGAGGTCCACAACACATAAGGCATAGTTTTGGGCGTTTTGTCACAATTGCTAAATCAAATAAAATAATATTGATAAATCAATGAAAATTATTTAAAATATGTTATAAGTTTTATCTGTTTAAAATTTACTCGAAAATAACAATAGTTAACAAAACATCACACAAACACAGAAAATGATATACAAAATCTACAGAAACTCTCTTGACCCGTTTTTCTTGATCACTGCCTCTCACCGCCTGGGTTCGAATCCCACTCGGGACAGATCCTAGTATGAAAAAGTATGTCAGTTCGCTTGCAGAAGGTTGGTGGTTTTCTCCGGGCACTCCGGTTTCCACCACCCCAGAACTGACCGCCTCGAAATAAGTGAAAGATTCTTGACTGGGGCGTAAAACACCATTACTGCACTCCACTCTCTTGACCCGTTTATTTATTTTTTTTTAATCTGATGTGATAAGCACAGTGACGTAGTGAAATACATTTGCTAGGCTTTTACCATCCAATTTCTTTAATAATCGATGATAAAAAAGCGAGACTAAAAACAGATCCAAGAACCATCTTCTGAAAATTATCAGAGAATATTTGTCATTAGGAAAGTATATGTTCTATCAACTTTCCGCTGCAGGTGAGGAAGGGATTGGTTGTCGCACCCTAGTGTATCAACCCTGATACCGCGCATGACGTGAAAAATAAAAAAATATTTTGTTTAAACTCGCACCGTGAGTTTGGATACAAAGTTATAATGGTATAAATGTACGAGATTGGTGCGACAAGCTCCCATAAACTTTCCGTGTTGCGACGTCACCCAATATCCATTCGACTTAATTTATCTCCGAATAAATAGACCTGTTGCTATGGACGAGTTTTATCTAGATACATGATATATTTTTAGTTCTCTGGAAGTTTTGTGAACTACTTACGTGCACAGAAACTACAGCAGGGTGGTGGTCCACAGCAGGTTTCACATAATTTCTCTATAATATGAAAAAAAAAAATGGTGTACTGTATCCTATTATATTTGTAATCATTAGAAAGAGCTGAGTAGTTTTTTGAGCCTTCTATACAATCGAGGCGGTCAGTTAAGAGATGGTTGAGAAAACCGTGGTAGTCGGAGAAACCTTAAACATTTTGCAAGCGAAATGACAAACTTATTTGCACTCACAAACAAGTACCTGCTAGAATGGGATTCGACCTGACGGATAAAGACGATAAACAAATGTGTTTTGACCTTGGCGTAATATTTTGGACTTTTCAACAATTAAAAAAAGGGTTTTTTCATATAGTCAAGGTAAAGCTTATTTTATGAACTAAGATCATCACAATGAAGTATTAAGGTCAAGGACAAAGGTCATAACCTACAATGTGGCATTTGAAATCTTTCATAGTCTCTTCAATTCTTTTAAAGATTTTTTATTTCTTATTCGGTGGCGTTGTTTTGTCATTACGTACACAGACCTTTATGCGCAAGATACAATATGTTATTTGTTCGCGTGTTCTTACGGTGATGTGAGTTAAAAATAGTATATGTCCGTGCAGAAATTTGTATCGATTTAAGCATATGTCATGTGCTACTTTTGAATTGTATTATTCTATAAAAATTCAAAATTAGCACGCGACACATATATGTTGTTTAATTATATTTTAAGTGGGGTTCAAAACTCTTTACAAAGATCTTCCTTATTAAGATTATTATAATAACTTACCTCCTGGGACAGCCTCCTAAAAAACAAAATAGAAAACGAGATTGAATATTAAAATCAAATTAAAAGTGCAAGACTAACGCGTATAACATTAAAACAGATATCTTAAAACTTGAATAATAGAAAAACTCAAATAGTTTTATTTGAAACATTTTATCTTTATCAATGCGCAAATTGTAAAGCATCTAGTAAAAGCAGGATATGTAATTGTACAAGCTAGCATGCGCAAACTATTACAAGGAACCTTCAAAAACAGAAATAACATTGGAACATTTATAAATACGTTAAAAATATGAAGACTTTATATGGAATAGGTCTTGGTTTCTGTGTTTGTTCTTTCCGGGTCTTACCGCCTGCGCCCTTTATATACAGCGTTAAAAACATTTATCATTGGTCATATTAGAAAACACAAGAATGCTAAATACAGTAAGGCATATGTAAAGGCAAAACCAACAAATTGAAGAAGAACAACAACAACATCTATAATAATAATAATAGAAAATCAACAGCAACAATAATGATTATTATTATTATAATTATCATCATCATCGTCATCATTATCAGAAGAAGAAGCGTTTTTACTCACGATATTTTCAACCATTACTAGCATTAAAAGTAAACTCGAAGCCAATATTAGCAACGGTCTCGACATTTTAGTGTGTTTGTTTTAATCCTGTGAATTTATTTAATACAACGGATTTGTATATGTATGTATTTATTTAACTACCAGATGAAATCCGGGATACTTCACGTGACCGTCAGGTGCGTTAACACATCTACAGCCAATCACTAAATTTGTAAATGCGGATTTATTTTTTATTTTGTTGTTATTTACATCGTCATTTTTGAGATGTTTTTGTCAGATGTTTCATACTGTATTCGTGAGCAGCATATAAATCATTGTTTTCACATGGTGTGTTCATCTGTATTCATACTTGTTGAACTGTAATATTGAAAATGGTCAAAAATTAAGAGATATGGTTTAATATTTATTAAATGCTAATCAAGGTAATAAAAATGTCTTGCCGTTACTCTATTATTATATTTTATTTGTATTGTCAATGTTACCTTTAAATTATATTATTTCATAAAATTCAAAAGTAGCAAATGGCAATATAATCAGTATTGAGTTTAAGTCAGGATATCGACTTGGCCAATCCCTGCGTTGAATAGTCTCGTCTCGAAGATATTGATCAACAAACCTTGCTCTACGACGCCGGGTATTATCGCCCATCAAAGTGAAGTTGGCCCCGATAGCACCATCGAAAGGTCTGCACTGCACACCTAAAAGAGACTCACGATCTTGAAAAAGCTTATAGCTCGGTACGTTCATCAATGCATATCCCATCCCATAACATCAGGCTCCAAAACGGTCATGCTGAACAATTCAAAAATTAGCGTGGCATTCATTTACTATACGCTATACATGCCTTCTGCCGATATGTAATAGTCAACACAAAATTGTGACAGGGATAGGATCTACTGACGCTTGCAGTTGCTATTTTGGGTGATAATTTGCCCATAATTGTCTGGCTAAACTGCCACGTGATGTCAGAACAGGACGAATAGCTGTTCTCTAAGCAGGTACATTAGAACGATGACAAGAAACCCGTCTTCCGATAGCCAGTCTGAACTGATTGTTTAATTGTACAACAGATTCAAACTTATTTCGTTGAGCCAAAACTATTCTTTGGCTCATTCCAACTGCCTGGGCAATAATGGTAAAATGAATCAATAAGGTTCGCAGATGTCAATGGATTAACAAAATGTGGAGCTTCTTGAAGAAGTAAGCATAAACCAAAAAATGACACACACCTTCGACCTTTTAAAACCACTTTTATTTGACCCCCATCCTAATGTATTCGTTTATAACCAGGTACATACACGAAGAGCACGTGCTAACATCTGTAATTTTTAAAGCAATAGATCAAAGTACACGCATAATATGGAGATATCACGGTGTGTGTGTGTGTGTGTGTGTGTGTGTGTGTGTGTGTGTGTGTGTGTGTGTGTGTGTTCAACTCGGAATGCATTTTAAAATATTGTTATTACTTATTATTGCTTATTTTTCTATACTTTTTTCATATAATGAATAGTAAGTAAATATTTATTACATGGTGTCACATTCTATGAAATACAATAACGTTAAAATCTACAAAATAATACACAAAAACTACTAAATATACATAAAACTACTTTTAGATAAAAAATAAGTTGAATCTATATTTATTGTTTGCTGTGTTATCATGTGTCACAACTGTTTACCATAACATGTCCTTGTTACATATGGTACATACATGTATATCATTTTTAATGTATTTTGTGATTAAATTTAAAAATGGTATATTACTCACCTACCACCTACCAATTCCGGATTTTACTGGTAATAATACCACTCGCTTGTTGTCCGCGTGTTATGTTGCTTCTTCTCCACTGAGAGGCCGCGATGATAGCAAAAAATTGTCACGACAAACGTCGGGTTAGACAAAAACTCATTTGAATTCCGTGTAACAGACTTGAACTCATCAAGTTGAAGATCCGGTAAAACAAAACAAAAAACTTTGATGAAGATGCATTAATATACATTAATTTTTTCGTGAATATTGAATCCAATAATTCAAAACAACTGCCCCGTTACCTTTATTATTATTATTTTTTTTTTACTTTAAACTTCAAATCACAAGGAGGAGAGTAGGGAGGTGATCTTTAAACGGAGGGATCTTTTGAAACAGAACAATACAGATGGCGCCAAAGTCAACATTGAACAAATACTTCCTCTCAATGACCAATCTGACACTCTTGTTAAGGAAATGATTAGAATGAAGACTGCCGTAAAAAGTGGTGAGGAAGATATCACTTCACCTAACGATTGGCCAACCACTTTTCCTCAACTTAAAGTAAGCATGTGTAACAAAATTTGCAACAATTTTTAATGTCCGGCAAGTGGGAGATTATACCACGACTAAAATTAAAAAATATTTCAAGACTTTTTAACATAAATCGGCGTATTTCCTTAAAATTCTGGAGTATCCCAAATAATCTTGATGAATCTTGGATCTCTTTATTTCTCTAAGTCTTAAGTGGTCATGTTTTTTTTTTTTCGACCAGCGGGATAGTTGTGTGCATTTTTATAGGGCTTTGGAATTCGGATATATAAAAAATAGATAATCACTGGTAATTAGAAATAATACTTTGTAGTAATGTTAATAGTAGGTTTAAATAACTGGTTCAAATGCTTTAACTTTGTGGTAGATTGCTTTTTTAATAGGAGGTAGGAAACACATGAAGACAAAAATCATCATCACCAAGTGCCTTGCTGAGGATCGAACCCAGCCTTTGCCATTTGCCAATATACTGGTTGCCATCAAATATGATGCTTATCACCAGTGTGCGTGTAGATTAGTAAAACAATTATTAATAAAGAAAATGTAGAGAAATATAAAGATAAAGATTAAGAAAAAGATAGAAAGAAGTGGTTTAAAATATTAATAAGAAGTAGTGGGGATATTAGTATTTGAGTCGAACGTGAGTTCTAGAAGAGACCAGGTGTTTGAAGGTCTCGACAGAGTCTGAATGTGCTATGTCACAAGGCAGACTGTTCCACTGGACTATTGTTCTTGGAAAAAATGAATATTTGTAATAATCCGTCCTTGATTGTAACTGTCTGTATTTGTGTTCACACTGATGATGGTGTCCACGTGTGAGGTAGGAATCACTGTTGATGGCAACCATATTCCTAGATATTTTGTACAGCATTGTAAGCCTAGCATCTGTACGGCGATGTTCCAATGACCTCCAATCCAGTGAGTGTAGCATATTACTCACACTTGAAGTGTTGTAGTACCTGTTACTACCCAGCGAGCTGCTCGTCTTTGGACAATTTCAATCTGATGGACTAAGCAATGGTTTTTGCTATTGACTTCCTTTGGGTCCCACACTGTGCTACAATATTCTAGCTTTGGTCTTACTAAAGCTACATATGCTTGTTCTTTCACTCTTTTAGATGTTATTTTTAAGTTTCTCTTTAAAAATCCGAGGGTCTTGTTTGCACTAGCAGTGATGTTACTAATGTGTCTATTCCATTTCATATCATTACTGATGGTTACTCCTAGATATTTAATAAACGGTACTGATGATAGAATTTGACCATGTATGGTGTATTCGTGACTAACTGGTTTCCGTTTTCTGGAAATGCTGATTACTTCACATTTTTCTGGGTGGAAACTCATCTGCCAGTCATGTTCCCATTTCTCTAATGCCACCAGATCTTCTTACAGTTTTATGCAGTCTAAGGTGTTCTTTATTGCTAAGTATAGTAGTGTGTCATCTGCAAATAGTCGAACAGTACTGGATTTGACATATTCTGGTAAGTCATTTATGTATACCAAAAAGAATGACGGCCCCAGGACTGATCCTTGTGGTACCCCTGACAAGACCGATAAAGATGTTGAGAATTCATTGTCTAGAACCACTCTCTGATCTCTTTGATTTAGGAAGGATTTTATCCACCCAAGTGTGTTACCTCTCACTCCATATTGGCTTAATTTGTACAGAAGCCTGTTGTGTGCTACCTTATCGAATGCTTTTGAGAAATCCATGACGACAACATCACTTTGTTGGCCATTTTGCATGGTTTCCATTATGTCATGTGTGAATTCAATAAGCTGGGTTTCACAGCTTCTTTTGTTCCTGAATCCATGTTGGAGAGGATACAATACTTCCTGTTGATCAAGGTATCTCATCATGTTCGAGCAAATGATGTGTTCCATGATTTTGCAACACACGTATGTTAATGAGACTGGTCTGTAGTTTTATCACCTTTTTTATAGATTGGTGTAATGTTTGCTTGTCTCCAGATATCAGGCAGCTTTTGTTGTATTAGAGATTTATTAAATATTGCTGCTAACACTGGTGCAATGACCTCATCGGCTGATAAGCAAGTAGTCTACCACAAGGCTACAAGATCCAGACCTGAAAGTCTGACAGAAATCACTCTATTTTACCTACTTTATACATACAACAAGAACACCATGGCTAGCTCAGACCGTTACAATTTCTTACCGCCTAGAAAGACCATGTTTGAACCTCATCTGGAGCAATAAGTGATGAAGTAGATTTTTCCAGGCATTTCCTTCCACCAGCTACACAGAACATTTACCTTGACCTGATAGACAAAGTTCCAGCTTCTCAATTAGAGACACTGTCCATAAAGGACTATCTGATTTCTCATGAGTTCATTTCAGACTCATCTGAAATCACTGAATCTAACTCTGACTTAATTCATTTCTGAAAAATAACTCCAACTTAACAGTTTCCTAAATGCCACATTGGACACATTAAATTGATTCTTCAGTTACTAATTTTCACTTTTCTGATTTTACAAAATCTGTCATGGAGGCATTTGATTTCTAAATTTCCATCCCAGACCTACCGGATTTCTAGCTCCAGTATTCATCTTAAAATGATTTGTTTGATTTCTCAAAATTTTCTTTAAATTTATAAAGATTAACATATTAACCATTTGATCAATAGCAAATTGAAAAATAGTCTGCTTAAACTCATTACTTATTTTCAATGTAAATTGACTTTTGTCATCTATTTAAACCAATCATATTTTTTTATTCTGTTAGGAAGTAGACAGTTTATTGCGATGTGGTATTTGTTATGACTTTCTCAAGACATCCATGGGCATTAAATCATGTTCCCATACATGTAAGTAGTATTTTGTCTGTAGCATTCCTCTTGCTCTTTTTCTTCTGGTGCTCAACCAAGAGCTATAACACAGTTATTATCTGGATCACAGCATCACAGGATGTATTAATGAGAAAGGCTGCTGAAAAAAAAATAAACTGCTTGCATCATCATACAGTATGTGTTATCATTTAAGGCCTTGATTCAATACTTTTGTTATGACACAAAATAGCACTTAAACAGCAGGTTTTGAAAAAATTAAAAATTTTAGTTTGGTGCTGAATTTTTTTTTTTTTTTTTTTTTTTTTTTTTTTTGAGAAAATTTAACATTTTAGGAAAGAACTCAACAATTAGCAGACTGCTTGTGGATGTTTATTAATGATCCACTTATGTTGCGGGGTCTTTGGCACATAGTTATGTTTTGATCTCATAGATAAAATTAATGGTTGGATGAAATTTCTGAGAAAAGAAGATTTTTGCAATGACTTTTTTTAATACAAATGTACAAAAAACTCATTGTTTGGGATTAAGATGCTCTGTGTTCATTGTATTACTATTATTTATTGATAAAATTGTTTTTGTCTTACAGTTTGTTCGCTTTGTATCAGACAGTACTTCTCATACCAGAACAAGTGCCCTACCTGCTATACAGTATGTATGATGAAATACCCATTACTATACCAGCCCTCAAAGTGGGTTTCAAAACTAAGTGGCCAACTGGCCACTAATTTGAACTTTCTTGTGGCCAGTGGAAATTCCAAGTGGGCATGCAATGTTTTCTTCCAAATGATGAAAAATTAAGGCAACTTTTAGTTATGGAAAACAAAAATGCACATTTTTAAAATTGACTTACAATCACTTACATTAGTGTTATTAACAACAATAATGATGATGTAAAGTGTCCATTATATTGCCTGAACAGTAATATTGCATTATATTGCAACAGTACCATGAAAATTCTGTTACACAGAAATAATATTTGTTCTCTAGACACAAAAGTTCAAATTTAAAGTGGACAAGCTGGCCACCATTTACAAATTTTAGGTTGCCAGACACAATTCCAGGTCGATTTGGCCACCATTTTAGTAGACAAAATTGAGGGCTGATACTATAGAAAATGATTTGTTTGCACAGGTGTTCACATGTAGACATTAAACTGCACCAACTTGTCTATAGAAAATGAAGATGATTCACTTGTACTTGGCTATAACAACAGAGTAACAAAAAACTAATCCTACTATAACATTTTAAATGATAAAATAACAAGGAAAAAGTAAACGTGTTAAGACACTGGTGTCAAGTACTAGACTACCGATATAAACGAAACACTGGATATAATTTTAAAAATGCTATCCTGTTGGAGTACAGTTTTCCTCCTGCTTGTTTGACAAGTTGTTCCTAAGATGTGCACACTGTTATTTTGGTCAGGTTGCACAGTGAAAATACAGTTTATAGTATAGTATAGTTATGGGTCTATGGATATGTGAACGGTGAAAATATGTTCTCATTTTGTGAAGTCAACTTTTTAAGTTTTCAATGAAGAACCTTAAAACTTCACAGTGTTTCTATCTGTATAGAAGAGGTGCATCTCACTTTGTGGTGTCTGTCAAGAACTTTACAGCATTTCAGTTAAAACAACAATTTAAAAAACAAGCATTCCATTTGAGTCTTTCACCCATTTTATAACTTTTGAAAGTGAAAAATAAGCAAAATGCTACATTCTTGTAGAGATTTGGCAATGTCAGAATACTGGAAACTTAATTGATTTTAAAAGAATAATTTGATTTTAATACAGATAAACATTGTAGTGGATGGAAAATAGTGTTTTATGCTCTGGTTCAAAATTCTTCCAGATATATTGAGGCAGTCAAATCAGAAATGGTTGAGAAAACCAGAGTACCTGGAGAAAACCACTTTTCTTCTTCAAGTGATATAACAATCTTTCTGACACTAAAATCTGCCAAGTTAAGTAGAGTTTTGACATAGGCAGTTAGAGTTGCTGTGATCTGTAAGCATGCTTTAAACCACTTAACCATTGGAGGTGCTGTGATCTGTAGACATGCTTTAGACCACATGACCATTAGAGGTGCTGTGATCTGTAGACATGCTTTAGACCACTTGACCATTAGAAGTGCTGTGACTGTAGGTATGCTTTAGACCACTTGACCATTAGAAGTGCTGTGATCTGTAGACATGCTTTAGACCACATGACCATTAGAAGTGCTGTTATTTGTAGGCATGCTGTAACCACATGGCCATTAGAAGTTCTTTGATCTGTAGACATGCTTTAGACCACTTGACCATTAGAGGTGCTGTGATCTGTATGCATGCTGTAGACCACTTGACCATTAGAAGTGCTGTTATCTGTCGACATGCTTTAGACCACTTGACCATTAGAAGTGCTGTGACTGTAGGTATGCTTTAGACCACTTGACCATTAGAAGTGCTGTGATCTGTAGGCATGCTTTAGACCACTTGACCATTGGAGGTGCTGTGATCTGTAGGCATGCTTTAGACCACTTGACCATTAGAAGTGCTGTGATCTGTAGGCATGCTGTAGACCACTTGACCATTAGAAGTGCTGTTATTTGTAGGCATGCTGTAACCACATGGCCATTAGAAGTGCTGTGATCTGTAGACATGCTTTAGACCACATGACCATTAGAAGTGCTGTTATTTGTAGGCATGCTGTAACCACATGGCCATTAGAAGTTCTTTGATCTGTAGACATGCTTTAGACCACTTGACCATTAGAGGTGCTGTGATCTGTAGGCATGCTGTAGACCACTTGACCATTAGAAGTGCTGTTATCTGTCGACATGCTTTAGACCACTTGACCATTAGAAGTGCTGTGACTGTAGGTATGCTTTAGACCACTTGACCATTAGAAGTGCTGTGATCTGTAGGCATGCTTTAGACCACTTGACCATTAGAAGTGCTGTGACTGTAGGTATGCTTTAGACCACTTGACCATTAGAAGTGCTGTGATCTGTAGGCATGCTTTAGACCACTTGACCATTGGAGGTGCTGTGATCTGTAGGCATGCTTTAGACCACTTGACCATTAGAGGTGCTGTGATCTGTAGACATGCTTTAGACCACATGACCATTAGAAGTGCTGTTATTTGTAGGCATGCTGTAACCACATGGCCATTAGAAGTTCTTTGATCTGTAGACATGCTTTAGACCACTTGACCATTAGAGGTGCTGTGATCTGTAGGCATGCTGTAGACCACTTGACCATTAGAAGTGCTGTTATCTGTCGACATGCTTTAGACCACTTGACCATTAGAAGTGCTGTGACTGTAGGTATGCTTTAGACCACTTGACCATTAGAAGTGCTGTGATCTGTAGGCATGCTTTAGACCACTTGACCATTGGAGGTGCTGTGATCTGTAGGCATGCTTTAGACCACTTGACCATTAGAAGTGCTGTGATCTGTAGGCATGCTTTAGACCACTTGACCATTAGAAGTGCTGTAATCTGTAGACATGCTTTAGACCACTTGACCATTAGAAGTGCTGTGATCTGTAGGCATGCTTTAGACCACTTGACCATTAGAAGTGCTGTGATCTGTAGGCATGCTTTAGACCACTTGACCATTAGAAGTGCTGTGATCTGTAGGCATGCTTTAGACCACTTGACCATTAGGCCCCATAATACAAGTTATATAGAAAGTAAATACTAAGTATATTGTAGTTTAATAATATTTTTTATTAAAACATGAAATTTTAATTTCTAACAATTTTAGAAACTGAAACGGTGTATTTATTTTTCTTGTTTCCATTTTAACACAAGCTGCCTTTGCTTTCAGAATGCAGTTGAATCAGATCTTCAAAATAATAGATTGATTGATGAAATAATTCAAAAATTTATTGATGTTAGGTAAGTTATTTTTTATTGCTTTTTTTCAAATTAGTAAATACATTCAGTCAGGTCAACTAAAGTAAAGATATTTTTTATGAGTAGTCAGGGATGAGGGATTTCTTCATTTCTTAACTGACTATTATATACCAGTTGGGACAGAAACTGAACCTAAATTTCATTTTTTATGAACCACAACGAAAGTACTTTTTACTGAATAAAGCATTTAACAATACCAAGCTTTCATTCTTTTCTTTGAATTGTTAAAACATGATAGGAAATTTTTGAAGAAAGTGCATTACATAATTTGCACTTGTGTAATTTTTTTATAGTTTTGACTAATTACTGTTTTGTTTTTTTTTTTTTTTTTTAGTAATAAATTCTAAAAAGCTATATCATCATGTAAAAAAATCATTAAGGATATTTTTTCATTAATAAATCACTGCTGTTTTATTTTAAAAAGGTCGGCATTGATTCAACACCTACATAATAGCAAAGAAAATATATCTTCAAAACAAGAGCCTTATTTAAATGGATCTGATATCACGAAACCTGATAAAGAAAAACGAAAAAGTTTAAGAAATAAATCACATGATGAAAAACAAAGAAAAGAAGACAGTAAACTCAACTCTTCTTCAGCTGATTTGACCTCAGATAATATACAGAATCAATCATTGAATAAAGAAACTGAAATGCCTGGGAGGTTGACAAGAGGGAGTCAGCGGTTGTCACTATCCAAGTCAAAAACACCTGGAAAAAATGGCAAACAGAAAGAAGTTGAACCAACATCAGTATGGATTACTTTAATTCAATTTTATTTCCAACAGTTGCATTTTTTTAGTTATGTAAATACTTATTATGTTTGGAAATACATTAGATATAACTTTGTGGTTTTCTCACAAAAATTTCAGAAAAATTCCATCAACATCAAAAGCTATAAAAGGTGTGTGTGTGTGTGTGTGTGTGTGTGTGTGTGTGTGTGTGTGTGTGTGTGTGTGTGTGTGTGTGTTTAACTTAGTTTTTTGCCTTTTTGAATCACAAGAAATAATAAGACAATGTTTCAGGTAAAACTGCATCTTTATAGATGAAAGTAAATGAGTTCTGTTAAATAGTGATCTACACCCTATATTTAATTGATAGTAAATTGTTGAATTAGTGAGTTACACCCAATCAAGATTATTTCTCTCATATCCAGACAGAATTATAAGAACTTTGATTTTAAACTTTTTTGTTTAATAAAACAGGTGAAAGATTTGAGTACAGAAGGTAAAGTTTCTATGGAAGAGGATTCTGTTTTAATTTCATCAGATGATTCTGAGAATGAAGAAGATAAACCTCTTACAGTGCCATCTCAACAGTCAGTAAATTCTTTATCAATGGTGGAAAATTCAATGGAAAGAGAAAAATGTGCAACATCACCTATCCACATAGATGAGTTAAGTGGGAGTATAAAACCAGTTATGATACCCTCTGACACTGACAGCATTGTCTCACTCCATGACCAATCAGATGTCGGCAGTAATGCATCTTTAGTTATCCAGACCAAGGGAGATAATAGTGATACAACAGGTAATATATATGTTTTCTTCCCTTTCCATTCATTGTTTTATTTTAAAATTTGAGATACTGTTTTTATGTCTGGTGCTGGGCAGTAATAGGGCATAGAATGAACTGGTAAACCAGATGTTTGCCTTGGAGAATGGTATGCTTGTGTACTATTTCTGTGAGCTAGCTTGTTAATATTGCCCTGGGTGCATGCTGGTACTAGGCTTGTACATCTTGCACTAAGATATTATCATTATTTTTTGTGTGAATTTGAATAAACACTAAGAGCTTGTATTTTTAAAAACATTTCTGTGAAAGATATTAATTGGAAGGCAAAAAGTAACTCTTATTATCTGCAACTTCAGCTGTTGATATAATGAAATACCGTAAATCCCCGGATATAAGACTACTTCGCCTATAAGACGGGGTGGGATTTTCCCGTCATTTTTTATGATTTCAGGTGATACTGCACCTATAAGACGACCGTGATTTTCAGACAAGGTCATACTGGTAACGGTATTTGACGCTACCGATCGGACCATAAACTTTCCACCAATTTTCGAATATTGTTTATATTTTTTATTTTTAATACCGTACTTGTGAAATTAATTTCTTTGCCGTTTGATTCTAGTTTAATTTTGAAAAAATCAGAAAACGTATAAAATAAAATCAGATGCCAGAACATCTCATCATCAGTAATCATGAAGACGTATATCTGTTCCGTTTTTAATTAATTTTTAAAAATTTCGTTATGGTTTATTAGATTATCAATCAGCTGTTGAAGACAGGAACCCTGATACTCAAAACATATTGCCCTTTACGTGTGAAGCAGACAAAGTGTGGTTTATGTAATTTCTAGATTGTTGCTAAAAGTAAACAAAAAGAATAAAATATTGTACAGAATATTTCCCACCTCCTTGATTACTGTACTTACCGAAACCTTGATGATTTCTTTTTATTTCTTATTTTAATCATTTATCATAACTTTATTTTATTAAAAGATAATTAAATATACACAACTACAAAAATTTCAAAGCACGTGATTCGCGTTTCTTGTATGTTATGAATATGTAAAATATATCAACCATTATGAAACTGCAATATATAAAAACAAAGATGGCGGACATTACGATTGTGTGTGGACATTTTCTCAAGAATTTCAACCCCTCAGTTGTTTACCGTCTTATCCGTCTTATATGCGGGGATTTACGGTAATCTTGATGGGAAATTAAAACCCATTTCAAGCCCCATCTACAGTGAGTCAGTAAATACACATGAGGTTTAAATGACTTGTATTGTTATCTGATATACCTGTGTTCTAGTTATTTATGTGAAATTCTTTTCTTTAAATACAGCACCATGTCCAGTTTGTGGTGTCGTAATCAGAACACAGATCATCAATTTACACTTGGATTCTTGTTTAGCTGGGACAGAGAAAAAGTCAGCATTAAGAAGGTTAGAAAATAAATTTGATGTAGTAGTTGTGTTTCATTTAGTTAAAATAATTAGAACATAGGATGTTTATCAACAATGTATCAGTCTTATAAATGGATAGCAAATGGTTATTAAACACGTAACATTTCATTTGGTTATCTTAGCTAATTTTTAGCAAAGCCAGGGTAAGCTTATGGCATGGTAATGCATGCATGTGTCCATGTGTCCGTAAACTTTAATCTTCTCCTCTGAAATTAATTGGCCAATTAATATGAAATTTGGTATGGAAAGTCTTTAGTAACTATAGATTAAAAATTATACCTGACATGTCTGTCCTAAATCCAAGATGGCTGCCTTTACTATAAATAGCAAAAACCCTATAAATGGCCATTACAGGTTAATTTATGAACCAATTTTGTTGAAATTTGAAATAGAAAATAGATGCTTGGGGATAAAACATATGTAATAGGTTTTTCTGTACAATTTTAGTTTTCACATTAATTATGTAATATGCAAATAAGGTCTTTTTTAAGCCCAAATCTTTGAAATTCTTCTTCTCTGAAAGTACATGGCAATTAAAAGGACAATGAGTGTGGAAGGTCCTTAGGTGGTATAGATTTAAAAATTGTATCCAACATGTCCATCGAAAATCCAAGATGGCTACTGTTACTGTAAATAACAAAAACCTGTAAATGGTCATTACTAGTTTATTTATTTACTGATTTTGTTGAAAATTGAAACATAGAAAATAGATGTTGGGGATAAAACATATGTAACAGGTTTTTCTGTGATAAAAAAATCTTCTTTTCTGAAAGTACACAGCAAATTGAAAAAAAAATGTGATAAATATTGATTGAAATATTGGAAAATAAGGATATTGCTAGTGAGTTTGTTCATGTTTCACTGATTGGATACATTTTAAAAAAAAAAAAAAAAAAAAAAAAAAACCCAAACAAAACAAAACAAAATTAAGAGTATTCCAGGTGAGCAATACAGGCCCTATTGGGCCTTTTCTTAATATTTCACTATTTTTACTAGTCAATAAACTCTTAAGAAACCAAACTATAATGAAGATATTACTTTGTTCCATTTTACAGATATGGCTCAATAAGTTTTAGTGACCATTGTATACATTGCATTAAATATCTTTACTTTTCTATATACTATCTTATTAAAAAAGACACAGATTTAACACTTAACACAAATTTTGCATGAAATTGAAGATAAAACATACATGGATGTTTTTATTTATTACTGCATTGCAAATAACAAACATAATATAGAAACACACACACACACACACACACACACACACACACACACACACACACTATCAGTCTTACTCCAGAGAGATTATAGCATATGTATTGTTTCTGTTTTATAGATCAGTATTGCCTAAAAGAAAACCAATGCCAAAACTTGTTTATAATTTGTTGTCAGAGAAAGAGCTGCGTAAAAAATTAAAAGACATAGGATTGTCAGTTAAAGGTGATAAAAAGGTAATAACAAGCAGAAGTTCCCATTTTTGACTTTTTGCACTCTTTGTAAGCTTTTAAAATCATAATTCTTTAAACCCCTAGGTGTATCATAACTGTAGATTCAAAAATTATGTTTCCTTTTTTGTAGGTCTCTACTGGTTGGCTTGGTACCAGTACAATGGACCAAGTGTCTGCATTGTTTTCTTTAATAACACATCTATTTACAGCAGCTGTGAGTGATATCAGTTGTTAGAAAAGACATTAACTTTCTAATACCTCTAACATTTTGACCACAAATATATATGTCCAATCAGGATGACATTATCCTATAACTGTATATTGTTTGAAGTGAGCCTGAGTTGATGTGGGAAATATTGACCAAAATTATAACAAATATAAAAATTAGAAGAATTTCCATAGGTTTTGATTGTATATAGCATTTATAAGTTATCTGAAATCTTTGTTTGTTTGACAGGTTCTTATTAAACGTCACCATGATTATGTAGTGAGATATAATGCAGATTGCGATTCACTTAATCCTAAATCAGGTTTGTATGATAAAAAATGTTTAATATGCTAAATACAATTTTATGCTGCTCATATATGGTTATGAATCTTCAGATTATTTCTTGTCTCATCATGTAGAACTGGTGGTTTCTTGATAGGTTAAAATGACCGGAACTTCTCTAACTTAAAATCTCAGTAAATTATGACACAACACACACACACACACACGCACACACACACACACACACACACGTAATTGATCTTACTATACACCATACATTTAGCTTAAAAATGTCTTACTTGGTTTATGGTATAATTTTGTTGCTTAGTAACTAGAATATTTTGATTCCTTTTATACTTCGCACTACATATCATTTTCTTGACAAAAAACAGGATTTTCTCTTAGTACTTTGCATTCCAGAGCTGATTATCTTTATACAAATGAAAGTTTCTTGACAGAAATAAATGTAAAAACATTACCTCACTCAACTGGACATCATTTCATAGCAACTTTTTCTAATAATGATAGAATTAAAAAGTAAGTGCAACATTCAAAACATTCAGCACAGCTTTACTTAGAAATGATTTTTATATAATTTAAATTTTTAGTTGAAGAAATTCTGAAAGAAGTAGAAAAGAATGAACAAGAAAAAGCAAAAACAACAAAAACACCATTCATGTCCAAGGCAGGTTACTTTGTCACCTTGCATGTAGAAAGTATAGCTAAGGAAACCCAATTTAAGTACCAGTCTCTTAATACTTATGGTTGCTAGCAGATTTTTTTTATTCGACAAATGTTAAAGTTTCAGATAAATGCATTGAGTTCCTATTTGAAAGAATGCGTTATTACAGTTTTAGTAATGCAGGTATTGACCAGTCTTTAGACAACAGTAGGTCACTTCTTTGTGAAAGAAATTAAGATACATGTATTTGTAGTTTGTCTGTCTCTAAAGCTGCATTAAGTTTTCCAAAGAAAAAATTAAAACGGTGCTAATCTAAT
The DNA here is from genome assembly GCA_029721355.1 of Tegillarca granosa. Classification (NCBI taxonomy): domain Eukaryota; kingdom Metazoa; phylum Mollusca; class Bivalvia; order Arcoida; family Arcidae; genus Tegillarca; species Tegillarca granosa. The sequence goes on along the minus strand of CM056599.1, from coordinate 43,494,842 downwards.
TAATGATGTTCCTAATAAACAATTTTACATTTGATTCAACGATAAAAGCTTGAATAAATACAGAAATTACAGTATTTACCCAGCAAGATGCAGCATTTGGGATCTAAAACGTCATCAAAACCTGGGTCATTTAAACAACTTTCAAAACGGTGAAATACAATAAATTAAACACAGAACTTCGTTGAATTTGTCATTTGTGACTTAGTAAGGGATACATAACACCATTTCAAATACATCTGGATATTAATGAAGGACAATTAATGCAATCTGTCATGTTTCACCTTCGATTCTAGGTTTTTTCCGTACATCCGTGTGCATGCTCCAAGCTTATAATTACTATCATAAAACGCTGACCAACCGGTCAGAGGATTCCGTTTATTTTCAGCTAAAAGAGATGAAATTTTAGAAAATGAATGTCACGGATCGTGGTTAGAAGATATCTATTTTTAAAGAAATATATTTTTAGAAAATCAAAAATAATTCAGAAAATTGAAAAACTTAATGCAGCTTTAAGCAAAGGAGCATTAAGTGTAAGACAAAATTAGTTATACAGTAATGACAAATCAGATCATGTTATTAAATGAATGAGATGACCGATGAACTTCACAGTTTTATCTGCAGATTTTTTCTATTGGGTTAACTTTTCATACTTACAGAAATCAAAGTACACAAAGATATATTTCTTATCACCTAAGCTAGTAACAATAATTCCGTTCTTATCTTGTATAGCTTAATATACCAGCACATTTAGAATTGAAGATTTTGTGGCATATGCTTTCTTGTCACTGAGCTTAAGCTAACTCTATCCAATATTGAAGTCTATAGATACTTACTTTTTATTGGGAACATAAGTGACCTAGTAGATTTAAGCACACACTTTTGGATCACAATGCCTCTTACTGCCTAGGTTTGACTCCCACTCAGACCCATCCTCATGTAAGATATTTTGTCAATATGCTTGCTGGAAGTCGGTGTTTTTCCCTGGCACTCAGGTTTCCTCTACTATTCAAGAACTGACAAAAAGTGAAATCTTGACTGGGATGTAAAACACTATTACTCCCTGCACTCCACTAACTTTTTATGGACCATCATAAAAGGCTAGTTCAGTTCATACTGTAGTTTTGAGTTGACAACATTTTAATTGATTGACTTACAACTGTTATGCCTTATTAGAATTGGGAAATATAATTTGTTTACCATGGATTAAGTCCTTTACATGTACTTTTTTTAATTAAGGTTCATCTTTGACTTTAGAACTCAACCTAATTTAACTACATTTTAATTATATATTTAGAAATTAGTTGTTGAAAAGGGAAGTTCTCCAGGAACAGTAAGGAAAGCACAGGAAAAATATGGTAAGTTTAAGGCGGATTATCTAGTGTTACTATGGTGACCAGTTTATTAAATAAATTTTACTACTAAGCCATATATAGCATCTATAATAAGCAAGTTATACAGCTAATATAAAATGTCTTTCATTTCATAACAATTTCATTACAAGTTTTACAATGCAAAGGTAGAATTTTTTAGCAACTCCTCGTGGTGCCTAGTAACTTTATCATTCAGCACCGAGAAGTTTTACTGTTTCAAAGCTCAAATTATATTCTGCTTTGATTTTATTATAACTCTTTATTAGCCTAAAATAAAAAGATGTAGGACAATTTTAGTTTTAATTTGAATTTGCAAGCAAAGGGTGAATTGGTATTGTCACAATTTTCTATGAAAATAAACAAAAAACTATAAGATGGCAAACATTGTTTTTTACTAAAAGTCTTTCCTTTGTCTGTCGTCAGAAACATATAGTTATTGACATGACATTAAAATATTTGAAGAAGACATCGATTCCTAGCAGATACCAGACTCAACTATGGCTTATTATGACTTGTAGTTTTAAACTTTATATAATAGTGAAAATAAACAGTTGTATTTAAGCATTAAACATTGTTTGTAATCGATCTATATTAGTTTAGATCGAATGGCTCTCACACTAGATCGATTAAAAACAAAGTTTAGTGCTTATATTTACAATCCGTAGCTTACCACTTACAAATGTTTGAAATATGATTAACTCATTCATGATTTTTGTGGAAATTCCTTGTGAATGCTCAACAGGTTTCAACTGCATCAAACTGGGTTAGCTCTGCCCACCCGTAGTATTCATACTTTCCCATGATGTAAAACCATGACGTCAGAATACAAAAGGTTACATGTGAAGCTTTCGGTCTATGCTGTGATAGATCCAATCACTTTTCAAATAGTTTACCAGTATTACAGAGAAGAATTGATTTGGATTGTAAATGTATTTCTTTTTAGACATACAGGTTTTATAAGTATTTGTTGTTCTCTTTTGACTAATGGAGTTATATGGAATTTTATCTTCATTTATGTACATACACTCTATATTCATGTTTTTTTTTTGTTTTTTTTTTTTCAGAAAAAGCACACGAGAAACAGTTCACAGATCTAATCAAAGCTACTAGGCAGAGAATGCAGTCTAAAACAACAAATATAAAAAGACAAACTAGATCAAGTGTGACAGATAAAGCAGACACAGCAAATTCCATTACGTCAGGAAAACATGCACCATCTGAAAAGGTTGCAATTAGGACTGGAATATGTGAGCAATCCCAAACTGAACATTCTGGTTTAGATTTTGTAATATCAGAACCTGAATTGAGTGATTCAGATTCTTCAAAACCTAGAACAAGAAGATCATTGAGGCTCTGTAAAGATAAGATGTCTGATGTTGATGAAACAACAGAAAGTAAAAGTAAGCTAAACAAAGAGAGAAAATCAACAAAACAAATTGATGGGAGAAAATTTGAGCAAAAGCAGGACAAACTTGAAAAGATGGATATGAATCAAGAATCAAATGGAAAAAAACTGTACAGATGAGAGAAATCGGGATAAAAATAATGAAGATGGAAAATTTGATTGCTCAAAATGTATTGATAAAAAACAGCCTGTCTCACCTTGTCAAATACATAAAAACAAAGTTCATATACAAGTCGAAGTCCATACTTCCCCAAAATGCTCTCGACATTTGTTGTTTAAAAAAGATAATAAATCAGAAGATGATCTGAAGAGTTCTAATGATACTGATGAAAATGAAAGCATAAGAGCATCTAGAAGAACAAGATCAAGCATTTCTAAGATAAAGAGTGATCATGTGACTAATTCAAATAACAAGGAGTTACATTTAAATAATTTATCAACTAGCACAGAGAGAAAGAGAAATAAAAAAGCTGAAACACATGGTGTGTTAAAAATCCAAGAAACATCAAAAGAAGCATGTGATGTAGATCAGAACCCAAAATGCTTACCAGATAAATCCAAAGAGGCAATTGGAAACACTGAAAAAGTTACAGAAAGCATTGAAAAGTCTCCTAATAAAAGTTCTGCAAGGAAATATAGATCTGATTTAACCAAAAGTAACAATGAGAGAGAAACAGAATCAACAACAGTAAAGAAGTGTTTAGGACAAGATATCAATAAACATTTCAGCAAACAGGCAACTAGAAAGTCTGCATCTGACCTCACCAATATCGGTAATGAAAATGAAACAGAGTTTACCTTAATTAAAGACAAATACTCTCCCAGAAAATCTGCATCTGATTTGACAGGTATGAACACAGAAAGAGAAATGCAGTTTACCTTGGAAACAGATTATTTAAACAAAGATATAGAGACAGAAAGTGTTGCCAAGCATTCATGTAACCTCTATAAAATTTTGAAAGATTCGCCATCAAAATCTCCATTTAAAGACAAATATATGTTCTCCTTTTCTTCTCCAAGGAATGATAAAGTTCACATAAATAAATGTGCTGAAGAATCTCCAACAGAAATATCACCAAAATTGAATGTTCTGTTTCCTAAAACAGATTCACCTGTAAAATTTTCATTGAGAAGAGACATAATGTCACCTGGGGAAACTTCACCGCAAAAGTTTTCATCCAAAGCAAGTATTTTGTCACCAGGAACTAAATCACCAGGTAAATTTTTATCCAAAAGAGACGTTCTGTCACCAGGAGCAAATTCACCATCAAAGAAATCATTTAAAGCCGACGTTCTGTCACCAGGAGTAAATTCACCATCAAAGAAATCATTTAAAGCCAATCTCTTGTCACCTGGAGCAAATTCACCATCAAAGAAATCATTGAAAGCCGACATTTTGTCACCAACAGTAAATTCACCATCAAAGAAATCATTGAAAGCCGACATTCTGTCACCAAGAGTAAATTCACCATCAAAGAAATCATCCAAAACTAATCTTTTGTCACCTGGAACAAATCCACCTTCAAACACATCATTCAAAGCTCATGGAACAAATTCACCATCAAAGACACTGGCAAATACACATAAAATTAAGTCGCCTGGAACTAAATCACCACATAAAATTTTGTCACCAAGAAGAGCTGGCTTGTCTTGTTCCCCCTTAAGACAACATAAACTTGTAAAGACCGGTGATATAACCTGGAATATTGTAGATGACAGTGAGTCAGAGACAGATTTGAATGATTCATTGATAAACAAGATCACAAAATCAATTGGTAAGCTTGATTTTAGTAGAAAAGACAAGAAGTAGGGAAAATTATGTACTAGCATTATATCACAGTTGTACTTAAAGCTGCTAGAGAATTACACATTCTCACATTTATCATGGTTACTTCAAGCCGCTAGAGAATTACACATTCTCACATTTATCATGGTTACTTCTATTCTGGCTCTTGGTTCCCAAATATATTAAAGTTAACTCTGTTTTACTATACATGTATCACTTAGTTTATCACTGACAAACTTCTTATTGTAGGATTTGAACCTAAGCAGTGAGAGGCACTTTTCTGTAGGTGCCCTTTTTAGACCGAACATGTTTTAGAAGCAAAATAGACTGTTCTGCAGAAGTGTATGCTTCCTGCAGTGTAAATCTTCATAAATGTTGTCCGAAATGTTCCAGTGAGTATGTTTTTAAAGTATCCCAGTGATAAACTTCTTTAATATGTCCCAAAAGTTCAGGGTAAAAATTTCTTAAAATTATAATTATTTGTATTTTCATTTTACCAGTTCATTGCATTTTTAAGCCAAATATAACCTGTATCTATACTACTTAAATTTTCTTTTCTTTTGATTTGTAGATAAGTTTGAGTCAGATGAGGATGAGGTAATATTTAGTGATTTTAAGAAAACATGGCCGGTATTGTCTTCCCAGAGTTCTACCAAGAGTGAGAGATATGGTAAAACTGACGACTCCACTTTAGAATCGGAAACGGAGAGTAATTGTTCATTTGGAAGCGATATTTCAAATGTTGTACCAGAAACAGCACCTATTAAGTTACAGGTAAACAAAACTTGTTATATATAATTGAATATCAGTCCATATGATAAAACTTTTCTTTGACTAGACTTTGGTTTGGAAATCTATCAACATAACTGGAAACCTTATTCATGAAACACTTCAACGGGACCAAATTTTATGAATTATATCATGATATCCCATAACATTTGTGCACAAAAACATGTAATAATTTCATGATAAATAGAAAAGCTTAGTTGATATATCAGCAGATTTTTTTTTACATATCATTCTGCATCATTGTTATGGAGTCCTGATAACATGGCATACTGATGAATCTGAAAGAGATTTGCTGAGTACTAAAACACCAATAATAACAAACTTATTAGACCTATTGCCTAATGATTGAAGAACTATATATATACATTACTTTTAACTAGTTTAATAAATAGGATTAACATTTTGTTATTATATATGTTAACCAGAATTTAAAAAAAAATTAACATACATATTTTTTTTATTTCTATATTTTTTCAGAAGACGGATTATTTTGTCAGTAGACGATCTCATAGTAGAAGCAAATGCAAGTAAGAATCTTTTAATTGATATTTATAGGTTGATATCACTGATCATGACGAAAAAATTTGTAAAATTGTAATCGTTATATCATTATATATTTTATGTTTCTACTGCCTGTTTAATTTAATACAGTGTACCTATTTAAAAATTAAGACAGTGGCCTTCAAACCTATAGCATTCTTTCACAGCTATGAGTTTTACCCCAGTCAACATTATGAGAATTTTTTTTTGTCCTTGTTATAAGCCTCTACTTGTTTGCACTCTACCAGGATAATGGAATTTCCCAGAGCTCAACATGATATCTTAAGCTTTTGTGCAGGACAATTATTTATGTAATCGCTTAAAGTGATGTTTTCCTGTAATAACGACGTTATTTCAGGAATATTTGACATAAACTTTATCCATTTCATTCCGCACAAACGTTAAGAGGTATTGATCACGTGGTTTGCTGGCCAGTTCCATTGACTTAAAATTGTCAATGATGTTTATCTGCATCATTGCGAGCAACTGTATCTGCTACGTACAGTCAGCCATAAATGTGTACTAGTAAAAAGCAGATATAAAAATGCTTGAAACTTGTGTAAATCAAGAACTAGTATTCACAGGTAGAATAATCATTAAGAAAGTATTTTGTGACTATCTGATCAATTCCTAGTACTCCATAAAAGATAATTTCACCAATTAACTATAACAGAAGTCAATAAGTCATATTAAGATATATGTAGTGGGAATTATTAATTTTGATTGGATAATGAAATGCATTAGTTAATGCTTTCTAATATTAATTACATGTATGTAATCTTTGGAACTTGCGGTAAAAAATTCTTATTACAAGTAGAACAATATACTAGTAGTTTCACATAGATGCTTGTGTTTATTAATAGTATTATGTTGTGTATAGCTGGGAATATTTTCTACAGAAGGAAAATAAAATAGAAAATTTGAATTTTACTTTGATGAAATTTTTATTTTTATATGTACATCTATTTGTTTTGATTTTAGGGAAGACAAATGTGCTAAGTTAAGAAATAAACGGAAACATGCAACAACAGGAGGAAATCAAGAATCAAAACGCAGGAGGATAAATTGAAAAAGATAATATAAAATTTGATTGGTCTAGTCCTGAGATCTCCATGACAACATTAAATATAACTGAAAAAATGTTCAATAATAAGGGCTTGTGCAATTGAACATTAACATATCCTTGTGTTTGACTGTTTTAAAATATTTGGAAATAGCTTAAACATGTATAGGTGTATTAGCAATATTCTGTTTAATTAATAAAGAATACAACTGTCATTGGTTTTTACTCCTATACTCAATAGAGAAAATAATGTAATCATTTTAAAAAAAAAACAAGACATTAGTAGAGTGAGTTGGTTGAAACCTTTAAGAATACCTATCAAATCATTTATTGTAAATTTATTGTGAATCTGATAACAGGCAGTCAAATGTTATTGAGTTATACTATTCTGATGCTCTTTGATGACAATGACTGCAGTCATATAATAAAACTTGCTGAGATTAGTTAACAAGGAAGAAGAGAGGTAATTAGGTAATTTTGTAAATTCAAATTTCTGTATTTATATTATAAATATGAACATATATTAACTTATGTCTATTTAATTTATAGAAATATACTAAACTGTATACAATGTGCTATCCTTTAATGTTCCCGTTGAACTGTAACTTCCATTCAATGTTTGAAGACATATTTAATGTTTTTGCTCGAAATGATATTATTTTAGATTTCAATACAGTCATGATGTGTTCATACTGGTCAGTTTATTTACTATCTATATACTCAGTTTGTACATTAATATTATATACATGTACATACTCTTGTTTATATATTGTCAGTTTGTACATTAATATTATATACATGTACATACTCTTATTTATATATTGTAGATCTCAATACACTCATCATCATAAGGAGCTTTTTTTTTCATTTACATGATTTTGTTAGAATATATATTAGTTTGTTTCATGTACCATGTCTTATGTTTTTCTTTTTAATTTTATATCCGTGTAAATGAAGTTTAAGGGAGAAGAGATTTATAGTAATCACTTATAGTTTGTCTGAACCTCTGTCTGTCTACTCCAATATCGCAAGCTCCATGACTTCCACATCTTTGGATGGATTTTGACCAATCTTGTTACAGTGTAAACCAACATTAAGCAATTTTTGGCATACAAAGTATGTATATAGTGTATGCCAAAAGTCAATGTCAAGATCAAATCTCTGGATTTGGACTATGTAAACATTGTTTTTGATGGGGCCTGTATTTGTCGCTTAACAGACTGTTTTAGTTTTATTAAATACAGCTATAGATCTGATTTATTGAATGACAAGGTGTTTACAAACAAAAAACAATCTATATAAGGTAAATATAATGAGCATAAAATTCATGGAGGCATAATGATTTGACCCTCATTTCATGATTTGTATACATGTAGCCAAATTGGAAATTTACTTTGTTTGTAAATACCACAAACTGACCAATCCAAGTACTGATATATAGAGAAGAAAAAATGTTGATTTTAAAATCAAATATTGTGATCTCTGAAAATTGCTTATGATAATTGTGATAGCTTGTAAAATTTCTTTTTTTATGAAAGAGTTATCTCTCTTTAGCATTATAAAAATTTAATTCAGAGTTATCCCTCTTGGTACACCTGAGAGTACGTCACTTGTGTCTACCTTCTTTTTAAATAAAAATCACTTTTGCGATAAATGAAGGTCAATCTGACATTGATATGAGCTACATTGAAAAGGCCAACTTAGCCCTAAAGCCTACAACAAAGCATGTTTACAGTACACTGGATTCATGCATTTTACCTATTATTCCTTTACAATGGTAGCGCCTATTATCTATACTATTGTACTTTCAAACTATCAGACTTGAGGAAACCTTATCAGTTACATGTTCTTATTGTACTTTAAAAATTCTTTTATAAATAAAAAAAAAGGATGTTTTTTTTCTCCGCCCTGTAGACAGCCAGGAAATAATTGCTTCCTGCATTGTCTATACTTAAATTGTTTATTTCATTCATATAAACAAACAATATTTATGAATTAAATAAACAATTTTATGAATGTAAATAGATGTAATAACTTAGAGTCATTTACAGTTCAAACAATGATTGGTGATTTAAAGCCAGTTTCATGTTTATACATGTAGTAATATTTCCTGTTCCCTATAGTTTATTATCATTTCTTTGTCCAGATTTGATTTTGCAGTTCACAGAGGCATGTTCTAGGTTATAACAGAATTGTTGACCTTGAACTGCATTCTAGGGCACATTGACATTTAATTGATTTCACCAGTGTAGCCATGTGATACCCAAACATATTTGTATCAAACTCCTAATTTCTGATGATGCTGGAAAATGTTTACATATGAACAGAATATTGTCAATTTCATAGGAAGTTGCAAGTTAGTACAAAAATTTGTAACTAGTGGAAATTTGAATTTTCACACAAATATTTAAGAGTATTTTGTGGTACACTGATTAACTGCATAGTAAAATCTGGTCAATAATTTTGAAAAAGGTTGACTTTTCACCAAAGAACATTGAATGCATGCAGTCCTCAATATTTCTAAGTAAACTGGAATACTTTAAACACTTTCCTGTTCATTAAGTTTAGTAGGGGCACTCTAGAAGGATAAGTGTTTGCTAGTTCAAATGAAATGACAACACTTTTAAAATACATAATATAAGAATGAACAAGAAATATGCAACAACAGACGTATGGAAATCCAAGTGAGTCAGATAAAAAGCATTGTAATGAAAAAATGTAAAAAATGCAAATATATCCTTTCAAACTTCCTGTATTAAATTGACCTTTTCTGTCCGGCAACAAGTCATTTTTGTGCAGCTTTTTCATTTAATAAGGTGTTATTGCCAAATGCTTGTTCATTGATGTTCAATTTAAGCTCCATTATATAAATATAATAACAATGCAAACTATTCCTGGCACACAAAGAAAAGATCATCTGAACAACAAATGGAAATTGTTCTTTCTGTTTCTTGTAACCAGTTTTGAGGTCACCTGCTTTCTCAAAAATAAGACCTTAAAAACTGATGCCCCTTGTCACGACAGGGCGTGGCATGTCAAAGAAACCCTCCCTGCACATTGCCATAAGGGCGCTGCAAAGGTCCAAATTTCTGCCACTTCATCTATAGCTGGTGATGTTTGAAATAAGTGAAATATTCTTGACTGGGACGTAAAACCCCATTAAATCAATCAATCTCAAAAATGATTGGTGACAGATTGGACATGACAAGAGTAGAAAAGAGTGGGATATAGTGATTTATTCTCAAGTTAAAGTTGTTTCACTTATATAGGAGTGGCCAGATCTGTGAGTACCTAGAGAAAACTTGATCTTTTGTTAGAGAATGGTCAAATTTCATTGCACGAGGATTTGTCCCGAGTTGGCGTAAAACCAGCTGATTAGAAGTGTCTGTGATCCGATACTTTAAATCCCAAATGACAACAGCATTTGAGTAAGATGAAAAATACAAGGAAGTTAGATGGAAAATACAAGTAAGTAAGATCGGCATTACAAGAGAATCAGAAATCATATATACCAGGAAAAAATAGACAACTAAAAGACATGGAACAGTTTAAAGAATCCCGGGAAAGACGGGAACCCTTTGTAGGAAGGAAATAAAGAAATAAGCTATTCATGAAGGTTGACTGGGGTGTAAAAAATGACACGGGGTTAGATTTGCTATAGCACCTCTCACTATCTTAAAGGCTATCAAAATCAGAAAAAAAAATGTTTTCTGCTAATTGTAATTCTAGTGTCTGATGGTAAATGGCTGAAAATGAATTGTTTTCTTTAGGCTCTCAAGTTTTCTCCTTTGTCCCTAAAGTGACTTCCTCGATATATGTAACAACATCTTGATATGTAGAACACAGTTGTAATTCTCAAATTTTCTGAAAAATTTTTAAATAAGATTTTTTTTTCAAATATTCCTTTTGTGGTATTTAAAGAATGACACTGCATTATTCTCCATTTTTCTGGTAAACCTTTCCAGCAAGTTTGAATTGTATTTTTGTTTACTATAAAAATAAACTAAACATTCCTGCATTATGATGTTGTTCTAGTGCTTGCTTCTACAGAACCAATTATGAATTGTTTTCATCATATGCTTGTTCGGTTTGCATACAAGATTTTAACTGGAATTGCCCTCTCCCTGCATTTGTCTGTCAATCCCAATATGATATCCACCCATTCTACCACTTCTACATCTATAAATGGATTTTGGTCAAACTTGGTAGAAATGTAAACTAACATACCAAATTTAATTGTATAGGCCAAACGTAAAGGTCACGAGTCGATAATGTTAACAGGGGGCATTTGTCTGTAGACTTCTTGTTAGTACTAGTTATGGCAATAATTCAGTTCCACCCTTGAAGATTAAACATCCTGTAAAAGTTAAATTAAACAAATGTAAAGGAAGTTTTCTTAAACTTTTTATTTCATTAATATATAAATATCAATGAATTGATTTAATATTGATTTCCTGACAAGCTGACTATCTAACTGCTCCAGGCAGCCTACTTGTTTAACTTTGCAGCTAACTAGTCGTCGTGTGTCACTTTCTGACTGTTCATACTCGTAGATACCGTTGCTGATTTTCCAAAGGTACCGTAATATAATATTTACTAGCAATATCAGACAGCATATATTAAGCCCCTCTTACATTCAGCTGCTTATTCAAAGTGAGGGTTCTTACAGAAATATCTCTGTAACAATTTTAATGATAAGTACAATGTGTTTTTTTAAAATTTTAATTGTTTTAATTTCTTTTGACAAGTTTCGATTTTTCAAAATTAATTCATCATTGGTAGATTGCTATTGTTTAAAGATTTTAAAGTCTACATTGAAACCATCACAACACCGTCATAACAATTTATGAATTTAAATTTGTAAGACTTTATAGTGATTTTTTTTTTCAGTTGTACGGGAAATGAAACTTAAAAAAAAATCTAAGCTTATACTGTTCGCGAATAGTTATTATTATTATTATCATCACCATCACCATCATCATCATCATCATCATCATTTTTATTATTATTCAGTTTGTAGTAATAACTATCATTAAATATAACGGAACTAAAACGAGATCTGAGCTTATACTAAACATAATGTTAGCCTTCTACATATATTCTGAATGACATTTTTTGTCTTTCTATTCCGATGTTCTTCGCCTATAAACGAGTTGTTAGGTTTTTATTATCCATTAAGCATATATTAAGAGTTAATTAACTAAATATACTCAAAAAGGTTAATTCTGATGTTAGGTTAAAGGCATCTAAAATGTTAACAGTGTATTAACGCCGAGTTTTTAATTTTTTATGAGATATAATTTTGCAATTTTGTTGCAAACAAAACGGTTTATGATCTAATTGCCACACATGTTACAGGTAAATCGTTTAAGTCCCGAAGTATTTGTCAATATATTCATTTAAACACTGCATACCTTCACAAATCGATAAATCGATCAGTATCAGTAATCGGTGATGTAAAGAAATATATCGCATTTTTCAGACTGATATTAATTTCCGATAAAAAATAATGTTTTTATTGCAGATGTTGTTATAGTTCCACAAAAAAAAAAAAAAAACAAAACAAACTTGTATATTAAGCCCGTTTCACCTGTTCACAATTGGAGCACGAGCACTTTACAACACTTTGCGATCGGAATGTGTAAGCTTCCGGCGAGCTCTCGCATGAGTTGCACGATGTCTCGCATTCGTTGCATGCGTTTAGACGCGACCGAATGCGATCCAATTTATCGCATTGCAACACACGAACTTTAGTACCTCTTGCAACGTTTTGTGTACTTGCAAGTGTGATGCACGATTTTTAAAGGTCTTAAGATGAATCACAACTGTTTGCGTGTTTTGCGACCAAAAGACTGTTGCTCAACATGTATCGTGTAATCTTGCAACGTTTTACTATTATTGTACGATCTATCAGCTAGCGTCTAGGTTCGAATGCCACTTGGACAATTCCTAATGCGAGAAATTTTGTTTGTTTGTTTGCCGAAGGATGATGCTCTACTCTGGGTAGTCCGGTTCCAAGTCCACCATCCAAGAGAAGAATGTACCGATATAAGTGATAGAATCTTGAATGTTGACGGAAACGTATAACAATTATTAACATTGTCATCAAATTTTATTCAAATAAATAGAAAACTGTACTATACATTTTTAACATTAAATCTTGTACTTGAATATTCCGGAAACATTAAGACCTCGTTTAAGAGGCTTGATTTAGTATTTGTAAGTGGAATTTTAAAGTATTACAGTTATTGCATAAATTCGTTAACATGGGTGGATTGAACATTGTCCGTGTTTTTAAGCCATGTGTTCTTTGATAAACATTTACCAGGATATTTTATATCGTACTCTGGTAAATAGTTTAACAGAAACAAGTGCCCCAATCGGAACAGTGCTCGGCCTTTTCCGTTGTACCTCACGGTGAAGCAAGACGGAAAAGGCCGAGCGATGTTCCAATTGACTAGTGTCCGTTTTTGTTAAGTTATGGTGTTTAACGTCCCACTCAAGAATATTTCACTTATATCGAGACGTCGCCAGCTATAGGCGAAAGTGCAGAAAATTTGCTTGTGCGTTTCGCTGATGGCATTGTACAGAAGGGTTCTTTAACGTGCAACGCCTACCGTGACACGGGAACTCGTTTATTTTCAGTTCCCATCCAAAAAAAAACGGCTTTATTTCGTAATACCGAGTGCTTGGCGAAAGAGGAGTCACTATCCACTTTCAAGTCTTGGGTCAGACCCGGCCGAGGTTAAAACCCACAACCTCCCACTTACGGAACGAGCACTCTACCAACTGAGCTACCGCAGTGGTGTGTCCGTGTTTGTGTTTTAATCTTCGAAAAAAGCATACAATCAAGAGCATTATTCTCTTGTTCTAAAATGCCATGTACAGATTTTCTACTTCTGCATGTAGTTCTTATAAAAATTCAAAAGTAATACATGAAAACCTTATCAAACGCATTCCCGGTATGAGCGCTTAATTTCTTTCTTTTTTCGAAAAAGCTGTCAATTTTCCCGAACATGCACATGTTTTGTGCCTTAGTCATGCCTTTGTTCGCATTAGACGTGACAAAGTTACGTAATATTTGAAATTAATAGCATTTGTAGATTCCAACAATGGGGGTCTGAATCATGATCTTTTTCTTCAATTAATAAAAAAAACTGCCTCAAACTGTTAATATTAATTGATAATAAACGTGCAATATAATGATTACAACTTCTTACGATATTTGATATTTCTTTTATACTTTTATCAACATTATACTATTTTGAGAAAATTTTATTTTTATAAAATGTCACAGATCAAGGCTGTCGCGCTCAAGAAAGAAGTTATTTTCGATAAAATTATTCAAAAAATTTACATAACAACGCCGTTGTTTAGCTAAATGATTAATCAAATTTTTAATCTTGTGCTGAACTAGTAATTGTAAAATGTATGGTCAGAAATCAGCGTAAAACTTACTTTTATCTGTCGATAGAAAATTAAGTAACAATTGTATATATAAATGACACATATTTTTGGATTTTAAAATCTTTTTGAAATTTTTACTAATCATATAGTTAGATTATCAGAACTTTGAACAACTGGACCAAGTCAGAGGCAAGTGGTCTCAAAATACACATGTATTTCCGATCATATAATGTTCTCTGTAACATGCTTACAAAATATCTTGCAATGTAAGACTGACTTCCTGTTTAAATATAAGAAATCTTGCGAACATAATTTTGATATGTATTAGTATCTTTTAAACAAAAAAAAAATTAAAAAAAATAAAAAAAAAATAAAAAAAAAATAAAAAATTATTATAAAAAAATTTGTTCCAGATGTCATCCGATTTTCAGCATAAAATTTTAATGGTATCGCAACTTGGTGTTTGAATGTAACAACAACAACAACAACAGTAACATCATCACCACCACCATCACCATCATCATCATCATCATCATCATCATCATCATCATATTCAGCAGCAGTAGCAGCAGCAACAACAAAAACAACAACAACAACAATAACAACAACAACAATAATAATAATAATAATAATAATAATAATAATAATAATAATAATAATAATAATAATAATAAAAGTAATAGTAATAATAACAAACAAAAGTTAGAAAGAGATCATTAAGAGTTTACTAAAACAAACCATCACTATAAATCACGTCTTGTTTGGATGGTACAGTGATAAGATGGTTGTATATTTTATTATATATCGTAAAACACTTCGAATTCCTCTTTAAATATTTATCTTTCGTACTCATTAACATCGCCGACTTGGTCCGACTATCCTTAATGGGTTCTGCTTATTTGCCTTGATTGACGCATATAAAAACACCCATATGACCAATATTTAAAGGATAGAAAGTATTTACAACCACAAAGTGTCCGTTTACAACCGTAAAACAACAAACAAGTTTTACTTTATCTTGCCGCATGGTTTCAAAGTAGGCACAAGAAAAAAATTCAACGGCGCATTTCTCTTTTTCATTATTTCACTTTTGCCAATCCTTACTGTGACCAGGGACTCGCTGTTTGAATTATGTTTTCTTCTTTGTAATAATAATAATAATAATAATAATAATAATAATAATAATAATAATAATAATAATAATAAATCTACTGAATAATAATAATAATAATAATAATCATAATCATAATCAATTATAATAATATAATTTAAATAACTGGTCATTACATAATACTGAATAATAGAAAAAATAACAATCGTTAAATAAAATAAAATAAAATTTAAAAAAAATAGCATTATAATCTTTTTTTTAATAATCAATTTTAATTTTAATTTTAATTTATATCTTTCACCTTCTGCTGCAAGATAATTACACAAATATAAAAACAAAGTTTACCTACCAATTAGCTCTATGGAGAGTTTTTAAAAGACCGGTGCTAAATAAAATCAGAAGTCCATGAATTCATGGACTTCTGATAAAATCTATTTCAATGAAATATAAATAGCGGAATGATTTTTAGAAAGTAAGTTTGTATCGTTTTTTTAAAGATCGAAAGTAGTCTCGTAGGAGGAGGAAGTAACAGCCAATAACAAAAGTCACGTGACATCCAGACAATACAGGTGTTTTGCACGTTGTTTGGTTTTCTTCACGTTGGAAAGTGTTGTAATTTTAAGGGTAATTGTCTATGACAATCGGATTGTTTGTTATTAATATTACTTTTTTAACGGAGTTCTTTAATATGTCAAAAATAATATCAAATTCAGATTGGGTAAAAAGATGATCACGATGCAAGGTAAAATGAGCATCATTCATCACAGGGAGGGGTGCACGTGCCGATTATATCAACAACAGTAAAATACACGTGATAGATTATTCCTTTTCTTTAAAAAGCCCTTCATATTTCCATGTGATTCAAAATCATTTTTCATAAGTGCTGAAGCTGTAACAACAGCATACAGCAAGTGATATCGTGTAAGAAGAAAAATTTTCTCCAGTAACAACAGCAAACAGCAAGTGATATCGTGTAACTTGTAAGAAGAAAAATTTTCTCCACTTGTAAAAATCATTAGTACGAACTAGAAAAATACTGATTTACTGTATTCTGCGCTTAAAGACCCTTTCTTCACTAGAATAGTGCTGACATTCAATTGATGTAGGTCATGTAGGTTTCCTTCTAGATTCTGGCTTATATAAACCATAGCACATTGGATAGTGTTATATAGGGTACTTGAGCAATATTGTTCATGGTCAGGTCTAGGATCAGTGACCTTGGGTCTCTACAATGGTTCCAACAATAATGGACATGGTGTCTAATGTATTGGGAGTCATTGGGGAAGCTTTAAAGAGGTTTCATATGTAGAACTAGTGTTAGAAGAAAAGATAAGGTTCCTCAGGGAGAATAAAATTGAACTTGTGGCTGATTTGGAGACTGAGGAGTGCTAACCTAATTTGTTTGGGGATAGTAACAAAATGATGGGCCACTTCTACTAACTGGGTGTATAAGTTTACTTTTGGCTCTTTCAGTAGGAACTTGGTGGAAGTTAAGTTACATTGATTATGGTTAAGTCTCGGATAAGTTTCTGTGATTTCCTGCAGTTAAAATTGTAGCTTAAGATGAGGTTTCTCTTGGGAAGATAAATTTGAACCTAATGTGACTTCCCAGTAACACTCTGTCAAAAAATTCCCAGTATGGCATAGATATGAAAATCTGAAAAAATTGGCATCTTTACTGAGATGTAGAGAAATGTAACAAAAATAATTCTTTAAGGGTAGAAATTGTTGTATACTTTTGTCTGTGTTTCATTTAAGTTTGAGGGGAGAAAAAAGGGCTTGAAATATGATGTCTTACCATTAAGGTTTTTTAGTATGTATAAGATGTATAAGAACCATCTGCAAATCAAGACCAGTGAATGAAGGATTCTTTATATTTTTTCAATTTAAAAGTGTTATTGATAAGTCCTTGTTTTTTATGATTTACCTGTAGTAAATCTAACCAGGTGAACATTTATTTAGGATCATGATTCTGTTTTGTGTTGTCTGTTTTCTGCATAAATTTCTGTTCAATTCTGTTATAAACCAGCGGGTGTATGGATCAGTTATAGTTATGTATCCCGATGAGCGATTATTTTGTACTTTGATTTTGTTTGGGTGTTGTCTGTTTTATTTGAATTTCTATTACATATTAGATATTCCTTTAGAGATTATATATTGACTTCATGAGTATACATCAGTGGACATTATGGTTCATTTATGCCATAGTTTATGTATTGTACCTAAGGAATTAATGCTTTTATCTTTTACAGATAAAACTTGGCAGTGGGCTTGTATATATATACATCAACAGCAAGTCTGCAAGGGAAGGTGGAGACAGCTGAGCACAGGATATTCAGTGGTTGGTTTTGATCATAATCAAGGAAGGAAAAAGAGATTTCCTTTTGAAATAGGTATATATAGCATCTTTTATCATACACTTATCCCTATGTTTAACTGTAGTTAGCAGAAATCTTAGTAGTTTTGTTTTTGTTTATGTCTGATTCCGTAGGACATGTTTGATGAAGCAGTACTTTTCTTGTGTTGAAGCAAATACTGTAAACATACTAATTATAGCGTGTATATATTTTAGCACATTTTACATTCACGACTAATTTGAATGAATTTAAATTAGCGCTAAACAACCTTTGAGAAACAAACATGTTTTTTTAGTGGTGTCTTTAAATTAGCGCTACTGTCCTGGCGCAAATATCTACCAAAGTGACTATTATTTATCTTGGCTGTATATACAGTAAAACCTACCTACAAAGGTTCCATAATGGTGTATGTTAAAGTTGACTTTATATAAATACAAGTTGAAATAAAAAACGGGAATATATATAGATTTTAGAAAGCAGGTGCCCTTTATATAGGATCAAACTTAATAGTTTAGGTGAAATATCCAATAGTGAAGGACATAAGTAGTTTAGGTGAAATATCCCCATAGTGAAGGACATAATGGAAATAAAAAATAGATAACCAAATTATCAAATTTTAAGTTAAAAATCAATAAGTGGTCAGTTTTATCATTGTCAGAATATTAAATAATTTTATGTTCTTTTGACCACTGATTGATGGCTAATGCTAGATTTAATTGTCCATTTGGGTATTACATTACACCAAATTTATGAACACAAGGGTATTAGATGACAAAATATTGAGTAGTTAATCTGATAGAAATTAATTACACATATACCAGTCTGTCACCTCCTATAAGTTAAGGGACTTATAGATTTAAAAATAAAAGGTCAGAAAGGGGTCAAGGAGTTGATTCTATAAAACTAACATAAATTTCTACATGGTATAAAGATACTGAAACTTATACTTTATAAAATTAAAATAAAGATAGAATTACTTGTTTATGTTATAAAAACTGGTTAGTTTTAGCTGGTCTGAAAAAAGAGAAGGTTTATTTGGCTGGATTGATGTTTTGCACCCTATTCAAGACTCGCTCATATTGAGTCATTTAGTTTGAGAGGGTGGAGGAAACAAGAGTACCTCAGAAAAAATTACTGACTTGAACAAGGGAGCTGAAAGCATGCTGACAATAAGATCTACACAAGCAGGATTACTGACTTGAACAAGGGAGCTGAAAGCATGCTCACAATAAGATCTACCCAAGCAGGAATACTGACTTGAACAAGGGAGCTGAAAGCATGCTCACAATAAGATCTACCCAATCAGGATTACTGACTTGAACAAGGGAGCTGAAAGCATGCTCACAATAAGATCTACCCAAGCAGGATTACTGACTTGAACAAGGGAGCTGAAAGCATGCTCACAATAAGATCTACCCAAGCAGGAATACTGACTTGAACAAGGGAGCTGAAAGCATGCTCACAATAAGATCTACCCAAGCAGGATTACTGACTTGAACAAGGGAACTGAAAGCATGCTCACAATAAGATCTACCCAAGCAGGATTACTGACTTGAACAAGGGAACTGAAAGCATGCTCACAATAAGATCTACCCAAGCAGGATTACTGACTTGAACAAGGGAACTGAAAGCATGCTCACAATAAGATCTACCCAAGCAGGATTACTGACTTGAACAAGGGAGCTGAAAGCATGCTCACAATAAGATCTACCCAAGCAGGATTACTGACTTGAACAAGGGAGCTGAAAGCATGCTCACAATAAGATCTACCCAAGCAGGATTACTGACTTGAACAAGGGAGCTGAAAGCATGCTCACAATAAGATCTACCCAAGTAGGAATACTGACTTGAACAAGGGAACTGAAAGCATGCTCACAATAAGATCTACCCAAGTAGGAATACTGACTTGAACAAGGGAACTGAAAGCATGCTCACAATAAGATCTACCCAAGTAGGAATACTGACTTGAACAAGGGAGCTGTAAGCATGCTCACAATAAGATCTACCCAAGTAGGAATACTGACTTGAACAAGGGAACTGAAAGCATGCTCACAATAAGATCTACCCAAGTAGGAATACTGACTTGAACAAGGGAACTGAAAGCATGCTCACAATAAGATCTACCCAAGCAGGATTACTGACTTGAACAAGGGAACTGAAAGCATGCTCACAATAAGATCTACCCAAGCAGGATTACTGACTTGAACAAGGGAACTGAAAGCATGCTCACAATAAGATCTACCCAAGCAGGATTACTGACTTGAACAAGGGAACTGAAAGCATGCTCACAATAAGATCTACCCAAGCAGGATTACTGACTTGAACAAGGGAACTGAAAGCATGCTCACAATAAGATCTACCCAAGCAGGATTACTGACTTGAACAAGGGAACTGAAAGCATGCTCACAATAAGATCTACCCAAGCAGGAATACTGACTTGAACAAGGGAGCTGAAAGCATGCTGACAATAAGATCTACCCAAGCAGGATTACTGACTTGAACAAAGGAGCTGAAAGCATGCTCACAATAAGATCTACCCAAGCAGGATTACTGACTTGAACAAGGGAACTGAAAGCATGCTCACAATAAGATCTACCCAAGCAGGATTACTGACTTGAACAAGGGAACTGAAAGCATGCTCACAATAAGATCTACCCAAGCAGGATTACTGACTTGAACAAGGGAACTGAAAGCATGCTCACAATAAGATCTACCCAAGCAGGATTACTGACTTGAACAAGGGAACTGAAAGCATGCTCACAATAAGATCTACCCAAGCAGGATTACTGACTTGAACAAGGGAACTGAAAGCATGCTCACAATAAGATCTACCCAAGCAGGAATACTGACTTGAACAAGGGAGCTGAAAGCATGCTGACAATAAGATCTACCCAAGCAGGATTACTGACTTGAACAAGGGAACTGAAAGCATGCTCACAATAAGATCTACCCAAGCAGGATTACTGACTTGAACAAGGGAACTGAAAGCATGCTCACAATAAGATCTACCCAAGCAGGATTACTGACTTGAACAAGGGAACTGAAAGCATGCTCACAATAAGATCTACCCAAGCAGGAATACTGACTTGAACAAGGGAGCTGAAAGCATGCTGACAATAAGATCTACCCAAGCAGGATTACTGACTTGAACAAGGGAACTGAAAGCATGCTCACAATAAGATCTACCCAAGCAGGATTACTGACTTGAACAAGGGAACTGAAAGCATGCTCACAATAAGATCTACCCAAGCAGGATTACTGACTTGAACAAGGGAACTGAAAGCATGCTCACAATAAGATCTACCCAAGCAGGATTACTGACTTGAACAAGGGAGCTGAAAGCATGCTCACAATGAGATGTACCAAAGCAGGATTACTGACTTGAACAAGGGAGCTGAAAGCATGCGCACAATAAGATCTACCCAAGCAGGATTACTGACTTAAACAAGGGAGCTGAACGCATGCTCTACCCAAGCAGGATTTGAATCTATCCAGTTGCAAGTACTTTGTAAGCAGGTGCATTTTAACACTCTGCAACAGAGCATTGTTGCTATGGATACCAATACTCATTAAAATTGACATAAAGATAGAATTACATGTTCATAATATAAAACTTTTGTACTTATATGGGTTTCTGGCAGCATCAATATAAAAAGTGTAATATCTGTTGTGATGCTAAAGTTGGATGGTTGAATGTTGTTATACATCACATCAGTAATTTTTCAGTTTTTTCTGGATGATTAAATTTTAAATTTGGAAGATTTAAACACTAGTTCATGTGATGTGATTTGTAAAGTTTGTGTGAATGTTTCTGATCTTTGTTTAATTAGTACAAACTTTGGTGACCTTGAGACTGCCAGTACACTTGCCTGCAACATCAAAAATATAAATTAATAAATGAATAAATAAATAAATAAATAAATAAATGAATAAAAACATACATACAGGTGTACACACGCATGCAGAGAGAGAGAGAGAGAGAGAGAGAGAGAGAGAGAGAGAGAACACTTGGAAAATGATACTTGTACCCAGCCAAACAGTGAAGGCCTATGACAAGCAATAAACCTGTTGTAATTTGTGAATGTTTATCCCACTGTGCTGTAAGGCTTAATCATGCATTAGCTAATAGTCATTTCATTGCTATATGAAATATATTGAGTAATAATTGTTCAGAATGTGTTATAGAAGGAGAACCAATAACAATTGTAAATATTGCTAATTCATTATCACAGGTCATCTTTCCATAGTTATTTGGTAAGTGGAATTAGATGCATTAGTTGATTACAGCTATAAGAGATTGGTGTAAGATTAGAAATATTCTGAATGAAGATGAAATTTAAAAATGGCAATTACACAACAAATTAAAAAAAATAATAAAAAAAAATAAAAATGAATTATAAAAAAAATAAAAATGAATAATAATAAAAATTAAAATAAAAATTATATAAATAAATAAAAATTAATAAAATGAATGAATTGAATGAAAAAATTATAGCACGGTTTGTAGAACAGATGATTTGAAAGTGTATGATCACCAAAAAAGTCAATAGTTGAAATAAAAAAATGATATTTCCTTGCATCTGTTTAAATCATTTTCCCACAGAAAACCAAGAAACAATCTTATCTTCTAACAGAGAGGTTTTGGGTTCATCTGTACCTTTTGTTAAGAATAACAAGACTTGACATGGTGATGTGAGTTTTGACAGATAGATGGGTGTGGTATCATATCATCGACAGTGTTTTACAACCTGTTGCTGTTTGTTGTGTGGTTACAGACATCTTCTATATGTATACTTTTGATCTCTCTTTGTTCTATTTGATATTGTTGTCTTAGATCTTTTTGTTGTTGTAGTGGGAGAATAATTCTGTAAAACTCTGTATCAGAATTTGTCAAAACTTATTTCGTTTCCAGATTTACAAGACAGTAGGCTGGTTTTAAGAAAGTCTCAACGAAGCATAAAAGAAAGAGAACAACTTTTATTAACTTTGTATTTGACACTATAGACAGATCATTTTCCTGGGATTAAAAAATTTTTAGTTTAGAATAAGCTATCATTTTTGTATAAATAAATTTTTTAGAGTTTATAGAACTTTGCACACACGTGTAATTCAGACCCAGTAATTTAAGTTACAAGTCTTTGACAAATTGTGACTTTAACTGTCACTCCAGTTTTCTCTGTCATATCATTCTGGATTCTTTGTTACACTTATAAGTAGGGTAAGTTATTCTTTCTTATGACAAAAATACCATAATGTACCTTAAGACAACTAAAAACATCTCTCTCAAATTACACACGAGGTATGACCACAAGTAGGTGGACCTGATTGTCCTGACAGAGGTGTTATTATAAACATGTACTTGGGTGCATTTATTTTAATATTATGTCTAGGCCTGTTTCCTGTTATATTTGTCAACAAAGCATTGATCTGTTATTATAAAGAATAAAATGGAATAAAAGAAATGAATACAAAAAACATTTGTAGGAATTATTATAAAAACAGTTTTAATGGGATTGTAAGGTTTAAAAAGTGTGTTTGGCAGATCTTCAGAATTTGGAATTTTGATCTTACAGACACCCATGGCTAAGAAAATACTATAAGTACAAGGTAGGAATCTAAAATAAATACAACATATTTATTAAAGCTAGTGCACATGTTTTGATTTGTCACAAAAGAAATATTACTCTACATTGGAATTAAGCCATTTTCTCCACCTTAAAATTTTTTTGGTTGATTTTTTTTTTTTTTTTTGCCTGTGAGCAAAGTTGACCGATTTTTTCTGATCTGAAGTATAAATGATATTATAAACTATGTATTACAGTTTGTTTATATGTGTAAAGGTGTTTAAGTTTTTATATTTATTAGTTTAATCTTGTTTTATTTGTCTGATGATATTTTACTAGATTTCATTAAAGAAAACTCAGGAAAGGCCATATGCCCTACATGCCTATAGAGTACTTATTCTTTAGATAAGATCAGAATTTATAGCAGAGTGATAGCTTGCACTTTTGTCATTTGGAACCAATCTTAGATATTAAGTGTAATCTAAAACACAAGACTAGAAATGAATTCTGGTACCTATTGATACAGTGCTGAAGTGATTCAAGACTTACATGTAGTGTACTTTTCAGATCCTCAGTGGCTGTGTGGTAATGGTTAATACTGCCTCTCTTCATCTAGGTTTGAATCCTGCTCGGGCAGTTCCTAGTTTGATAAAGTTATTCAGTTTGCTTGGGGAAAGTTGGTGGATTTTTTGAGGTACTCTGGTTTCTTCTACATGTACCATACCAAAACTGACTCTCTTGATATAAGTGAAAGAATCTTGACTAGGGCATAAAACACCATTACTCTACTCCACTCAAGTGTTCTTGTAATGTTGATATTTTTTTTAATCTATGTGAGTCAAATGTTTAAGTTGTAGATTATAGATGCTATAGCTCCTACACACAGGTGAGCTATACTGGTTTGCACAAATGTGAAAGAAAAGCAAGGTAGATGTAAAGGTCCTTGGAGTAGAGTAATGGTGTTTTATGCCCAAATTAAAATTACTTCCAATCAGTTCTGAAATAGTAGAGTAAACTAAAAAACACCACCAAATTTTTGCAAGTGAACTGACAACTGACAAAACTTTTTTACACAAGGAGATTCAAACCTAGGCCATGGGATACACTGTGATCCATAAGCACACACTTTAGACCACTAAGCCACCACAATTCCTTTTTATCATATTAATTTATTAACTCTTGATTGTTTTAAAGTAATTACATTGACCAAAAAAATATTTTAATCAAATTACTTCAAATGTTAAAATACCATGTAGGCAATTTGAATAAAGTATTTAAAAAATCTCAGTAATACTGGGTGGTAATATTTATAAACTCATGCTATGCAGTAAAACATAATGCACTTCTTTAATTTCAGTTTGCGAATTATGACCTTATAAATCTCTTCATTTTTAATTATAAAACTTCATTAAAAGTATTTAAAAAAAAAAAAATAGACAGATGAGCCAGTAAGTAATAAACAGAGCACAAAAGTCTATTAATGATAACATTTAGAGAGTATGTAACAAACAGAAACTTATTATTAATCCCTGAGAAACACAAGTCAAGTGCTCCATTATTAATCCCTGAGAAACACAAGTCAAGTGTTCCATTCAGAAGGCTATAGGCTATATTTACAATAATGTATTCCATTTATCTTAAATAAACACTTTTCTTTAAGGAGAAGATCTTTAATCATAAGTAATCACATGGTGAAATGATTTTTTCCTATTCAGTTAAAGAACCAATACCACAAGAACCAGATTTGGCCTAAAAATGCAATGTAAGTTGATATTTTGAATGGCAATATGAGTATATGTATTGGGTGAGATCCGTGATTTATGTACTGGTACATGTACATGGTTTTTATAAAGACACTATTGATTTTAGTTTTCAATTTTTAAATGGCTGTAACAACTGAATTTCAGTCCATTGTTTTACTATATACATCTCATTAGGCCAAATAATGGCCTCATCCAATAGACTCCTTGAGACCGATTTCTTAGTTTGCATGAATGGTGATTTCATTTTGATTATAAAGAAATACAGTTTGATATAAAGTTACATCTATCTATTATTTTAAACAGACATCTGGTCTTCTACGGCTGGTAAATGAAGAAGATTCTAATCAATTTTTCATGTTAAAAGTGTTTTTGTTCACTACTGTACCATAAGGATTTAAAGTTTGATTTAGAGTTACTTTTATAAGTAAGGCCACAACAATGCATTATCTGATTTTCATCCTCTGATTGAAATTAGTTAAATAAGAAGGAAGGCTATATACACACACACACACACACACACACATATATATATATATTAATTATATATATATATCTTATCATTTTTTCAAAATCATCATCATCATCATCATCACAATCACAAAGCAAGAGTGGAGGAAGGTACATTTTAACCCATTTTGTAATATTCAATTTATTTCACTTTAATAGCTATACAAAAAAATTGTTTGGGAAGTTGGTTGCAAGATTGTTCTTTTGAAGTAGGTCTAGAAAGATTAGCTGATTGGATGTATATTTTAATTCAAAGTCACTGATCAGTAATTTTAAGCTATTTTGACAAGATGTAATGTTATTAATCTCCATAGCAAAGAGAAAAGACACAGAAAATTAATTGTATTATTCTTGTGGCTGTATGATAAAATTTGTTGATGTCTTGTCATGATGTGTTTTGATTCAATTAAGACGTAAATTTTATGCCTTGTTTACAATTCATTGATCCATGAAGGTGTTTGACCAAATCCTCCTTATCTTTTAGATTTCAAAGATTCCAAATAGTAAAGAGAATCTTTATTTGTTCATAATCATGGTAGTCTTGAGATTACTTTCAATTTGAAGGTTTTGTTTGGGGTACTATGGTCCCTGATGTTTTTGGAGGTTGTTTTTTTTTTATTAACTGTAGTCACTTCCAATTTGGAAGTTGTAGGTCAAAATACTTGAGAGGTTGTGGGTTTCAACACTGTAGTTCTTTAAATTTGTAAGAAGTTGTGGGGTATGGAAGCATGGGAAACATCCATATTGGGAGGTTGTAGGATTGGGCATTGTGGCCACTCTTAATTGGGAGGTTATGGGTTTTGATTACGTTGGTTGTAGGTTTGAGTACTTTGATTAAATGGGATGTTGCAAATTTTGATATTATGGTCATTACTAATTTGAATAGGTTGTGGGTTTGAGTAATGTGTGTCATCCATTTTAGGAAAGGTAAGGGGTTTTGTAACAATCATCACAATTAGGAGGCTGTTGGGTTGATCACTGATGGTCTTACAGAATGCCTATTCATTATTTTATTGTTAAGCATTTTTATTTATTGCTCATTTATCATTACTTTGTAACTAGATCATTTATTAGTAAAAGATTGTTCAATTTTATAAAATCTTAAGATTTTGAAATATGATGTCTGTCTTAAAAGACAAGTTAAAAGCTAAAACCTCAGATAGAATTTAGATCTTACAATCAAATTAAATTAAAAAAATCAAGGAACTAAACCTACAACATGATTAACTTGTCAAAACTCATTCCTCACAATGTACATGTACAGGGGTACCAAGCTAGCCTTACTAGTGTTAGTGATAGTGCTAACCACAAGGCTATACTTATATATAAAAATTTTGAGATCATTAAAATCTGCTTGTCATTAATTTTATATGGATTTTATGCTAACTTTACATTTATGCTAAAGCATGTTGCATGTTGTTTATTTCTGTTTTATGATAAAATTATATCTATTAACAGTAACTTGGTATTTACAACTTTATACCTTTAAGGTAAATCTTTGCTGAATAAATTAGATTTTACATATATACATGATCAGATTGTCAGGCTTAAAGCTATTAATTTGAGCTAAAGCTGGTCTTTAATAAAGTATCAGTATTATGTATCCTTGTCTCCTAGAGGCTTTATGATTATATTATATGTACACATTTTCTTATAGAACAATCAATATATGTAGTCTATATCAGCCAAAATCCCAATATCCCATGTACAGTGATGTAAGTATGCACTTTTTTTTCAGACAGTATATATCAGTTTTGATAAGACATTGGTGTATGTCTGCCTTGGGGTAATGAGGCAAAATTCAATTCTTTTTTGGATACAAAGTACTTGAATCAACTTCCATTGCCTTATTAACTGTTGATGTATAAATCTAACCATATTTATTATGGAATATAAATGTTTAGCTTTGTGCTATGTCAAGTCTGGAAGTAATTGACAATATCTTAAGATGTCTGGATAAATAATTAGCTTATAAAGATTTTTTTTTTTACAAGTTTGCAGATTACTAGATGATACAAAATAATTTACTAAATAAGGCTTTGCCATGAGTCTTGCAGTGTTGAATTAAATAGCTGAAATTACCTTTGTTCTAATGATTGTTTTAAAGTTAGTTATACAGTAAAACCTGTCTACAAAGGCCACTTGAGGGACTGGCTAAAAGTGGCCTTTGTTGACAGGTGACCTTTGCAAACAGGGTTGATATTCTAAAGACCAGTTATGTCCCTTGATTTGCATTCGACATATAACTTCTCGAATTTAAAATTATAAAATGAATGCACAAAACACCAGTATAAATGTATATTATTAAAATGAAAAATTATTTTTATTTTAATATTTTAGGGACTCTTAAAATGCAAGAAAAATTATTGGCTTTGTGTCATTTATTGAATATATAATTTTCTATGCATCCATATATCTTTTTCAAAATATTTCTGAAAAAACCAGTTTATCAGGTGAGCTTCAAAAAGCCCTGCATTGGCATTTGTACCATTCTTACACTACCTAAACCCCTAGGCTAATAATCTGCATCTCCCATTTCTAGAAGTTGTCCCGACAACAGGGTTGCCAATAAGGGGAATTTTTTGTTTATAAAAAAAAAAAAAATCTGGACAACTTTCACTTCAAAAATAATTTTGACTGACAAGAAAAAAACTTGTATTTAAGAAACAAGAGGACTAATTAAATATAAAAAATTGTTTTTACCGGTAATACATGTCCAGGTAACCTAACCCCTTTGTGAGCCCCACTGAGAGGTGCGACTTTTTGACAGTGTTTAAATCTTTACCTGTAACAGGTTACCGTTAATATAGGGCTTTATTGTGGATAATTGATGAACACTCTTTCAGAGGATATTATTATAAGCTTCTAATTAATGGATTAATTATTGTCAAGTGTTAATTTTATAAATTTGAGAAGAAATCGGCAAAAATGACTACTGTCCTGACTTCTATGTAAGACATCTTTATTTCCCGATTTACAAGTTTTCCATAGAACACATAGATTGATAAAATTATTTTTATTAGTTTTTATCATTATGTCTTGAGTTTTACCATTTTTTCAATGGATTTTATGGCTGTTTCCCCCCAAAGAATGTTCCCGAGAATGGGATTAGTGACCGTTGTACATAGGTAATTTTTCCGATTTGGCAGCCGTTAGGGTGACCGCTGACCGCGTCAGACAGGTGACCGCTTTACAGAGGTTCATTATATAGTAAAAACGTTAGGGACCGTTTCAGACTGACCGTTACTGACAGGTGACCGCTCTACACAAGTGACCGCTACCACAGGTTTTACTGTAGTCTTTGACTGTTAGCTTGTTAGGCTGGCACTTACAACTACACTAGCTCAGTTGGTAGAGTGCTTGATTCATATGTGGAACATCAGGGTTCGAACCCCAAGACTTGAAAATTGGAGTGACTGTTCTTTTGCCAAGCACTTAGCACTTTGAATGAAAAATCACTGGGTCCTTTGGTGGAGACCATAAAAACCGATGCCCAGTGTGATGGCAGGCAAGGCATGTTAAAGAACCCTCTCTGCACATTCTTTAAGGGCACTTCAAAGGTTAAAATTTCTGCCACTTTACCTATAGCTGGTGATGTCTTGGACATAAAATCCCATTTAATCAAATCAAATCAAATTAGGCTGGCTCTTATTCTGCTATGGTGAAGCCACTAAGGGTAGATTACTCTCCCTTGGATGGAAGCATATCTGTTGCAAAGTTAACCCCAAGTATATTTGCTTGATTCCATTAAATCGGCAGCTTGATGGCCTGAAGCAATGTAAATTTAAATGTCTTGGTCATACTCACAGACATAGCACACAACCTGACTAGGGCTTAAACTCACAACCCTTGAGTCATGAAAGTTGGACACTACTCAACCACAGTTAAAGTATTAAATTGTTTAGTACAATATCACAATCATTAAAGATTTTCCTACAGCTTTATTGTTAAGCTTTCTAAGAATCAAGTTCTCAAAAAAATCTGTATAGTAAAACATTTTATGCATCTTTATTGCTTACTTTTAAGGGTTATTTGTTGATGAAACCTACCATCCCTAATATTGACATATGAGAATTTGTGTATATCATTTAGTCCAGCAGACGGTCAGTCATGTTTTACACCACTATCAAGATGATTTCATGTATTTGAATTCTGAAATGTTGGAAAAACAAATTACACAGAGAAAACGCTTTATCTTCTAACAGTGTCAACAGACGAACTTTCTCACATTTTTTCGAGATATGTGTCTTTAGTCTTCTCTGTAAACAAGTCCTGCTTTTTAGCTTTTAGGTAAAAGAGAGTTTTTCTTCCATGATGTCATTAACATTGACCTCAGATTTATCAGGTACAAAGGATTCCAAAAATAAAGTAGAAATTTTGAAGAGAAACAATCCAGATATGACATCAGTTTACATTTTTATTAAAGGTGTCTAGTATTTTCTGGCCTAGGGTTGAGATGAGTTGAGTTGAGTAATGGTGTTTAATGTCCCAGTAAAGACTATTTGACTTACATCGAGACATTTTCTGCAATACATGCATACCAAGCAAATATTCCTTGACCCACTACAGATGTGTTTGTTCACTTGGACATGTTTTACAGATGCCAATCCAACCATATTATACAACCCTTGGTGGGGTTCTATAAGATAAAATACAACACTAGAGACATTTGATCTCATGTTGAAGAACAGTTGTAGCTGAACTTAAGATTATATCAGAGAGATTGTGTCAAACTGGAGTGAAAAACATACAAAAGAAGTTTTCAAGAGATCCAAGACTTATTTCTTAGGGATAGTTGATGGCAGTGATCAATAAATTTCTACAAAATTCAATGTTTTCAAGTCATAGTCTGTGTCTTACTTTAATCATGCCCAGATTGGAAATTTGACTGACTTATGGAACTAGGATCTCAATTGTCTAAGTGCATGAAAATACTTTTTACTGTAAACTTGGTAAATGTGGTAAGCTGTGGCCTCTCCCCAAACTGTTATAAATACAAAGTAATACATAATCTTGTGTTTGTTCTAGCAAGGTAATATATAGAACATTGGCTCAGAAGAAAGTTGTGATGAAGAATGCTGTCAAGAAACCACTGAGAAAAAATAATGATTTAGACTTCAAAAGACTATCAACACAGCATGATTGCTACAATGTAGCGGTCATTTG